>SKCR01026609.1:0-120981 GCA_019454045.1 Zanthoxylum bungeanum
CTCGTATCACTATCATACAAGTCCAATGGATCAAAATTATAATTACCTGGTGAGTATGAGACAGATTTTGTAGGCGATTCAGGCATTATTGAGCATACAAATGCATCAGCGTTGGGAATGTAAGGATTGGTATCTGAGTTTAGTGTCGTGATAAACTGCCAATAACACAACGTTAAGAAGTAGCAAAATGTGTTCTGTTTTGGTGAGTTAGAAGTTAATAATATATTACTTACCCTGGAGACGAGTATATTAATGCCGGCATTCTTGTTATCCCATCCAAATTCAACTATGCTACCACCACTGGATAAGACAGTATTTGTATTGTTTCTTCCAGAGCCTAGCTTGTGTGTGTTCTCCACAACATAATTCCAGTAATTTGATGCCTTAGTTGCCCTGTATAGCCATGCCGCCCCCCACACCAATTCATCCTGTGATACAATTTACTACATTTTTATAGAAATTATAAAAGCTATATATATCATGAATAATGAAAAGAATTTTAATTGAACTTCACATAACGGTTTTGCAATTGCACCTCCTGCGATTCCAAGAGGGTAATAAAATTGAAATTCGGACTATTGAAGTTGAAAAGGGAGTCATTGAACTTGAAATTTATACTATTGAACTTAAAATTAATATATGAACTTGAAAAGTTTTATATTCAATATTAAAATTTTCAAATTCAATGATCTGTATTTCAAGTTCAATGACCATTAATTCAATTTTATTATCCTCTCGATATCAGTTTTGAGAGATACAGTAGACGTGCCCTTTACATATACATACCTGGTAGCCACTAAAATCACAATAGAAGGGACACACCCAATTTCCAAGAGAATTATTGTAGGATCCCCGGTACCTATCCGCGAAGTCAAAAACCTATTCCATACAAAAATAATAATAATAACGAGAAAGCTTACCTCCGATGTACAAAAAAAGTTTCTCTAAATTAATTTTACATACCGTTTTGGCTCTGCTGAGAAGCTTAGTAGAATAGGTAGGATCAGTTGATCTAAAGACAATGGAAGAAGCGGCAAGAGCAGCAGCAATCTCAGCAGAAACTTCAGAACCTGGAAAATATTTACTAACAGCATAAGGGGTTCTTGCTGTCTCCATGTCTTCAGGTCTTTCCCAGCAATCATGGTCACCATAAGGCTCACCAACTTGAACATAAACAATGCCTGGAACACTAGTGGCTTTAAGCAAATAATCAGTTGCCCATCGAATACCATCTAATGCGTGCTGCAAGTCCGAGTCCATAGATTTTCCAAACTCTGACACACTCCATGAGAGCATAGTTGTTGAGAATGCCATCGGAAAGTTAAATTTAACATTGTCACCGGCATCATAGTATCCACCGGTCAAATCAACCTGAGGAAAATTATTATTAGTATTCATTCTGAGATGACATTAGCCAATGTCAACTTTAATGCCAATAGTACTCTCTTCAGCGGGAAACAATTAAAACGCGCATAATTCAAAAATGATATAGAGATTAAATGAGAACTAAAACTAATAATAAGGTACATGTATTATGTATAGACAGGGGATACAGGGAGACTTACACCAATCTGAAAGCCATCTTCAAGTGCAGAATCTTTCCTCCAGGTCATCCTCTGATTAGAAGGCAATTTCCCGGACCTCTGGCCTTCATAAAACAAAATGCTCTTCGTTAATGCATCTCCATAATCATGTGTTACCACTATCGCCGCCATTGCCATCATCTCCACTACTACTAACAAACTCCGCATTGAACTCATCATCGTCTCTCTGTCTATTACAATGATAATCACTTATCAATCGAAGATATATAGACAGAGAAATGGATGGCCTTGAAAATGCAAGTGCAAGTGTAAAGAAATCAAAAACTAAAAGAACGTTTTTGTAATTCTCTAAAGAGAGAGAGTTATGCACTTACACAAATGGTGGCATGCACTTGCGTGGCAGCCGGTGAATTTTTGTTTCACTGTATTTGGTTCATAGGGCCGCCTTTCTTAAGAGCAATAATACTCGTGTAAGTTATCTTATTCATTTTTTAAAAAAAAATACAACAAAATTCTTTTTTCCTGAAGTGAAAGGAATGCTTGTTCAGGCCGTGATTTGAGTACGTAACCTCACAAACTTCCCACTTTAAAACGTTTTAATAGTGATATAAGTTTGTTAATTAAAGATACGAAAATCGAATTAAAGAGATACGAGAGCCCAAAATAAAAGGGTAAAGTGGAAACTGAAAAAGTTGGTTACCTTTACGTGGGTCAGCAGACTATTAAGGATTGAAGATACCAAATACCCAAATGCTTGTTATCAGATAAAGCTTTCCGTCGCCCGCATATCTTAATATTAAAGTTGGAGGGATATCCCTTAGTACTCGTGATCAAGCAACAGTACTTTTCCAAAATTCAAATTAAGTGTGATTAATTTTTCATCCAACTTAGAGGATAATTAGGGTCTGTTTGCAATCAGTGAGTAGTAGCTCAATGTTGCTCTTTTAATGTCAGGATTCAAACTTCAAACTTCACAAAAAAAAAGAGGTCTCATATGAGAACAAAGGCTTACAAGGAATGAGTGAGCTTAAGTCCATAAATACAAGTCCAACTGTGATTTCCAAAGCAGACAAAATGTCCTCTTAGTCAGTAATAAATAAAATTGGCGAATAATTTTTCTATTACTAGCTAAAAATGATTTAAGTCTTGTAGATCATATGTTAACATCACGATTAGTATAGTTAATTCATATTCCAATGTTGAAAATTTTAGAATAATCATAACACAATAATTGGGAAGGGCACCTAACCCTTAATAAATAATTAAATAAAAAACCCATTCTATAATCTACTTGGACTAACAAATACTCTTCTATTTATAATTTTGCACAAGAGATTAGAATAATTAACTGATCACGAGCATACTATTTATTAGCTTTAAAAAAAGAGTATAATAATTCTCTTAAAACTGAAGAGACATTTCATACTTGCACATATTGCAGGTCTCTTTTGACTCTAAGATGACCCAACCCAGTACTCTCAATCCATCCTCTTGATATACACGATCACCAGAAGAATAAATAATAAGTTCTCATTATCATAATTGCCAAAACGTACCATTAAATAATGGAATTTATATCATTTGTAAATATAACTGAAAGTTTCATTTAACCTATATAATTAAACAAAAAATCAATGGAGCATTTTTAACTGAAAAATACATTTAACCTACATATTTAAAAATATTAATTGTTAACGGTTCATTTTTGTTATGAGAAGTAAAAGGATATTTGTCGGAACAATCACTACAAAAAATAAGGTCATTAGCATCGAAATATATCAACGCTAAAATAATAAAAATTGACGCTAAAGGTATTCGACGCGAAAAGGTGGACGAGAAAGACAATTAGCGTCGAAATAAAAATTTTCGACGCTAAAGTATAATATTTTGCATCCAAAATTTTTCGACGAAAAATATTATTTTTCAATTCTAAATGACTTATTTGGCTAGGAAAATGTTCGACGCTAAATGTCGTATTCTTGTGATGAATATTTTCGACGCGAAAAGATATAAAAGATTAAAATATAAATATTATTTTATTGCTTTTAACGTCGAATAAATTCGACGCTAAAGGGTATAACAAATTTATTATTTAAGATAATTTTGCTTCGAAACCTTAAATTTTTTATTTTGAAAAATATTATTATAAAAAAATAGATTTACTGAATAATAGTACAATTATTTTTATGCTAATAATTATTTTTATTATTATAATTAAAATTTATTAAATAAAATAAATACATAGTCTATTAACAGTCGCTGCTATGAATGTTTATACAAATGAAAATAAAAATTAATGTTGCTGTAATGGAGGGGTGATCGAGCCCAATGTACTATTGCCGAGTGAGGCCTCCAGCATTTGCTTGAAAGACCTCATATGTTGGTCAAACTCATGTATCTTCCTTTGGTGGTCCACCTCGACCTACAGTAGCTTCTCCTGAGTCTTCTTCAGCTCTTCTTTGGTATTTTCCAACCTGTTCTGGGTGCTGGCTAGCTGTTCTCGAAGGCACGGGTCAGTATGAGAAGAAACGGCAGTGCGTCTAGATGACGTCGGCTTCTTACAAGTGCCAAGTACGACATTGTACGATGTATGGTTCTTGAAAACTAATTACGACAACTGCTCATCTGGTAGAGGGTCGAATCTTGTCTCATGAGTATGTCACTGGACCTCCACCATTTCGTTTTGTTTAAAAAAAATTAAGTTAATGTTAGAACTTGAAAAGAAAAAATTAAATTTTAAAATATATTTAATTTATTTTGAATACTTAAACTCACATAGCGGCGTTCGGTTCCGTCATCGATCCATTTCTTCTTCTCATTGTAGTGCGTCACTCAGAAAAACTCCGGAAATAACTACACCTCACATGTGCTACTCTGCTAAAAAGCATAAACTGATTATTAAACATTAGTAAAATTAATGAAATGTTAAAAAATATTTTAGGATATATTTACCTCAAAATGTTCGGCATGGTGTTGGAAAAATGGTTTGGAACCTCCACAATGGTTGAAACGTAGGTGGCTACGATTCTCCACATTTGCAAGACATTTATTCTGCATTTAACAATATTGTAAGTAATAAAAACAGGGAGAATTAGCAGTTTCGTATTATTTTAAAAATTACCTCGTGTTTCTCGCTCGACCAAAGCTCACACAATAATATTCAGTCTTACTCCTATATATAATCATACTTGTGTTGTGGAGCATCCAAAGGTCCATGTTCGTCGAATATCGGTTTTAGGACTTTTGTCCTAAAATCCTTCTAACTTTTCCCCATATGGTGGTCGAGATACTTCTGAACATTTGATTTGTTCAAGTCCATGTCAAACCACTACTGCAGGAATAGCAACCAAGTAGAAATTAAATATAAAATATTAATTTAAATATAACATAAAATAACGAATACTCAATACTGTAAGTTTCCTCACAAGTAGCGACGGGAAGAGCAGGTTGATTTTCGTCTCCCACAGGATCTTTCTCCAAGAAATGTAGTTTTGGGGAGCTTCAAACCGAGCAGCAGCATTGTAACACTCCAAATTTATTTATTAATTCCCATATTTTAATTTATTAATTTTGGTGTGTTGGAAATTTAGGGACTTAATTGTTGGATTTTTAAAAGTTAAAATTAAAAATAATTAAAAGGATAAGTTTGAGGGGTGGAAAATGATAATTGCCATGTTTGTATAAAAGAAATTTGCATTACCTTCTTCTTCTCTAGTGGCTTTTCGTGAGTAGTAGAAAGAGAGAGAAAAAAAATAAAAAAGAGAGTTTTGGTCCCAATCCATCCGATCCGGAGCCGATCTCGACCGGGTCTTTTAGGGGAATATAAATCTCGACGAGATGATCATTTTTACGGTGGTATTATCTTGGAAAATTTCTGATTTTCTTATATTTTTAAGGAACTTTTTATAGTTTTTCTCGATTTTTTGGTTATCCAGAACTTCGATTAAAGAACCGTCAGAGGCATTGGGACCGAAAAGGGGCGCGAAAATATAGATTCTGACCGGAGCGTGGCGCTCACGCACGCCTTGCATAATGGCGCGTGAGGCCCACGCGCGACCTGAAAGTGTGCCACATGGCTTCCACGCGCCGGACAGAATGTTACTGCCAACATCGGGAGTCTTCCTCCGTGCTTTTCCAACCATTCCGAGTAGTAACAGACCTCCGAATCTTGATTTTCGTATAATTTATTATTATATTCTGTTTATGTGTGTTATGTATTTCGGAACGTAATTTACTTTAAAGTATGATTAATTCACTTTCTTAGACTATTAAATGATAACCTTATGGTTGGAAATGAATGAAAAATTTAATCAGAGAATATGGTCGAGTAAGATTATGTGCGAGAAGTTATTGTAAGCCCGAGATTTAGGCTATTGTGTTGATTTGAATTGTGGATGTGTATATTGTGAATTAAATATGAATGTAAGTTCGATGAGAATGGATTGTGTAATGGAAGTCTATATTATAGACGAATTTTTCCAAAATTTCGTTAGGTTTATGAGAGCGACTATGTGACGTTTCTTGCATATTTTTTCATCTACTCTAGTTAGGATTATGTTCCTTATCATAAATTCTTTTATCTCTTTAGGTGATCGTGATACCATTGGCGGGGACGGTCCTGCTGTATAATGTCTTTTCTCTGTAGTTAGCTCACCAGGTACGTGAATAAGCTTGTAACATTGATGTTTTCCAAAGTATATTATATGTATGTTTTCTTAAATGAATTTGTAAGGTAATGCATTAAATGATTTAGTTTTTAGAAAATTTATATTTTGCTATAAAAGAATGAATCGAATATTGATTATGTTAAAATCATGAGGTTGTGATATATTGGAAAATTTCCATGATTTTGAGATATATGAGCATGTATTTTAGAAATAATTTTTATGCTAGGATGCACTCCGTGTACTTATATGTGTCAAATGATTTACTGTGAGACGAGGTCTCATGTTGCCAGTTTTGCTCAGGATGTCAGTTATTGCCGTGGGGATGTCTCATGTTACTAGCTTTGCCGTATTGTCACGAGTGTGCATATAGATGAATGAGCAGTTTTATTTTATATAAAGTTTTCTTGTACAGAATGAGATTTATGATTTATGATTTTCAAGTAAATATTTTATACATCAGTTTACAGATTTATGTATTTATTTATAGTATGAAAGACTTATTTGATCCGACTTGTTACTTGTTTATCCACGGCACTAAGTTGTGATCCATTACACTAAGCGTGAGCCTACCTCTTTCTTTAAATTTTACAGGTTAAGCATATTAGTAGATCCTCATTTTGTCATATGTTACTTCTTCATCATTTTCTGCCAATAGTGAAAGGTTGTGCTAACAGTAGAGTGTTTTTTGTTATGTTTTTGGGATTAAGGTTTTAGATCTCTTCCTTGTGTGGATTATTATTTGGTTGTAGGCATTGAGCCTATATTTGATACTTTATTGTATTTACAGTTTATCATGGATGATCATTTTGAGTTGGATCAAGGAGATCCTATATTTCTAAGATTTTGTTTAGATTAGATTTTATCTTTGTATTTGGAGGATTGGTCCATTTTACAGGGGAACCTCTGTCTGTTTCACATCTCCATGTCACCCCTACCTTGCCTAATGGGACATGTGTGACAAGCACCTATTGTATTGGTAAACAAGGAAGAATGTTATCTGATCTGTCTTTCTCTATCATCCGATATCTCTATCTAGATGCAGCCGTGGGCCTTAACATGCTTAACCAACCCCAGGCCACAGGTGTGTCATCGACACTTCGATTTATTCGAGTCATCTGTACTAGAAGAGACCTCAGGAGCGACCTCTGTTCTTACAGATGTAGATGGAGTTGAAGTAGCACGTTTGCAACAACCCGATGTCATCTGCAAAATGAGAAATAAAAACTTTCACCGCCACTATCAAAATAAGCCTTTATAAATTTTCACCTCAAAATAAGATGCTACAGCAACAGCAAGCATGTTGTTGTGTTAATATCCATAATAATAATTAACCATCATCGTCAACATGAAGTTTAATATCTCTATATAATAATAATTAATCATCCATTAATCAACCAACAACACATAATACATATACATATACTAACTAGATTAGTCACTATTATATGACACAACATCATCGTCGGCATTTGAAGTTTCTTAGAAAGACTCGAACTCGTCTTCAGCTTCATCTTGGAACTCTTATTCATTTGCTTTTTCCACGCTCACTTGGTAATGGGGAATTATCTCAATGTTTTATGTATTTTCTCGAGTTAGCGTGATATCTTCAGTCCCGATGTATTGTTCTTGCATATTTGGTAAATGAAATTTCTGTTCAGGAACTTCAAAGTCATTAGAGACTTGTGTTTCATCATAAATTATGACACTAACTTTCTCCTGTGTGTCCCAAATGCCCTATGTTGTAACTTTTCTACCACCATCCATCCATTTCAAAGCTTTAGATCAAACATATACATCACAGACCAATCTTGGGTATAAAAATGTATGGATCATTCTTGTACCAATAACGTTGAACATTAATTGACGTTAGATGGTTATGAAAATGAATCCTCATCTTTCTGGTATTTGTGTCAAACCACTTACATTCGAATAGAATTGTACGTCGTCGTGGTCTGTATATCAACTCAGTGAATGATTGCAACACTCCACAGAAGTCAACAATATCAAAATTGTGTTCTCCTGGTACCTCAATTCCATAATTCTGAGTTACATGTGAAACATCTCGTTGTGAAACAACTCTGTTCACAATGAATCTACTGTATTTGTAAGCCTTCTTTTTAGGCCTATATGCTAATGCAACTAACAAAGATGACGGGTCAAGTTGACCATTTTTCACTTGGTTGTTTATATAACACATGATAATAATTGTGTGTTAATATAGCAAAAGTATACTATTTACTGTTAGGATAAAAATAAACAGTCAATGTTAGAGCTTATAGTTGCCTCAAACCATTTGGGGAATTCTTTTTTGTGTCTTCCATTAACGCTGTGGTCACCATCATATTGTAGCATGGTAATATGTTGCATATAATAATTTAGAAATATGTTATATCACATTTAAAAATGTAAGACGAAAAAAATATCCATATGCACCTATAATACTTACGTTAAATATGGTTGTACCTCGTCGCAATTACTCAATATAAACCAATGCACACGTTGAGCTTCCTCCAATTTTAGCAACTTGACACCTAATGATACAAACGGTCTGTAATTTTGACGGAACAATGTGATATCTTACTAATTAATTTCATCTCCATCGTAGTTTCTTATCCAATGGTTAAAAGGAGTTTCAATATTCTACAGATACGTCAAATAAAATTTTATTGCCTCACTGATTAGGACCGCCTCTGCTATTGACCGTTTGGGGCTCGCTTTGTTTCTCACATATTATTTGTAATGTCCCAAAGTCCTGCAATTATTACATATAATTTTCATTATTAATAATTTTAACGCAAAATCAAACTTAAAAAAAATTAATATTTCAAATTTAATATTACCTCTCAATGGGGTACATCCATTTGTAATGAACAGGACCTCCCCTCCTAGTTTCGGATGGAAAATGCACGGCCAGATGTACCATCATATCAAAAAAGTGGGCGGTAATATTCGCTCCATCTTGCATAGGATGATCACGATTCCTCGCTCAAGTTCGTTAATAACAGATGTGGTTAATGTCCTTTGACACAATTGTTTAAAGAAGCCACATAGATCAAGTACGGTGTCGAATATATTTGACGACAGATAAGGTTGAATGCCAACAGGAAGGAGAATCTCAAGAAGCATATGATAGTCCTGACTCTTTAACCTAGTTATCGTATCATCCATGACCCAACGTCCAATATTCAATACATAACCATCAAGAAATTTCACCATTTTCAGCCAATCACAAAATGATTTTCTCTCTTATTGAGTTAGCACGTAACTAGCAGGTGGCTTAATAAGACCTCGAGGTGTGGCCTTTAAATGCAATTCAGTGCGAATTCTAAGATCTTGTAGGTCCAATCTAGCATTTTCAATGTCTTTCGTCCTACCCAGAATGTTGAACAGTGTGCCCACTAAACTCTTACATATGTTTTTTTGCTATATGCATTACATCCAAATTATATTGTAGATTCAAACTCCCCCAATACTCTAACTAAAAGAAAATACTCATTCCCGTCCGATCTAACTCTTCAGGTTGACGTTTTTTTATTTTTATCTCTATTATTAGGATGTTTCCATGGTGTGTTATCTTTGAGATGTTGATGTTGGCAAAGTATGTCAAATCAAGACAATTGACTGGGCATACTCCGAGGTTCTGGTTGATCGTTGAATAATTTACTTCTCCGCCAAGGATGACTCAATTCAAGAAATCACTTATGCCCTGTGTATCCTATTTTATTATGTAACCACTGCGAAGGTGTTTCACCCGCACAAACTGGACATGCCATATGTCCCTTAGTGCTCCATCCAGATAATGAACCATAAGCTAGAAAATCATTAATGGTCCATAATAATTCGGCATGCATCTAAAAATATTGCTTAGAAGTTGCATCATATGTATACACATCGACATTCCATAATGTCTGTAACTCTTCGATTAATGGTCTCAAGTAAATAGTCATATCTTTACTAGGTGAACTTGGACCAGAGATAAGCAATGACATAAATATGAATGGATCCTTCATACATTTCCATGGAGGTAAGTTATATGGAATAACAATTATGGGCAACATGATGTAAGAGTTGTACATATTCCCAAACGGGTTAAAACCATCAGAGACGAGACCTAACTTGACTTTATGGGGGTCCTCGAAGAAACATAGGTACATATCATCAAATTCCTTCCACTCGTTCTATCTGCAGGATGTCTGAGTATGCCCTCCGTACCGATCCTCTTTTCGTGGTGCCACCTCATGTCAGTCATTGTGTGTCGTGACATGGATAACCTCTGCAGCCTGGGCATTAATGGGAAATATCGTAATATCTTTTGAGGCACTTTCTTCCCAAGATCGCAAAATTTATATCGACTTTCACCACAGATCGGACAATATTCAAGTGATTCATACTCGGCACGAAATAATACACAGTCATACTTACAAGCATCAATGGATTCATACCTCATTCCCAGATCACGAAATATTTTCTTTGCCTCGTAATACGACTTAGGAAATTCGCTACCAACCGATAATATTTGGCCAAGTCTAGCATCATATCAATACTTTTGTTGGTCATTTTGTTCATCACTTTAATGTGCAATAGTTTCACAATGAAATTCAAGATCGACATCTCAGCACCTTCAAAAGGTATTTTTTTGTGCCTCCTCAAGTAGTTGACTAAATAAATTTTGATCATTTCCATCTAACATTGGTATGTCAGCGCCAACACTATGACCGATTTATGGACCTTGTAAGTCGTGCAAAGCATCAGTTATCTCATCATTTACAGGTTGATTGTAACTACTACTCCCTTCACCGGAATCAATAAACTGTGATTGAGAATTATACTGCTCACCATGATAAATCCACGTACGGTAAGTTTGTGATATTCCTGACATGTATAAATGATTCTCAACTTCATATAACCTTTTCATTTTCCTATTCAAATAATTTTTACATGGACACCGAACATGACCTTCTGCATCAATGTGTTGCTTTGCCGATTAAATGAACTCATAAACTCCATTACGGTATTCAACACTCAATCTATCCATCGAGCTCATCCAATTTCTATCCATTTCAGCCAAATATCTATATATAAACATATAATTATTAGACATTATATTAAACTCATCATCATCACCAATTCATTATTTATTTATTTAATAATAAAGATAGAAAAATATAATTATTAGACATTATTTTTACTTTTATATTTATTATATATTATAAATAATTATATATTTGTTTTTATATAATAAAATTATAGTTATTAGACATTATATTAAACTCATCAACATAATTAATTAATTAATAACAAAACAAACTAATCTAACTCACATATATGCATCATAATCAAGTAACAACAAATTAACTAACTAACACAATGTATATAATAAAGATAATTATAAAAAATTAAAACCCTAATTTTTGAGAAAGATTAAACTTAAATTAATTAAGTGAGAATGATTCAAATATAAGGAGAAATAAATAGAGATGGAATAAAAATTACCTTATGAAAAATTTGTAAGAAAATTATGAGTGAAATTTGCAGAGGAGAGAAAGAGCAGAGGTGGAAGAAGTGGTGTTGTCTCTGGGATTTTAATAACCTTTTAGCGTCGAATTTGCCTTATTCGAAGCTAAATGTTAAGCTTTTAGCGTCGAATTAATTTTCGACGCTAAAGGTAACGAGATTGTCGTGGGAGTTGTCAGAAACCTTTAACGTCGAAAATATTTACGACGCTAAAGGTACGACTTTTAGCGTCAATGTAACATCCCTCTCATGGAGATGTTACCGATATGGAATAGACTGATCCATCCCCCTACGCCCCTGACTTACTAATTGAAATCCTTACTACAACTCCGACTCAAATATGACTCATACATGAGACCATTGCCCTAATAAAAACATACAGAGAACTTTAATGATGATAACTGTATATATAGATATACTTTTTCTACAATTCTTAATTATGAGCATCTTGGCTTACCACACACACACTCACAACTATACATGTATCCCATATAAGACTATACTTGACTACGACTGTATTATGACTCGATCTGGTGGACTCAATCCCTCCAGTGACTACCATCAGTATCCATCCTCTTGAGCTCGTCCTCCGGGTATACCTGAAAAAAAATACTGGAGTGGGGGGGTTAGATCATTTGAACGATCTAGTGAGTGAACAGTTAAAACTGAAACTGAAATACTTTGCGAAAAATTCATTTTACTAAAATCAGAATCATCTCAAGGAAAATGGATATTTTCTGAAAACTTCAATTTTTTTCTGAAATCAAATGTCTTTATGTGAATCTTTCTAGAAATCTTTCTTTCTATAAAACTCTAAATTTCTTATAAAACTGTTTCTTATAAAAGCTCTTTTATAAAACCATTGTTCTGAAATCCATGTCTCTGAGTATCTGTGGAAAACCTGACACATGGGGGAGTTACGTATCGTCGTCCCCCATACGCTTAAAATAATGGTATTGGGGCATTACATATCGTCGTCCCTCAAGCCACTGAACTGGAGCCAAGTGTGCAAATCCATGACATTGGGGTGTTATGTATCGTCGTCCCCCATTGCATGCCACTATCATGTCCCTGAATCTATGGTCTATGGGCTATACGTATCGCTGTCCCCTAGCCCTAAAATCTGGTGGTCTTGGGACGTTACGTATCGCCGTCCCCCAAGCCACTGAAGCTAGAATCTAGGGGCATTACATATCATCATCACCCTAGTCCTGCTCTACATGTGCACATGTTTAATCCGTCAATTTCAGTAACCGTCAATTCCATAAATCACATCTGAGGTGGGTTTTTCCCCCCTCCAAATCAAATTCATATCCATCAATTCTAGAAACCTATAGATTGGGTTTTTCCCCCAATCTCAAAAATCATAGAAATCATACTTTCAAAATCACAATTTCTCAAATCATTCTTATTCTTAAAAATAATTGGATATCAAACTTGGCTAACGCCCTATTGCGCAAAAGAAAGTCTCAATTCAAAAGCATATAAATAAAATCAATTTGATTAAAAGGGGTCCACTCACAGATTTTAGGATATGGCTGATATTACTTCGCTTCGTTGAAGAATGTTGCGGTTCCTGCGATGATCTATAATCAAAAAAATCAATTAGAATATAAGGTATGAAGCATGTTTTGAGGTTAGACTAAACTTCTCAATTCCACATGATGCATTATGTCTGCGACTTGTCATATCGCGTGTCTGTTCCTTAATATGAAACTTTTAGGGTGGTCCTTAATATCCTAGGTTGAAACTGAAATGTTATTAAATGTTTCCTATATCGCGTCATGACGTCAGGTCTGGTATGCCATGATGCCCATGCAAGCTGAGCCAGACAGAAAGTATGCTCTTTTTGACGTCACGACGCGAGACGCTACACATCACGACGCGAGATGCTACACATCCCGACACTCACCTGATGAGACCCGAGGCAAAGCCTCTACTTATTACACGTCGCAATGTCAAATTTGAGCATCGTGACTCTCCCTCAATCAGGCCTGAGATAGTGAGCATGTGGTTCATAAGCATCGTGACGCTGGGTGCTGGACGTCGCGACCTTAAGCCAATTTTCCAGGGCCTAATCATAACTTACTTGCCCAAATGCATTCCCAAAACTTCTACACTACAACCATTATACAAGCTATTCTATTAAGCTTCAACTTCATACACTCCATACCAATCTGTCATTATCCAAACAACACTTTAATCTCATAATTCTTGTTTTAGCTCAATACTTAGGATTCCCAAAAATTTAGGCATTTCATCATACAATCAATTTCTTTGCTTATTAATCATTTAAATACATTTCCTAGCATGCCAATAACTCTAACATGGCATCATATCCACAAAATTTCACAATCCAAGTTTTGGGTCAAGTTTTTCTTACCTCATTTCACTTGATTTTCTTCATATTTCAACTCTTCTAGGCTTTATATCCTTTTTACTATCTTTTTTTGCGCTCACCTGCATTTGTTTGTTCTTGAGTTAGGGTGAGAATTGGCTTCCCCTCATTCCCTTTCTCTCATCTCTTCCACTTCTCACGTTTTCTTCTTTTTCTTAAATATAAGGGATACTTGAATAGTGTCCTCTTTTTAAAATATGAATTATTTGTAAATTATTTATTTGGATAGAAATTAGAAATTTTGAGAAACTTTGAGAATTTTCTAGATTGATCCTCAAGTACTATTCATCTGAATTTTTTAGTTGTATTATTTATCTGCTTCTGTTTCGAATTTGGAAATATATTCAACGTGGAAGTTGTAGGCCTCGATCTTATCTTTCCGACAATATAATATCCATAAAAATTGAAGATCGTATGAAAACGTTATGGCCCAAATACCATGGACTGTGCGGATTTAATCTTGGAATGAATTCCGTATGAGGACTGCGAGGAATTCGCCAAACATCCAAATTCTTTCCATGAGTGTATACGTGTTCAAACATGATTTATATCATGTATCTTGTGTCCCACAATGTAATAGTAGTCGAGATCAGCGGTTGTTATAAATTCCCCCTTAAAATAGGATTCTTCCTCGAACCCTCTTCTAATGTCCAACTTCCTGGTCCATCCTGGTTCTAGTATCTCGATGTCTCTACTACTCTCATTTTCCTTAACTTTTTTTTTTCTGCTTTTCTATTAGACAGCTCAATATTATAACACATGAGGATCTCTTCTCCTGGTACACTCTATCTGACCTTTACACGTTTCGAATCCGCCAACCCTTTGGTCTTTTGGAAGCCCTTTTGTCGACCCATTTTTGTCTCGTGTGGTAACTAGGTCAATATATTGTATTCTATCTATATAAAGGTGTGAGCTCTTTAGGAAATTTATCTTATCATAAAATGATCATCATTTCTTTTACAATCCTTGCATTCTTTCATCAAATCATACTATCTATCGAATTAGGCTTATCATTTATTAAAATTGTTTATTCCTTGGTTTGTAATTCCCATAACACTTATCGTCTAGATACCGTCTTATTATGACTTATGCTGATCTAATGTCGTCCTATATTTCCTTCATCTCGTTATTCTCCCTCCATTACCTCAAATACCAATCAAGTTTAATAACCTTAGCTTTCTTATGTTTTATGTATGTCTCTTGATTTAATGTAGACTCTTTAATGCTCTAAATAATAAGTAACGTTATATGCGCTCCATCGAATGCCAAGGTTTCTTCTTATTTTATTTTCCAATTCCTAGTATATCCGAATCTTGCGATATACTAATACTCTTTATGGTTAGGCTTCCTCACATTCTTTAAATGCACAGAAAAATAACCCTACTAAATGTTTCCCTAACGCCATATGCTCGATCTAATTCTGACATTTTTTTTCTTAATTTATCTATTTGACTCTTTCTTTCTCTTTACTGAGTTTCATCTACCATCAAATTTGACCTTCATGTCCTCGTATCTCTATTTACCCTTTGAGCTTAGGTCCTCATAATTAATGGTTACCCTTTAATATGCTTTAAACTTACCATCATAGTTTTTCTCAATACTTCTTAGCTCCAAGATATTCATTCTGGATATAATTCTGATGAAAACCTTAGAAACAAGGTACTTATATTCAGCCTAATTGTATGTACACTTGTGCTTAAACTGTGTTCTTCTTTACTATTAACGTCAACCCTGGCGACACGATTCTGATTAATGTTCATACATTTAGATCTATTGCTGGTTTAAATTTGACTAGTTGTTTTCCACACTGATTTGTCTTCTTCCCTCATATGAACTCTAGGATTCCCCACTTTCAGCCACTCCATAAACTTACCCTGTCAAGTGTCATTCTAATCTTAATATTACCATGTATTTAGTTCTTTGGCCATCTCCACATTATACCTTAATAACTTCGCTTCTAATCATCATAAGTATCATTCATTGGGTATATTAATATCCAAGGCTCACTGCTATACCTTTCATCATATACTCTTTCTATCTTATTTCTTAAATGAAACGGTCTATTGTTATTCATCTTTTGTCATGTCTAACACTATTACTCACGTATTCCTATCATTATTTGACTAACGCTCTTTCTTTCCATTATTTTATCTTAATAGTTTATTTTTCAAATCCGTAGAATTATTTTCTTCTTCTCTTCTATTCTTATACTATGTCTGAAACTTATGTGATCTACGTCTTTATCTATTATTTTGAGAGGTATTTTCTTTAAAAAAAAATCATTTGCCATACTGCATAGGATATTTTAGTACACCATAATTTACTTGTTTCAGGGAATATCAACGGGATGATCATCGAGGTCCTTCCATATTACTGTCGTCTAACGAGGGTTAGGTGGGTGGGGTTGGTTCTGAAGTCATTTTTCAATCATGATGCCCTCACTACCTACATACGTTGTAGTTGTACATGATGCTTATTTAATATTCTAGGATTCCCTTATCTAATCTGCGCTTTCACACTAAGTTACTACCACTATGAACTATTTGAATTCCCCCTTTTAATATTACCCGTGATTCATTTTTGATTATTGATCACATACCTTTTACTAAGAACTTGCTTAAGGTTCATACTCTCTCAAAATTCTACATATCCCCTTGATATTTTTCCTTATCTCAGTTCGTTGATCTTCTAATGTCATTACCCTTTGGGAGATCCATCATCTTCGATAAGTTAGGTTACGACTGCTTATACTTTTGATTTGAGTATTACTCTATTTTCTAATTTTTCTCTTTAGTAAGGTATGGGAACTTTGTATAAATCGTATACCTTACTTTTGAGGGTTGTTATACATGTTGGTTACTCTGAACTCTTACTCTTTCAATCCTTTACTTCCTTGAAGGTTTTCAATTCTATGATAGGACAAGTTATCGCTTCTAGAGTTGGCCAATCTTACTGTGAATTCAAACTTCTTCACCATTTACAGAATATTACTACCTTATAACTTGTATCTAGATTCTCTCAAATTTCTTGGTTCAACTATCTTGTTGTCTCGTGAACTGTCCATCTTGTCAAATACTCTTCTTCACTTGTTTAAGTCCTTGCTGGACTCTAATTTCAGGGGTAAATACCTACTTACCTTGGAGATCTGGGAATAAATATTTATGTTAACTGTCTAAGTTCAACTATGGTCTGATGGAACGTCTACACACTTACTGGAATCAGGGCTACTAGAAAGAAAAGTTGCCATTCATTGTGTTGGAATATACATCTACTACTCCAAATCTTAAGGTTTCATTAATTTATTAACCGTTTATGTGATCTCCATTAACATTACCATTCTTAAGTTATGTTTTCTATGGTGCTGTTTGTTCTGAACTTTCCTCTATTGTTTATGTATCTTATCTCTTGGCTCTGAACCGTGCTGCTGAGGCAAGTGGTGGATCGTCTTATGGGTTACTTACAGATCTCTACTCTTGCTATAGACCATAACTATGTCATTTACTCTCACATGTTCATGTTGGTAGTCTTGTTAACTCCTGAGTACTCCCAATATCTTGGGTCTATTTTATTAAACTTACATAGATTTCTGTCGGTATTAGTTCGATCTTATGGGTTCTTACTATTACTACAAACTTGCTATCTCGTTTTACGTCGAGTTATTTCTTTTCTATTATTAGAACCCTCCTTAGCCTCTTTTTGGGTGATCTATCTTCCAATGTATTCTATTTTTGTCTTAGGATAAACTCTCATTGGGCTTCCTTACGATTATCTTCATCTATACTGAAAAGGATGGGACAAGCATCTTACGTTTCGAGGGACATCGATGTCCTCATTCTGGAATTCTGTGTCCTGGCAGAGTATATTACTAATGTAGGATAGGTATTAGATAGACTCCGTCAGAACAACTTTCTTAATTGGTAATACTAAGTGACGAGGATTTTGGTAGGTCAGGCCTTATCCATGTCAGTTCCTTTGGTTAAGGCAGTCAATCATTTATTTATGACCTTCATTTTACTTACTTACGGGCCTGAGTTTGGGTATCTAAAAGCTCTTCATCTTTTTTGACATCTCATGTCTATTGGAACTGCCACATTTAATCCTGATTTCTTGCTTCTTTTATCTTTCTGACTATCCTTTGTTACTCGAGGAACTTTCTATATATAAAAGGTATTCAAGGCTATTGGGCCTACTAGAAGGAATTTTCTGATGAGTAAATGAATCTTACTAGGAAAGAAAAAATCTTACGAGAATCGAAGGAACCTTACTTAGGTCTACTTGATATTTTTCTCTTGCTCAGGCTTATTATATTCTCTTTACTACTATTACCCCATTCTGTCTCTGGTTACTTTAATTTTTTGTACATCATTTGTTCTTTCTCTTATAGCTTTCTATTCCCATTCCCTGGAATGAATATTTTTTTAACTTCAACATCTATTTTCATAATTTATCTTATCTTCTACTAGTAAGATGAATACGGAAGAATTTTCAACAAGAATAAGGAATATAGTTGCTTCATAAGGAAGAATATTTAAATAGCTTGGAAATTCTTTACTAACATGCCTATAGAGCTTGAGGACGTACTCGAAAATCGGATACTGGAGAGGTAATACCTCGCATACTAGTACCCTTGATATACTACGTATACAATACCTCAACACTCTGCCTATTGTAGTCACTGAATCCCTAGACCATGCTCTGATACCATCTTTATAACATCCCTCTCCTGAAGATGTTACCGGCAGCCAATAGACTAATCCATCCCCCTGAGCTTCTAACTTACTGACTGGAATCCTTACTACAACTCCGACTTAAATGTGACTCATACATGGGACCATTGCCCTAAAAATAACATAAAGAGAACTTTAATGCTGATAATTGTATATAGAGATATACTTTTTCTATAATTCTTAGTTATGAACATCTTGGCTTACCACACACACACAATAAAACATTCATTTTATTGAAATCAAAATCGTCTCAAGGAAAATGGATCTTTTCTGAAAACTTCCTATTTTCTGAAAATCAAATGTCTTTCTGTAAATCTTTCTAGAAATCTTTCTTTCTGTAAAACTCTGAAGTTATTATAAAAATGTTTCTCATAAAACCTCTTTTATAAAACCATCGTTCTTAAATCCATGTCTCTGAGTATCTGTGGAAAACCTTATGCATGGGGTGTTATGTATCGTCGTCCCTCATATGCCTAAAATAATGGTCTTAGGTAATTACATATCGTCATCCCCAAAGCCACTAAACTGGAGCCAAGTGTGAAAATTCCTGACATTGGGGCGTTATGTATCGCCATCCCCCAATGCACTGAAGCTAGGTTCTAGGGGCGTTACGTATCTTCGTCACCCTATTCCTACTCTACATTTTCAATTTCAGTAACCGTCAATTCTATAAGTCACATCTGAGGTGGGTTTTTCCCCCATGCCTCCAAAATCAAATCCATATCTATCAATTCCAAAAACCTATAGATTGAGTTTTTCCCCAATCTCAAAAATCATACAAATCATACTTTCAAAATCACAATTTCTCAAATCATTCTTATTCTTAAAAATAACTGGATATCAAACTTGGCTAACACCCTATTGCGCAAAAGAAAGTCTTAATTCAAAAGCATATAAATAAAATCAATTTGAGAAAAATGGGTCCACACACAGATTTTAGGATCTGACTGATAATACTTCGCTTCCCTAGTCACACTGACGCCGAAATTGATGTCAGGTCTTGTACATAGCATAACATACATAATACTTCCAATAAAAAAAAACATATGGCAAGTTATACATTCTAACTCTCTCTTCCTCAGTCTGAGATTCCATTTTCTTCGAAAGATGTATATCGTATCGAAAAGGTACATTTATTGTCTTGCAGTTAGTAAAAGCGTACCTTTCTAACATTTTATCTATGTACGTGGATTGCGACAACCCTATAAGCTTTCGTACTCTATCCCGGTAGAGACTTATACCCAGTATATAAGAAGCTTCACCCATGTCTTTCATGGAGAAGTTTTTACAAAGGTAAGCTTTCACACTTTGCGTCAATCCTATATCATTCCCAATGATAAAAGATTATCTATATATAATACAAGGAATACTATCATGCTCCCACTAATTATCTTATAAACACATGATTCTTCCACATTCTTGATTAATCCAGATGATCTAATTATCTCATTAAAATGACGATTCCAGTTCTGGATGCCTGTTTAAGTCTATAAATATACTTATTGAGCTTGCAAATCAAGTTTGAAATCTCACTGGATACGAAACCTTTTGGTTGTTCCATATAGATATCCTCTTCGAGGAATCCATTTAGGAACGCGGTTTTCACATCCATCTACCATTTCTCATAATCATGATATGTAATAATGGCTAAAAGAATCCTAATGGATTTTAGCATGGCTACTAGTGAAAAATTTTCATCATTGTCAATCCCAGAACGTTAAATGTAACATTTCACTACCAGTCAAGTCCAACCTTTCTATCGGGCCCTAGTTTCCTTTTATAAACTCATTTACAACCAATAGGTCTAACTCCTTCAAGAAGTTCAACCAGTCCCAAACTTGACTGTCATGTATAGAATCCATCTCGGACTTCATGGCTTCCTGCCATTTTCCTAAATCGATATCCAATATCACTTGTTTATACGTAGTTGGATCCATTTCCTCCAAGAGGGGAACATTGAAGCTCGCATCAGGTTAAAAATAGTCTTTTTAGAGGTCTTGATATTCTATTCGACTTACGTAGATTATGTGTTGTAGATCTTTTACCTAATTGGATTTCTGGTTCCATCTCAAGTTCTTCAATGTTGGGATCAAACTTATCGAGTTCAATCTTCCTACAATTCTCGCTTCTCTCAAAATTTTATTTTCAAGAAAAGTGGTAAAATTACCAATAAAAATATTTTGTTGCTCAGAATCGTATAATTGATATCCCAAAGAATTTTCAAGATATCCAGCGAACCTATATTTATACCCCATGGATGCTAGTTTATCCCGCTGCGCGACTCTAACGTAAGCAGGACAACTCTAAATCTTTAAATATCTAAGACTTGGATTTCTACCGTACCATATCTAATATAGGGTCGTAGAAATAGATTTCAATGGAACTCTATTAAGTATGTGGGTAGTAGTACGTAAAACGTAACCCCAAATATAATATAGAGGATCTGTATAACACATCATTGATCGTACCATATCCAATAAAGTATGATTTCTATGCTCAGACACACCACTGTGTTGAGGAGTTTCTGGTGGGCTTTATTTGGCGAGACTCTCATTCTCCCTTAAATAACTTCTGAATTCGTCACTTATAAATTCACAACCTCGATCTGATCAAAGGCACTAGATGAATCTACCGGTTTGTTTTTCTACTTTGTTTCCATATATTTTAAAATTTTCAAATATTTCCAATTTATGTCTCATCAAATAGACATATCCATATCTTAACTTATCATAAGTGAAAGTCACAAAGTTTGTTTAACCTTCATGAGTGACATTATTTAATAGACCATACACATCACTGTGTACTAGTTCCAATAAATCTTCAGCATGATGTCCAACACCAAGAAATTGGGCCTTTGTCATTTTCTCTTGGATACATGAATCACAAATCCGATAAAGATCTAAGGTAAGATCTTCAATCAAACTATCCTTAACCAATTTTGATAGGCGTCTAACACCTATGTGGCCTAATCTCAAATGCCATAATTCAATATTATTTAATTCAGATCTTTTACTTGTATTTTCCTCTACATTAAAGACATCTCGATATATTTCCAAAACATAATGACCGTTAGATAAAAAAACATTCACATATCAAATAGTTATCTTTATCATATAAACATAAAGCATTAAATTTAATGTTTATTTAAATCCCTATTTATTCAATATCGATAACGATATTATCTGTGTGATAAGAGAGGGTACATATTAACAGTCATATAAAATTAATTTACATATATTAAGGAGATCTAGCACAACTATTCCTATGACATTGATATCGAATGTCTCCATATTTCCAACTCTAAGCTGGATAACCCCATTATTGGGCCTTCTAACTCTCATGGCTTACATGGAGTTGCAAATATGAGTGGGACTGCCGGTGTCTAAAACCCAACCACTATTTTCATCTAAGGCTAATGAGATGTCAATAATAGGAAAAATACAAAACGTAATTGGGTTTCCTGCTTTTCTTTTCAGCTCTGGACAATCACGTTTCTAGTGTCCAGACTTTTGGCAATGTAGACATGCATCACGAACTACAAGCAGTCTTGCAATTTATTTCTTAGAGTCTTTCTTCTTATTTCCCATTTTGATCTTCTTAGACTTCCTAGAAGTCTTTGAAGAGCTTGCTCCACCGTGGATGTACAAAGTGGGATTATCTATCTTCAAATCATGTTCCACCGAGCGTAACATGTTGTGAAGTTCTTCATATGTGTTTTGCATCGAATGCATCACAAAGCCGGCATAGGTACCAGATAAATAAAATAAATTCATATTTTGACCTAGCCTTCCATCTATCATATTGTCATGTCGTTCGAAATATCGGATCTGGTCAATCATGTTTAAAACATGACTGCTAACAACTCATTCATCCTTGAGCGCATCATATAACAATTTCTTAGACATCCGATATATCTCAAGTTCTTTATTTGCTTCAAATAACTCCTTGAGTGTTCTCATAATGTTCCAAGCATTTGGTACATCTATGTACTTTCTAAGCAAATCGTAAACAATTTTGATAGACATTGGATTGAGCGTAACTTACCTCAATCGGTATGACTCCAAGACAAGGTGGATGTTCATCTCCTACCCTAAGTAGTTTGAGGCTCATTTTAGTTTATTGGAATCCAAAAGTCATGTTAATGGATTTGCGGAGCCTTCTACAAGACAACAATTAAACAGAAGTATAATATTTTCATTTCAATATAACAACACTAATACGGTTATGTATTTTAAATCTATTAGTGTCCTCCATCTACTTTACGTAATTCCGTAATCTCCCTTAACGAAAAAAATATAAATTTGACAATCAAAATTTCATAGTGAGAAGTGCATCCCATGACATTTACTACAGTAATATAATAATCACGGTTTTGGCCTTCATAAACTCATTAGGTAGACCTCAAAGGTCAATCACATCCATGTGACTCCTAAATTTAGTCATGAACCATTTCTTATCCTCACAACAATGATTGTATTGGATTAAGACGTGTTCCAGGTGTATACTTGTCAATGTGCACTAATGCGCTTCGTAAGCACACCCTAAAAATAATGACGATATTGGGTGACTAAGTCAACTCATCAAGCTACATCTAAAGTTTTACCAGAGTAACCTAAGTTTCGATCACTTATACCTTCATAATAATGATTGTATTGGGCATAAGTAATAAGAACTCATTCATCTCCGTATTGACAAGACGGACCATCCAATAATGCTCCAACATTATTAATACTATTACTTAAAATAAAATTATTACCTAATCACGGGAGATTCTGACAATCAAGTAATTAACATGCTTGGATCAAAATAAAAATTTTAATTTGAAACATGCAAAACGTATCCAATATGACTTATTCATATTAAAATTAGAATTATAGAGGCATAGATTCAAATACATGTCAAACATGCAACATGTGTTGTGTGTTTAAGACATGCTCTGATACTATCTGTTGGGGCGGTTGTCAGACCCCCTAGGGTCAGATCTGTGCCCCACGCAGCGGAAATGGCTCTAACCCATGGTAATTGAGCATGGGTGTATTTATAAATATTTTAATGAAATACTATATTCCATTATGAGTGTGTAGGGAAAAACCAGGGACGAATCGGAGTCCGGAAAAATCAAAACGGGAGAATAAATCAGGTCATGTGCATGGTGCGTGCCTAGCGCGCGCATATGCAATCTTACACATGTTGCATATGCATGTTGCGTAAGTATGCAATTTGTACATGTTGCGCTGCGACGCAGCAGCCACTGATTCAAAATATTTTTTTTTGAAAATCCTTAAACACTTTTTAAAACAACCAAAATAATTTTAATTTCAAAACCAATATCAACACATGTTATAAGGCAAATATATATATTCTAAATATATATATGTTTTTTCTTGTATCAAAATACAAACCAAAATAGAATCCCACAATGACATGACTCATGAATAATTCTTGGTCACTCCAAGGTGGTCAAGCGATTCTAGAATGGTAGCCATAGCTCCAAGCTTTAATATACAGTTCCAAACTATAATTTTATGTTTATGTCCAACATAAATATTTTGATCCAATCATAAGCATATTGTGTCTATGCTTCCAAAGAACCCATACACAATTCATTAGCCTAATTTCAACTTCAAGCTATGTTATTATATATCCAATACATAATACATCACTATATGCTTTATTAGTGAAAAAACTCAGTAATGAAAACATAACTTTAGAGAATATCAAACTTACCTAGCAAACTTGATTGCAAGACCCAATCTTTTTCTCCTTGTTAAAATGTTGTAGAGAACTTCCAAAGCTAGCAAGCTTGATTGCAAAATCCAGTCTTTATTCCAAAGCTAGCAAGCTTGATTGCAAGATCCAATCTTCTTCTCATTGTTGAAATATTGTAGAGAAAATCCAAAACTTCTCTAAACACTTCTTTTACTTAGGCTAATATCTCTAATTTTGCTTGTTTTAGCTTTCTGAAACTTAATTAAAAAATTGCTCAAGCTTGCATTTTATAGCGAGGCTTATGCAATTTTTTAATTAATAAAATATCTTAATCAACTTTTAGGTGGGCTTAATCCAATATGTCCATATATGTATAATTAGGTATGACGAATCACATTTGTCTATAACTTTGATTTAATTCAATTAAATATAGACAAAGTTTGACCAATTGATTAGTTCATTATCTGCCACTTTGATTTATGCAATTAAATCGAGACAAATACACCTATTATTACATATTTTATAATTACCAAAATATCATCCAATGGTAAAGATATTTATGAAATTACAACAAAGCCCTTGTGGGATTTTGGATTAATCCAATTAATCCAATTGGGTGAAAGTAAATAATTAATGTTATCCAATAAAACTTAATTATTTTAATTGATAGTTATAATATCAAATATTATTTATTATCAAACATTATCGGCTACGTAAGTGCTCAACGAGTACACTTCATATTGTGGGACTCTCTAAGTTCAGACACATTCGTCATATAAGCCTAGTTTATATATACGGAATTCGACCACCTCTCTAATTCGCGAAGAACACGAACGACCTTCTTGGACTATACAAGTCGAGATCATCATATATGTTTAACAATCCCTCCGTCGTAGGCTATCCGAGTTGTGCTTAGGAAACATAGATTACACCGTCAAGTTTTCGAGGTGCACATTTATATTATCGACATGTCAACGATTATTTCCAACTAATCAGAACATCATTTCTGATATATGCGATCAACTCTAGATGATCGGCTTTGGCCAAGTCTTAAGTATCATGACTTACTCACATGAATATCTAAACCCCTTATGGTACAAATACGAGTCGACGTATCCAATCTTGATATAAACTTAATTAACGAGTGCATCGGTCCACACCCAACAAACATCTAGCAGTCAGATCATGAAAGGTCTCTGACATATATAGCATTAAAGTGTGGAGGATCACACACAAAATCAATGTTATAATATAGTCAAAGGAGCACATATGCTACTCGACTCAAGAAGATTCCAATTGACGGTGGTGTGCACTTTCAACTATTAGGAATCATTTGTAAGTCATTCAGTATTCGCTCCAACGAATAGCCACATGTCTATACGATATTTAATTGCTCATGTACATCAAGTTACACCACGTGTTGAATTTTCTTCTTACATTAGGATTCGTGAGCCACACTTTGTTGCTTCACTGAAATTCAAATTGGCCTTGTGCGATGGCCACTTATAAGCACCAGCACCATGTATACATTTGCCCTTCAATTTGGTTTGTTTCAATTTTGAATTTACATGGTGATGACACTACAAGAATTATGGCTTTTAGCGTCCAAATATTTAGCGTCGAAACATTATTCGCCGCTAAAAGTGAGATTTAGCGTCGAAAATCATTTTCGATGCTATATGTCATATTTTTAGCGACGGAATAAAATTTCGACGCAGAATAGAATATTAATGTTAGAGTCGAAAATATTTTTCGACGCTAAAAACAGAACTTTAGCGTCGAATACTATTCGACGCTGAATAATTATATTATTGCAATAATTTTTGGCGCCAAATATTACACTTTTAGCGTCGAAAAACGGAGTCGACGCCATAAATATACTTTTAGCGTCGAACATATATCGTCGCTAAAGGTTTATGAAGTTTCCACCGACAAATCCTTGACTCTTTCGCGTCTAAATTAAATTCGACGCTAAATTTTTTATGTTTAGCGTCGAAAAAACGGTTTCGACGCTAATAACGTACACAATTAGCGTCGAATTTGAATATTCGACGCCAAAAATAATACTTTTAGCGTCGAAAATATGTTCGACGCTAAAGAGTTATGAAGCTTCCACCGACAGATCCTTGATTCTTTCGCGTCTAAATTAAATTCGACGCTAATTTTTGATATTTAGCGTCGAAAAAACGGTTTCGACGCTAAAAACGGCAACAATTAGCGTCGAATTGGTGTTTTCGACGCTAAAGATAGATTAAAATGCAGATGGTCACCAACCCTTCTCCCCCTCTGTTTTTTCTCTCATTCTCTTCATTTTCATCCTCTGAAATCTGAGAATTTCTCCTCTACAGCCTCACATCTCTCCTAAAAATTTTCAATAAAATTGTAATCAATTTCCGATAAGGTAATTCTTCTTTCATATTTCTTTATTTTTCAATTTTTATGATTATATATGTTGTTTATATGTTGTTTGTTAGTGATTTATGATTCATATATGTAGAGTAAGTATATTAATTAATAAAATATAATTTTTTTGTAAACTATTTAATTTATCAACCAAATATATATATATATATAATAATATATATATATATATATATATATATATGCTTAAATTAAGTATTACTGAATAGTAATGTTGATTACTGTAAAATGATATCTAATAATTATATTATTATATTTAGGTATTCTGCTGAAATGGATAGAAATTGGATGAGCTCTCTGGATAGATTGAGTGTTGAATATCGTAATGGAGTGTCTGAGTTTATGGAAGTCGCAAAGCAACACATTGATGCAGAAGGTCGTGTTCGTTGTCCATGTGCAAATTGTTTGAATAGGAAAAGGAAGCGGTTAGATGAAGTTCATAATCATTTATACATGCCAGGAATATCACCAACTTACCGTACGTGGATTTATCACGGTGAGCAGTATCATTCTCAGTCACGGTTTTTTGATGTCGGCGAAGGGAGCAGTAGTTACAATCAACCTGCAAACGATGAGATCGCCGATATTTTGCATGACTTACAAGGTCCACAACTTGGTCATAGTGTTAGTGGCGACATGCCAGTGTTAAGTGGAAATGATCAAAATTTATTTAGTGAACTACTTGATGAGGCAAAAAAAATTCCATTCGAAGGTGCTGGAATGTCGATCTTGAATTTCGTTGTGAAATTATTACACATTAAAGTGATCAACAGAATGACCAACAAAAGTATCGATATGATGTTAGAGTTACTGGCCCAAATGTTACCGGTTGGAAGCGAATTGCCTAAGTCGTACTACGAGGCAAAGAAAATGTTGCGTGATCTGGGAATGGGGTATGAATCCATTCATGCTTGTAAGTTTGATTGTGTATTATTTCGTGCCGAGTATGAATCACTTGAACATTGTCCGATATGTGGTGAAAGTCGGTACAAAGTCCGTGGTATGGGGAAGAAAGTGCCTCAAAAGATATTGCGATATTTCCCTTTAACGCCCAGGCTGCAGAGATTGTTCATGTCACGACACACAGCGACTGATATGATGTGGCATCATGAAAAGAGGATCGGTGCGGAGGGCATACTTAGACATCCTGCGGACGGAACCGAATGGAAGGAATTTGATGACATGTACCCCCGTTTCGCTGAGGACCCCCGTAATGTCAGGTTAGGTCTTGCCTCTGATGGTTTTAACCCATTTGGGAATATGTACAACTCTTATAGCATCTGGCCCGTTATTGTCATTCCATATAACTTACCTCCATGGAAATGTATGAAGGATCCGTTCATGTTTATGTCATTGCTTATCCCTGGTCCACGTTCACCTGGTAAAGATATAAATATTTACTTGAGACCATTGATCGAGGAGTTACAAACATTATGGAATGTGGGTGTGCATACCTATGATGCAGCTTCAGAGCAGTATTTTCAGATGCATGCCGCATTATTATGGACCATTAATGATTTTCCAGCCTATGGTTCATTATCTGGATGGAGCACTAAGGGATACATGGCATGTCCAGTTTGTGCGGATCATACACCTTCGCAACGATTACGGAATAAAATCGGATACACGGGGCACAGAGATTTCTTGAGTCGAGTCATCCTTGGCGGAGGAGAGTAAATTATTTAACGGGCAACATGAACCTCAGAGTAAGCCCAGTCGATTGTCTGCATTTGACATACTTTGCCAACATCAACATCTCAAAGACAGCACACCAGGTAAACATCCTAATAATAGAGATAAAAATCGAAAACGGTTACCTGAAGAGTTGAATTGGACAGGAAAAAGTATTTTCTTTGAGTTAGAATATTGGGGGACTCTGAGTTTGCGACATAATTTGGATGTAATGCATATAGAGAAAAATATTTGTGAGAGTTTAGTGGGTACACTATTCAATATTCCGGGTAAGACAAAAGACACTGTAAATGCTAGATTGGACCTACAAGATCTTAGAATTCGCAGTGAATTGCATTTACAAGACTCCTCTCGAGGTTTTATTAAGCCTCCTGCTAGTTATGTGCTCAATCAATCGGAGAGAAAATCATTCTGTGATTGGCTGAAAATGGTTAAATTCCCTGATAATTATGCATCCAATATTGGGCGTTGGGTCAGAGATGATACAATAACGGGATTAAAGAGTCACGATTGTCATGTGCTGCTCGAGATTCTCCTTCCTGTTGGCATTCGACCTTATCTCCCCCCGAATGTATGCGACGCCGTACTTGATCTATGTGGCTTCTTTAAACAATTGTGTCAGAGGACATTAAGCACATCTGTTATTGACGACCTTGAGCGAGGAATCGTGATAATCCTATGCAAGCTGGAGCGAATTTTGCCACCCGCTTTCTTTGATGTCATGGTACATCTGGCTGTGCATTTACCGGATGAAGCTAGAAAGGGAGGTCCTGTCCATTACAGATGGATGTATCCCATTGAGAGGTACTATATATATATATATATATATATATACAGTTTTATATAAGAAAATTTGTAACCGTTTTTATGTGCATAGAATTTAGTGTTAATGCAAACTTGTTGTCATATCTGCAGAGCTTTGGGAGATTACAAACAATATGTCAAAAACAAGGCACGACCTGAAGGTTCAATAGCTGAAGCTGTTATAATAAATGAAGCAATAACATTTTGTTCGATGTACATGCAGAATATTGAAACTCATTTCAATCGTCGGCCACGAAACTATGATGGAGATGCAAGTAATAGCCAAGAGATCACAGTGTTCCGTCAAAATTACAGACCATTTGGGGCAGTAGGTGTCAAATTACTAACCCGTCAGGAAGTTCAACGTGCGCATTGGTTTATATTGAGTAATTGTGATGAAGTGCAACCGTATTTAACGTAAGTTTTTCTGGTGCATCATTACTGAATTTTTTCCATACATTAACCGTGATAATTTATTGTAGGCAACATCTAACAATGCTACAATTGCTGGTGACCATAATGTTGATGAAACCCACAAAAAAGAATTTCCTAAATGGTTTGAGACAACTGTAAGTTATAATATTTTATATTTATTTTGATCCTAACATTAGACATTTCAGTTTGTTATATTAACACATTATTTCATTGTCAGATTATTAATCAAGTGGAAAATGGTCAATTGGACTCGCAATCCTCGTTGGTTTCTTTGGCTTATGGGCCTCAAATGCAGGCGTATGAGTACAGTGGATGTATTGTCAACGGAGTTAGATTTCATACCGAACAGCGAGATGTTAATCATGTGACTCAAAATTCTGGAATTGTAGTCCAAGGAGAACACGGCTCAGATGTAATTGACTTCTACGGCGTATTGCAATCGGTCATTGAGTTCATATATCGACCCAGACGACATACTGTGCTATTCCAATGTAAGTGGTTTGACACTAATGCCAGAAAGAGGAGAATTCAAGTTAGTAATCATCTCACGTCAATTAATGTTCAACGTTGTTGGTACAAGAATGATCCATACATTTTTGTACGCAAGCACGTTCAGTGATATATATACCTGATCCTAAGTTAGGAACTGGATGGATGGTGGTAGAAAAGTTACAACATAGGGCCATTTGGGACACGCAGGAGAAAGATAGAGTTGACATATCAGATGAAACACAAGAAGTCTCGGGCAATTTTGAAGTTCCTGAACAGATATTTGTTGGACCAACTGTCAACGTTCCTGAAAATATCACATTAACTCGAGCTAGTACAGACGTTGAGCTAATTCCTCATTCTGAAGTGAGCGTTGAAGTAGCAAGTGAAGAACAATTTGACACTGAAGATGACTTCGATTCCAGTCACGAATCCTCAAATACCGACGATAATAGTGATTAATTATGAAGTTACAGTATTTTGTAATGGATGAATAATTTATATGGATTAATGTATGGTTGTTGATTTTAATTACGCTTTAGATATGATTGAAATATTAACGTAATGATTAATAGTATAACTATGATATATTTGTTTTCAATTATTATTTTTAATGATACACATTTAGCGTCGAAATATAATTTTCGACGCTAAATTAACGACATTAACGTCGAATATTTCGACGCAAATGTAAGACATTTGGCGTCGAAATTATTCGACGCTATATGTCTTAAATTTCCCGGAAATAACCCTAAATTTTTAATAAGCCGCCAATTTTTTAGCGTCGAAATTTTTGACGCTAAAATGAATTTATTTCGACGCTAAAGGTGATATTAGCGTCGAATGTTGTTATTCGACGCTAAATATGAAAATTAAATTTCCCGAAAAATAACCCTAAATTTTAATTAACCGCCTAATTATTAGCGTCGAATTTTTCGACGCTAAAAGACTGTAAATTCGACGCTAAATGTCGTTCAAATCCCTAAAACCAGAGACCTCTTCTCTTCTGCTCAAACGACCCAAATTCGCCCAACCTTACATTTCTCCTGCAATTCTCGGCTTATACACATTGCAAGCAACAAATTTAAGGTGAGTCTCACTTTTTGATTTTTATTTGATGCTTGATGATGATGAATGTTGATGATGATGAATGATGATGATTGTTGATGATTATGTTGATGATGATTGTTAAGGAGTGGAATCATGATGATGATGATGATGATTGTTGATGATGATGCTTGTTGATGATGCTTGTTGATGATGAATGTTGTGATGATTGTTGATGATTGTTGATGATTGTTGATGATTATTGTTGATGCTTGATGATGATTTTGTCGAAATTAGAGGGACGAATATGATAATGAATGAAGGATGATGATCGACGAATTAAAGGGACGGGGACTGGAAGAATTCTGGGCAGAACAGGCAGCCCCCGATTGTTTCCGTTTAACTTCGTCGTCCATTTAGTACAGTATGTGTTTTGGAATTCGAAACTTCGTATAATATAGTATGTGTTTTGGAATGTTTGTATGTGTTTTGGAATTCGAAAGTTCATATAGTATATATAGTATGTGTTTTGGAATGTTTGTATGTGTTTTGAATTCAAAAGTTCATATATTATAGTATGTGTTTTGGAATGTTTGTATGTGTTTTGGAATTCGAAACTTACGAAAGTGAGCTCGATGTGATAAGCGCTTTTGTTAAGTTGTATTGACTTGTATGGATATGTATGTATATGTATAAGAACTTTGGAATTGATGACGCTAATGCGACGGGTTTTGCAGATGGCACCGGGCAATCGCAAACGGGCTACCGCGACTCCATCTACATCAGCAAGGGCAACTGGCCCTGGTGATTTCTCTGCTAGCACAGGTGAGTCAGTACAGTGAAGGGTCGAGGACGCACCCGTGGCCTGGGGTTGGCTAAGTACGTTAAGGCTCACGGCCGTATTGGATAGAGATATCAGATGATGGACACACTCAAGTCGGACAACATAATTCAGCGTTTAATACAGCCATAGGAGCTACAGCTCGATATGAAGCTCCCCAAAACTACGTATCTTGGAGAAAGATACCGTGGGAGACAAAAATGAACCAGCTATTCCCTTCGCTACTTGTAAGTTTTCGATATTGTTTGTTATTTAACATTTTTATTTGATACTTATTTTTACTCGAATTTTCATGTAGGAATGGTTCGACTTCGATCTGACCCAAGTGAATGTCCAACAATATATTGACTACCACATGGGGAAAAGTTATAAAGATTATAGAACAAAAGTCCTGAAACCAATATTCGACGAACATGGACCTTCAAATGCTCCACAACACAAGCCTGATTTTATAGAGGAACAAGATTGGACATTCTTATGTGAGCTTTGGTCTAGCAAAAAACACGAGGTAAATTTTGAAATAAACGGAAATTTATAATTGTCTTTGTTTTCGGTACTTACAGTGTTGGTGAATACAGGATAAATGTCACGCAAATGCGGAAAATCGAAGTCACTTGCGTTTTAACCACCGTGAGGTTCGAAGCCATTTATCCAACATCGTGCCGAACATTCTGAGGTAAATATATCCTAACGTAAAATTTAACAGTTAATTGTTTTTACTATCTGGAATAATATTGAATTTATTTTATGTTTATAACAGAGTAGCACAGGTGAGGTGCAATCATTTCCAGATTTTTCCGTGTGACGCATTACAATGACAAGAATAAATGGATAAATGAAGAAGCCGAACGCTGCTATGTAAGTTTCAGTTTTTAAAATAAAATAATTAATATTATATATGTTAATTTTTTTCTCAAATTCTAATATTAACTTATTTTTTGAAACAGAACGAAATGATGGAACTCCAACATCAAACTCAGGAGACAGGGTCCGACCCCATACCAGATGAGCAGCTGTCGCAATTGGTTTTCAAGAATCAGACAGCTTACAACGTTGGTCTTGGCACTCGTAAGAAGCCAACGTCATCTGCACGCAATAGTGGTAATTCGGACAATGTCTCTCTTCGAGACGAGTTAGTCACCACCAAAGACGACCTAGCCAGCACCCAGACGAGCTGCACAGACTAAGGAGAAGCTACAACAGGTCACGGTGGACCACGAGAAGAAGATGGTGGACCACGGAAGAAGATGGTGGACCACGAGAAGAAGATGGAGCAGTTGGAACAGCAACTGCTGGCTTTCCGTCAGATGTTCGAGGCCTCAATGAGTCATGGTGCATCGGGCTCGAGCGTCCCCCCATCACAGTAGCAATTAATTTTATATTTGGTTTTGTATAAACATTTTGAACAAATAGATTTAATATAATATTCTTTTTTCTAAAACAAATTTCAATATAATATTTCGTCATTTTATTATTAATTATATTTTGTTCAACTAAATTAAATATTTTACCCCAAAAAATAAGTAAATTACTAATTTAAAAAAAATAAATTTTTTATACTATTAGCGTCGAATATTTCGACGCTAATAGTATAAAAAATGGCCGCTGTAAGCGTACATATAATACTTTTTTAATATCATTAGCGTCGAAATGTTCGACGCTAAAATTCAACTTTTAGCGTCGAAATGTTCGACGCTAATATAAAACAATGGTCGCTGTAAACTTGCTATAATACTTTTTTAATATACTTTTAGCGTCGACTTTGCGACGCTAAAAGGTTGAATTTTTGCGTCGAATTATGTCGTCGCAAATATAGAATATAGCGACGAACAATTTACTTTAGCGTCGATAATAATTGGACGCAGAATACTATTTTTTAGCGTCGCATGTTATTATTTCGACGCTAAAAGTGATTTTCGTCGACATTTTATCGTCCATTGTTTGCGTCTAATTTATTCGACGCTAAATATGGTTTGCGTCGAAATAGTACATTTTAGCGTCGAAACAGTTCGACGCTATATTAAAGGTATATTTCTTGTAGTGTGATAATCAGCCACATCATGATCAAACTTCTTTCTTTAATCATGCGCTCATGCATGCAGTATGTGAAGAATTTTTGCGCATCTTCTTCAAAGTCCAAATTTCAATTGCTTTTGTTCTATTGTTGCATGCGACGCAAGACTTTATTTTGCTTTCCGTGAGATCTATCAATGTCGTGAATAATATGTGATGGATCGGGTCTATCACTCCATCTTCCATACTATAATTCGCCACCAAAAATCTATAAAAGTGGGCTCGATTTAACTCACTTGTGAAAAATTTTCTAGAGAAAATTTTCCACAATGTTTTCTCCCAATTCCGTCTTTTTCAATCTCATTGAAAATATGAGAAAATGGCTAGGGTTTCAAAAATACGAGAAAATAATTTAATTTAAGGGTTTAGGTTAATTAATTGTGCTTGTACAAAATTAACCCTAACCCTAATTACACATATAAATATTGGCTAATGACATAATTGTCACAAAACATTTATTAATTTAAAAAAAATTTAAATATGATATCAAATATCATTTAATTTGAAATTAAAATTTAAAATGTAACTTATATCATGATATAAATTACATATTTGATTTTGAATTAAATCAAATTTAATTCAAAATTTAAATGTTATATTAAATGATTATCCAATAATCATTAATATAAAACTATATATTAAACATTTTAATATATAGTTACAAAGTGTGACATTATATAATTATTAATCTAATTAATAGTTATGACATTAAATAATTCTCAATTATTTAATATTTTTTAAGTGAGTTCATAATTGGACTATCCAATTATTTCATGGATCTCTATAATGTAACGAGCTAACACAGAGACCAAATAGATCTACAATTCCTATCTCCAATAATCTTGAAATATTAGTTAAAACTCTTTAATTAAATATTTCAAATTATTAACTTTAGGTTATTCCACTAAAAACCTAAAGCTGCACTCTCGTTACTGCAGATATATTTTATACCAAAACTCATCGGCGACCACCGATAGAATCATTGCATACAAATTAACCCTCCACGAGTATCTCATAATTAGAGCCAGGTCATAATGTCTGTTATACTCCTCTAATTATTTTGTGCCATAAGTACCATTGATTCTCTAATGAATTATTAATTCATAATTATTATGAATATTAATCTTTCTATTCGTAATAGAAAGACTTGAGCGCTCTAACCATTGAAGTACCGAATCAACCCTCAAGGAAGATACTCATCAACTTCTCGCAAGAATTAGTGGATTCTATATCTATGTAAAATGTCACCAGCCACACACCAAACTATGTCCCTAAAGTACGTAGCTATTGGTCCGGATTTATTCACCAACCTCACCTTTATAAATCAAAGGACATAGCCTGCCATGCAGAAGTTTGTAGTACACTTAGGATTCAGATCAATCCATATATGATCATCTATTAGACTGATATGAATTTCTTTGGTTAACGGATATTAAAATAAATTTATTTATGTCTTGGTCTTGTCCTATATGATTGCATCATATAAGGTGCCTTCATTCTCATGACACTACATGAACGAACCTGGATTAAAATCCTCACACAATATGGAATGGACCGCAATTGTAGATAAACCATAAACAAAGTGCCTGTCTTTATTTGCTCTCTACAGACTATTTAGAATTCTAATTTCAGAATTAAATCCTCTTGTGTATAACACTTCTACACTAAGCCTGAAAGTAAATTTGGTATCCAAGGACATACATGATAATTTATAATATGCGACTTTAAAATCAACACTTTGATAAATGAAAAATACATCGTTAATTAATTAAAATAAAATTATGTTTATAATTACATTATGCTATAGAGCATAAATCCCAAGAGTCCTCCCCCCAGTACTTTTCTTCGAGTAAGCTTTGCCCCTAGTACTTTATTTTTAATCCTATTTTCCCTCAGTATTCAGTTTTTGGTGGGCCTCGCCCCCATGTCTCGTCGTTCTGACTTTCAGGTGCTCTGTGTCTTAGAGGCTTTAACTCTTGGCTGCTATTGAGCTTTTTGCATCCTGCTCCGTTTGGAGGCTTGCTTTATTCAAATTTCCTGCAAAAGAAATGATATCCATATGTATACATGTATACGTGTATGCATGTATGCAAATGATATTTAGTAGCATGGTCGTTCTTCGGCTTGTAGGAGGTCCCGATGCTTTTCCATGAAGGTTTTTTTTCTGGTTTTATTTTGCTTTTACTCAGGCACTCCCTCAGGGGTTCCCCAAATCATTTTTGCTTTCCAAATTCCTTTTATCATTCAATGACTCTTCGTATGTTCTCAAAATTTTCTCTTTCTTAAATCCCGTCTCTTTTTTAGGCATGAGCATTATCTAAATTCAAAATTCAATTTCAACAAAGGTCTCACCTTTCGAATGCTTCTTCATGTGTGTGTGTGATTCTTCCATAAATAATTGCATGCAACCTAGATTGGTTTATGCCAGTGCAAAGTGTAGGTTAGTTCTGACACTCTAGTCCATTTTTATCTTTTCCTTGGTCAAGGTAATCTAACACCCAGTTAAGGATCAAAGGGATCTCAAGATTTTCCCAAAGGTTTATTTTATGTATGACTCATCTTTTATCCCTAGCTTCCTTAAGTTGTCAAATTGTCTTTTGATGTAAAGACTACATATTTATGATGCTAGTCCCTAGTTACTCAACAATTTCACTAACTCAAGTTGCTTTGCATACTCTATGTTTGAGCCGTCGTTTGACGCAAAAGTAGTCATAGGGTTCACGATACTCCTAGTTACTAAATAATCCAAACAGTGAAGTAGGTTTTATGGGATTCACCTTTTTTTTACGTCATCTCCTTAACGTAATGTCATTTTGGCCTTAACTTTGAAGGGAATCAAATGAATGTCAAATGTTTCGCCTATCTTCACAAATTATGCTAGCATAAACTTTTTCTAAGTAAGCTTTGCAATTCCAAGTTCAAGTTTTAGTTCGCAATTTCTGTAGATAGAATTCAGGGTGACTTTGTAGGTGTGTTCCCAAAAAGGACTTATCATTGGGCTATGCAAAAATACAACAACCACATTACATTCACACATCCACCAACACCAACCCTATCACACCATATAACAACATAATACATTATCAAAGAAAACCTATTGCCGATGGTTACAACATCCTCAGCAACATAATTAATTCAACACAACCTTTATCTCATAGGAACCCCCATGATAAGTGTGGTTTATACCCACTTATTACGATATTTTTAGCTTATTGTTTTGTTACATTTCAAGATATTTAAATGTTATTTATAGTTTATTTTCTGTTTTAATCTGTAGGAGCATTAATACATGGATCCTGGGATATTTACAAGTGTTTTGGGGACAATACGGGAGCATAGGACACAACGCAGGAACAAATTTCATCATTCGTGCCCCAACGCCAATAATCAGACGAGTTACAGCAAAATTTCCGAGAGAATGGCGCCACCAAATCCACTACTATTGGCGCCATGGCGCAAATTAAAAGCATCACAAATGGCGCCAAGGGCCCTGTTGCTTATATAACAGGCGCCAAAGCGCCACAAGCTCAAAGTATATAAGGCGCCATGGCGCATGTTGCCAAGATTTTATAAGGCGCCATGGCGTCTGTTCCCAGCACAGTCCCATACAAATTACCGAGAAGGCAGCGCCGTGGCGCCAATTCACAGAGCCACGGCGCTGCGAGAGAATACACGTGCATTCCGGGAAAGTGATTTTAGGGTTTCTAATATCCCTAATGATACCCAATGACTCCCTGCCTCCACTATAAATATAACAGTTCGTCCAGAATTAAAAGGGAGGCTAATACACTACACAAAACACAGAAATAAATATTTTTAGAGATCCAAGGAGAGGATTGAAGAGCGACAAGAGGAGACAAAGGTTGTGACATCCGAGGAGGAAAAGATTCAATTCGGGTTATATCTTCTAGTTTCTTTCTTAGAACTCTAATGATTTCCATTAGATTCATGGCTTATTTATTATTGTTTTTATCCTTTGTCATGAATTAACTCCTTAATTCTGGAGAATGATGTAATATATGTTTGAACCTTATATTTTGTTTATCATTTTGTTATGAAGTTTTATTAATTTATTTAAATTTTTTTGAGTTTAATGCTTCTTGATTGTTGGCCACAATTGAAGATGATGAATATTTAGAATCTATCGCTCGAGAGAGGAGATTTTGAATAGATCTAGAGAATATAACCTAGGATTTTATAGAGTTCGAGAGAATCTGTAGTCCTTTGAAGTCGTTAACATAGAATCACAAAACGTAATGAGTTGTTAACTATTGTATTTTTATAGAGATATCGAAGTCTGTAGTTGATGATATTTTCACTGATACTCGAGAGAGGGAGTGGATATTTTAGGAATCTTGACTTATAAATAATATAACTGAACAAAGATTAATTGGTATAACAAATACATAGGCGACAACTAGGTGAAATCAGGATCCAGAATCTCTATCGTATTAGTTCCTCCTATCAAATTATTTTTATATTTTATTTATTTATTAAAATCTTTATTAATTATTTTCTAAATAAAGTTAGGATTATCAATTGTAGTACTTAGTGCGAGTTAACGCAATCCATGTGGGTTCGACACTCTTAACTCATATTTATACTAAAACTTGACACCTACACTTGCGGTACGATATAAAAATATCACAACAAGTTTTTGGCACCGTTGCCGGGGATTGTTTGTTTAATTCACATTAATACTACTACCAAGTAATCTTTACTTTAATTTAGAATTTTATTTTTATTTTATTTTTATTTTTATTTTTATTTTTATTATTTTATTTTATTTTATTTTAATTTTTGTTTTATATTTTTTTTGTATGAGGTGAGTTTGAAAAGAATCAATGGCAGATCCTATTGGTGCACTTATAGCTCAAGTATCGTCCCTCACGACTCATCTAGCAGTATTGACAATTCAAATGGGCCAACCGTCTATTGAAGCTGCTTCTACTAATGAAATGCTTGTACCCAACAGAGGAGCAGGATTTGACCAAGTACAGTATGTGAACAATCGGAACTTCAACAACTATAGAGGCAGTCCTATGCCAAATTATTACCATCTGAATTTTTCATATGCTGATATGGAGAACGTTTTGCAACCTCCTCATGGCTTCAATTATCCAATAGCTGAGCAGAAACCTTCCCTAGAAGACCTCATGAGCACATTTGTAGCTGCAGCTTCAGAGAGGTTTGAGAAGAATGAGTCAAGGCTGGATAACATCGAAACACGAATGGGCAATATAGAAGCAATTATGAAATTTTTAGAAGCGCAAATTGGGTTGCTTGTTTCTTCCATGGCCAATCAAAAGACATGGGTGTTTCCGAGTGATATTGAAGTCAACCCCAATGAGCAATGCCAAATCATAACCTGTAGGAGCAGAAAAGAGTTTAAAGACACCTCTCAGGACTTAGCCAGTAAAGAAAATGAAATGGTATTTCAGGAGGAAACAGTAATAGAAGAAGAGAACAAAAGTGAATTGATAATGAGAGGTCAAGATGAAGAAGTCACCTTCAGTGTTTTCAGGGCCACGCCGAGTTCTCAAGGTGATGCAAACCGTCACAGAATAGATACAGTAGAAAAGAGAGTTGAAACCAGACAGGGTGAATCAGTAATTCAGCAACCTATGAGCATAATGCAGCCATGCATAAAGGAAGATTATCTGCAGATAAACTCAAAACCACTCCCAAAGGGCCGTAAAAAGAGGAAAAGAAAAGTCAGTGCTCACTTGGAGATGACCCCTGGAAGGTTAAAAAGGAGGCTGAGCCAATTTTGCCGAATGTGTAGTCCAGAATTTCCAATTGAGGGAAAATCTACATATCCTGGGGGACCATCTATGGATAAATTACCACAGTCTTCCAAGATGTCTTTTTCATGTCATAAGAACCAGTGGATACCAAAGACGAAAGCAGATGAGATTACCCGGTTCACTACGTTTAAGCCACCATAACCATTTTGGGTGGTTGCGTCTGACTGAAGACGTTAAACTTAGCGCTAGCGGGGAGACAACCCTTGCATTTGTTTTATCATTATTTTCTTTATTTTTAATTTTAATTTTTTATTTTATTTTATTGTGTGTTATTTATTAAATTGCATGTTATTTATGCAGGTAGCACGAGACACACAACGCCCGCGCAACCAAATTCTAACCAGCAAGAGTCTGATCAACTCCATGCACGGTAGTGTTGTTCCTCACTCTTTTTCTTTAATTTTGTTTTATCTTACATTGAGGACAATGCAAGTTTTAAGTTTGGGGGTGTGTGCATGCTGTTTACTTGCTATTTAGTTGTTTAAATTTTAAAAAAAAAAAAAATTTGTTTTTAGTCATAGATAATAAAGCATAAATCCTATGATGAATTTTATTTGTTTATGGGTGAAATTTTAGAAACAATAAGTGCCCGAGTTACTTTTATCTGATGCCTTGAATAACTGATCCATGTTAGACTCGTAAGCACTTAATAATAGGTTTTTAGCAGTGAAAACTTAAGTAGTTGACAAGGTGACTAGTTGAAGAAATTGCATGTCGATGAATGACCATTTGCTTAGATATCTATCTTGATTTGCTAGTGTTATGAAGTGTGGTATAGCTAAAAAGGAAAATGTCTCTAAAGAAAGAAAATAAACCACCTATAACCGACAAGCGTGAAGCTACCCATGGGTGCGTATTAGGACCACCATGAGGAGAAATGCTACCTTAAAGGGTAGGTGAGTTGAAAAAAAAAAATGAATGAGTGCAAAATGAGAAAAGCAAAAAAAAAAAAACAATAAAAGAAAAGAAAAATCATACCATACTGAACACGAAATAAAGCAACTACAGAACATAATTTAGATATCTAGGTTGGTTTGACCCATCGATTCTAATTTTTAAACGAAATCATGAGTTGACTTACTTAGGAATCAAGCTGTGAATGAACCTTTACACACACACTGTGAGTTTAGCCTAGATGATTTATTTAAGAATTTGGATTTGAGTCGCATTGCGTACTTTGAAGGCTCTCTAATTTCATTTATAAGCTTTCATTTGAGGACAATATTATGTGCAACTATCGAGGCTATGTTTTGTTATTTTTATATTTTTGCATGATTGTGTGTGAAAGACGTTTGTGGGTGTCGTCGCTGTAAGCCCTCACGATACTATAACTCGTCCAATAGGGCCGCCTAGGGGTTTAAAGGCTTTTTACATACGCTAAATGCAATCGTGATCCCTACGAAAGTGGCTTAGTTAATTTAGTTATTTTTAATTTTATCTTTTGTTCGAGACTAGCAAAACCTTAAGTTTGGGAGTGTTTGATAAGTGTGGTTTATACCCACTTATTACGATATTTTTAGGTTATTGTTTTGTTATATTTCAAGATATTTAAATGTTATTTATAGTTTATTTTCTATTTTAATCTTTAGGAGCATTAATACATGGATCCTGAGATATTTACAAGTGTTTTAGGGACAATAGGGGAGCATATGACACAACGCAGGAACAAATTTCATCATTCGCGCCCCAACGCCAACAATCAGACGAGTTACAGCTAAATTCCCGAGAGAATGGCGCCACCAAATCCACTACTATTGGCGCCATGGCGCCAATTAAAAGCATCACAAATGGCGCCAAGGCGCCTGTTGCTTATATAATAGGCGCCACAAGCTCAAAGTATATAAGGCGCCATGGCGCATGTTGCCAAGATTTTATAAGGCGCCATGGTGCCTGTTCCCAACACAGTCCCATACAAATTGCCGAGAAGGCAGCGCCATGGCGCCAATTCACAGAGCCACGGCGCTGCGGGAGAATACACGCGCATTCCAGGAAAGTGATTTTAGGGTTTCTAATATCCCTAATGATACCCAATGACTCCCTGCCTCCATTACAAATATAACAGTTCGTCCAGAATTAAAAGGGAGGCTAATACACTGCACAAAACACAGAAATAAATATTTTTAGAGATCCAATGAGAGGATTGGAGAGCGACAAGAGGAGACAAAGGCTGTGACATCCGAGGAGGAAGAGATTCAATTCGGGTTATAGCTTCTAGTTTCTTTCTTAGAACTCTAATGAGTTCCATTAGATTCATGGCTTATTTATTATTGTTTTTATCTTTTGTCATGAATTAACTCCTTAATTCTGGAGAATGATGTAATATATGTTTGAACCTTGTATTTTGTTTATCAATTTTGTTATGAAGTTTTATTAATTTATTTATATTCTTTTGAGTTTAATGCTTTTTGATTGTTGGCCACAATTGAAGATGATGAATATTTAGAATCTATCGCTCGAGAGAGGAGATTTTGAATAGATCTATAGAATATAACCTAGGATTTTATAGAGTTCGAGAGAATCTGTAGTCCTTTGAAGTCGTTAACATAGAATCACAAAACGTAATGAGTTGTTAACTATTGTATTTTTATAGAGATATCGAAGTCTGTAGTTGATGATATTTTCACTGATACTCGAGAGAGGGAGTGGATATTTTAGGAATCTTGACTTATAAATAATATAACTGAACAAAGATTAATTGGTATAAGAAATACATAGGTGACAACTAGGTGAAATCAGGATCCAGAATCTCTATCGTATTAGTTCCTCATATCAAATTATTTTTATATTTTATTTATTTATTAAAATCTTTATTAATTATTTTCTAAATAAAGTTAGGATTATCAATTGTAGTACTTAGTGCGAGTTAACGCAATCCCTGTGGGTTCGACACTCTTAACTCATATGTATACTAAAACTTGACACCGTACACTTGCGGTACGATATAAAAATATCACAACACCCCACTTGGCCAAGCTCCAAAGATGATGTTCCATGTATTTTTCAGCCTCACCAAGCTCATTAACTTCATAACTCAACACACTATAAACTCTTTAATACCAACCCTTCATTCGGTCATGTTCAACTTCCACCCCCAAGAATAAAAAACCTACTTCAACATCCAAATAATATCCATGACCGGGATAATCACACGCGTATAACACAAGCACACGTATCGTTCAAGTAGTATAAAAAGTATCGATCCCACGATGACTTAAAACCTTTTTTTTATCAATTTATGAAGTTAAATATTTACAAGTATTTAATGGATTGATTGTTTGATTGGGTGGTGACTTTAAAATTAAAACAAATAAATAAATTGTTTGAAAGTAGATTGAAGAAAATTCAAATTTATAAAACTATCCAGGGTTTTGAATCTTTCCAATATCTTTTTAAAAGATGAAGTGGTTATTTTACGTTTGTGTAATATATTGGTTTATTAACCTAGAACACGAAGTTATGTAAAAGCCTCTTCCGATGGTCAAATACAAATACCCAGTATAACCCAATTAATCATATTCTTATGTTAACCAAGTTATCTGAATTCATTAATATTAAGTTCCAATTATGGCTACCCCCGCCCGACAGGTATATTCCTATCTTGTAAGGAAATCTATTAAAGGGTTATTTATCCTCAAGGAAGATCGTGGGCTATTGAGTCTAAGGTCTTTAACCTAAAATCTCTTTTCCAAGTTCATTTTAAGTTTACCAGTTCAATTTTATTAATGGCCAGTTAATAAAAAGCATTAGGATTAAGGCTCAATAAATAAACCTTTATATTACCCAAACTATAATTTAACCCCTTATAAACCGGTGATAATGGATTTCATCATAACCTCAGATAACTGGCTTAATTACGACACATATTTACTGGTAGTAAAAACTTAAATAAAAGAAAATACATAAAGTAAATGCTGGAAATTAAATTACTGGAAAGTAAATAAAATAAAAGTACAACAAAGAAAATGCTAAGGTAAGAGGATCCACTTTTATAACTACTATTTTAGATATCTCCTTTAATATAATATATTAACTTTGCGCGATAATTACCAACCACCCATATAGGTGGTATCCTGATTAAGTCAAATTAATAATTAATTACCAACCGACCAACCAGGCGGTATCCATGCTTAGTTAGGTTAAAACCAATTTATAATTAATTACCAACCAACCAATATGGCGGTATCCTCGTTAAGTCAGGTTTTAACTAGTTTATATATTATATTTAAGGGAGACTAATCTAAATATTAGTAATAAAAGTTTTACCTTTTACCCAAGCAAGGGGGAGTTACCTCCTCATTACTGAAAAGTAAATTGCTGAAAAATAAAGAAAAGAAAGTATTTTGCGTACAAGTAAATTGCGGAAAGAAAAAACCGAAAAGTAAAGAAAAAAAAGTGCGAAAGCGGAAATTAATTATTGAAAGCTGTAAATAAACAAACAAGATACAATCTTCTTAGTTATTCTTAAGGAATTTCAAAGAAGAAAGTATTAATTTACAAATGAAATGGCTTGGTATTTATAAGTAAGATTTTACCTCCACCAAATCCATTATTAATTGCTCCACTAATTACTCCACCAAATCCATTATTAATTACTATCATGTTTGGTGGGAGCTTGACTATTTTTATTATTTTATTATTATTATTATTATTATTATTTTTTTTGCTTTGAAAATGACTTTAATAATTACACATAACACACTTACGGATATTTCATCAATTTTGGTCATGACATCTTCAGAATTCGAAATTATTGTATTCTTCAAAGTTGTAGATATGTGAGTCTTCTTTAATCTGGAACTTGAATCAGCTAAATCTGATATCGGAGTAAAAGGTTATGCCCAAAATAAGACAGTTGCGTAAAATTGGAATTTCCGAAACTGCACTTCGTTAAAACGACCTTTCAAGTTTCCAATCTCCAAAATTAACATGTCAAGTCCAATTTTTGCCCTTATTTGACCCATATTTCATCCTAAATGATTTCATTGAGTCCCAATATTATTTTATCTGCAAAATAAACTAAAACACGTCAAAACGTTCATCAAACCCGAGAAACTAAACAAAATATTAAGTAAAATGGGCGGTAAATATTTATATATTTTCCGCTCATCACACCACAAACCTAACATTTTACTAGTCCTCGAGCAAAACAATAAAATACAAGAAACAATTAAAATTAAACTAAGTCACTTTCGTAGGGATCACGGTTGCATTTAGCGTATGCAACAAGCCTTTAAACCCCTAGGTGTCCCTATTGGACGAGTTGTAGTCTCGTGATGGCTTACAGAACCGATACCCACAAACGTTTTACAAAAGTAAGAAGATAATGAAACTAATGCACACAAAAGCAAAAAGACAAGAGAAAAGAGAATAAAGAAGTTAGTGACTAAATAGATGAAACTTCTAATCCAAGTCAATAGTTATTTTTACCGAATAAGTAAATTCTCCGATTATTTTTACCATTCTCCATATACACAGTCAACAAAATATTAATCAACTCATTTTGCCCACAATAGTCACGAGTGTAGTTGAGAAGAGTGTAATATTTTTGTCCTAAAGTTTTATCAGAATTCACACCTTTTTTAAGCAATGGAATTAATTTTTTTTTTGATTTTTCTGATTTTTTTTTATTTTATTTTTTAAATTTATATACAATATCTTCCATCTATGTAGCGAGCTTTGGGCCAGTGACTCCCAAACCAGTTGGTTTTAGGGCACTAGGTGTTAAGATACCCTTACAGACTTAATTACTCAGACTTTAGATAGATATATATATATATATATTTACAACATCCTTGATCCATGTAGCGAGCTTTGGGCCAGTGACTCCCAAACCAGTTGGTTTTAGGGCACTAGGTGTTAAAACACCCTTACAGACTTAATAACTCGGATCTCAGACCTTTTTTTTTTTACTCCATCGCTTTTTATAGATTCTTCCTCCAATTAAACTAGAGCACTGAATATTACAAACTTTTCAATTACAGCTCATGTCTGTATGTTACCATGTATGCTGATAATACCTGTCAACTGAGCATATAAAGATTCATTTTAGTCAGCATTATGGAGAATTCACAAATTAAATAATTTAAAAGGAAATAAACAAAAATTAACTTGTTCCGAAATAGGTTGAGATACGTCTCAGGAATGGAAATTCCTTACACAGTTATCTCACACCAATTTCATCTGATTAATCAAATAAAAACACAAAAATAAAAAATATTTTTTTGGTTTTTGTAAAATTTTTCAATTTTTTTGGCTTTTTCGAAAAATTTTGACAAAAAATAAAACAATAAAAATAAGATATAATTTAACTATTCTCCTCCCCCAAACCTAAATGAGATATTGTCCCCAATGTCTTAAACAGTAGAAGAAGAGTTTAGAAAACCGTACTTAGTTAACTGAAATTCTACATCTAAATGAAAAGTTAAAGGTTAAGATCCAGATTTATCCGACGCCTCTTACCACGATCCTTATTGGACCATTTTATCTTGGAAAGAATGGGGTCAATTTGAGGTTCAAAGGCTAAGTTTGGTCAATTAAATCTGGGGCAGTTCTAGCAGCAAAGAGGAGTTCTTTTACAGGCTTTGACACGAATCCATTTCTCTGGCTATCATCAAGAAACATACAAATAAAATCATAAAATCCATCAACATTGTACAGTCCAAGCGGTTTCTAGTGTATGTTCATGTTTGCCCAAGATAGTACTGTAAAAATTTCCTTCATCATGCCCAAGCCTCTTGGCAAAGCAATAAAAGCATCAGCACGGTTAATCATCTCTACCAGTCGTTCAGACATACCTGGCACGATTAGTTCCTCGACGTTTGATGATCCAATAAGATTCGCCTCCTCCAAGGGTTTTGGGATGATTCCCAAGACTTGACTGCCTCCATCCTGTACAGCCTTTGAAACGATCCCCATTAGTCCAAGATTTCCACCGCCATATACTAAGCGCATATTCCTTGCAGTAATGACTCGACCCAATTCCCGTGCCGCTGTTATGTATTCTGGTTTAACACCAATACTGGTACCGTAAAACACACAGATGTTTTCAACTCGTCTTCTTGAAATAGTTTCCATTTTTATCTGGATGCCTTCAAAGGTGAAATGATGAGTTGAATTTATAGAACCTGAAAAAGGTGAGTAATAATAGCACAAGTATCTTCCAAAGGACGATTAGTAGCAAAATAGTAAATCGTGAAAGGTCAAAAAGTAGCCTGGATCCTGTCGGAGAAAATAACAAAACAAATCACAATTATTAGGAAAAGACAAAGAGATATAATATTTACAATAATGTAATGGCTTGAATGACGTCTATGGGTCAGGGACAAGCTTCCCATCGAATTTTCTTATAAATTGGCAAACAGGGTCTTTTAGAGTCAGATTCCCGAAACTTAACTGTTGTCTTTCTTTACGGAATTGTGCATATAACATTTGAATCTTGTGATACACATATCCACTAGGATGCGTCTCAAGAGTTTTGGATATGTCGTCCAAAGACTCCTTACTCAAGCCATCCCTAATGAAATTAATCTTATCTTCGCGGTTATCAGACATCATTCCTAAAGATCGACAACGAGTATCACAAAACATACGAGCACATTTATAACAAACGCACATTCTCTTGGCTCTTCTATTTTTAGCATATGTGCTTCTTCCTAAACCAGGCAGGTGTGAAATAAAAGAGTCAGAGGACTCACTTGCCAATCGGACCCGTGTTTCAATAATCCAACGAATGTCAGTAGGCATACCTTTGATCATCAGTAGTCTCATCCGTTCCAAGCGAGCTTTGTAAACTTTCATCAGAGATTTTTAGGGATTGAAGGAAATTGCTTGTGAATATTTACGAGTGCATCTTCCATCTTGAAATGACTTAACCTGCAAAAACTAAACGCACAAAAATTAAAAGACACCAAATCACAATATATACACAAATTTTATGGGTTGTCTCCCAGCTAGCGCTAAGTTTAACGTCATCAGCTAAACATGACTGCTCGAACGTTAGGCTGGATCTGAAAGTGTTAAACTTTATTTTTGTCGCTCAAATGATTCTTAACCGTGCGAAATCACACGTGTATCGTTCAAGCAGTTTAAAAAGTATCGATCCCACGAAGGCTTAATACCTAGCTATTAATTTTATGAGGCTAAATGATTACTAGTATCTAACATATTGATTGATTGATTGATTGGGTGGTGACTTTAAACTTAAAAACAAGTAAATAAAATTACGAAAATAGGGTTAGGAAAATTCAAATTTATAAAACTATCCAGGGTTGTGAATCCTTCCAATATCTTTTTAAATGATGAAGTGGTTATTTTACGTTTGTGTAATATATTAGTTTATTAACCTGGAACATGAAATTATGTAAAAACCTCTTCCAATTGTCAAATACAAATACCCAGTATAACCCAATTAATCATATTCATATGTTAACCAAGTTATTTGAATTCATTAAGATTAAGTTCCAATTATGGCTACCCTCGCCCGACAGATATATTCATATCTTGTAAGGATATATATTAAAGGGTTATCTATCCTCAAGGAAGATCGTGGAATATTGAGTCTAAGGTCTTTAACCTAAAATCTCTTTTCCAAGTTGATTTAAGTTTACCAGTTCAATTTTATTAATGGCCAGTTAATAAAAAACATTAGGATTTAGGCTCAATAAACAAACTTTTATATTACCCAAACTGTAATTTAACCCTTTATAAACCGGTGATATTGGATTTCATCACAACCCCAGATAATGGACTTAGTTACGACATATATCTAAGGGTAGTACAAACTTAAAAATAAAAGACATAAAGTAAAATGCTGAAAATAAAATGTGGAAAGTGAATAAAGAAAAATACAATAAAAGAAAATATTAGGGTTAAAGGATCCACTTTTATTACTACTATTATAGATATCTCCCGTAATATAATATATTAACTTATGTGATATTACCAACCAGCCATATAGGCGATATTCTGATTAAGTCAGATTAAGTCCAACCGACCATAAAGACGGTATCACAATTTATCCATAAACCAGCCATATAGGCGGTAATTACCAACCGACCAACCAAGCGATATCCATGCTTAGTCAGGTTAAAAACCAGTTTATAATAACTACCAACCGACCAATATAGCGGTATCCTTGTTAAGACAAATTTTAAATAGTTAATGTATTATAATTAAGGGAGATTAATCTATAAAGCAGTAATAAAAGTTTTACCTTTCACCATAGCAGGGGAAGTTACCTCCTCATTGCTGAATAGTAAAAACTGAAAAAGTAAAGAAAGTAAATTAATATTACAGAAAGTAATTAAAATTAATTACAAAACTGAAATTAAACTAAACTAGATACAAACTCCTTATTTACTCAGAGGTTTACAGAGAGTAAGGTACATCTGAAACTGAAATTTTGAGCTGAATTTATAGGGGTCGATAGGCCTCACGCGTCGCGACGCTGCCATGTGTCAGTCGCTAATTGGCTACTTCGGATTCTTATCTGCTGACGTGGCATTTTGGATGATTAACTCAATAATTGTACTGACGTGGCGACACATGGCGATATGGAATGTCGGCACCATAGGATTGCGACACGTGGCCCGCAATGATTGGGTGATGATGACATAGCTGACACGTGGCACAATGACTTGGCATGTTGCTGATGTGGACGCCTACGTGGCTGACACATGGATGACACATGGCGATGGCGATTGTCGAAACCATAGGATGATGACACGTGGCACAATGCACGTTAGTTGATCTCCTCTGATGTTGACACGTGGCAGACGCACGTTAGCATCAAGCGCATGTTAGCCGACTTCTCAGATTTTGACATGTGGCACGGCGCATTTTAGCATGAAGCAGCGCAAGTTAGCACAGGTCGACGCACGTTAGGCGTCGCGACGTGCCAAATGACGATTTTGCTCTTTATTGTCCTTTTTTACTATTTTGGCCCCAAATCACATCCAGAATGTCCTGAAACTTTATTTATCTACAAAATAACACAAAACACATCAAAATATTCACAAAACTCAATAATCTATACATAATATTAGGTCAAATGAGTGGGAAATAGTGATACATTTACCATTCATCACACCCCCAAACTTAACATTTTGCTAGTCCTCGAGCAAAACATAAAATAAAATAACATAAAAATAAAATTAAGCTAAGCCACTTTCGTAGGGATCACGGTTGTATTTAGCGTATGCAATAAGCCTTTAAACCCCTAAGTGTCCCTAGTGAACGAGTTGTAGTCTCGTGAGGGTTTACAACAATGATACCTATAAACATTTTACAAAAGTAAAAAGATAGTAAAACTAATGCACACAAAAGCAAAAAGATAAGAGAAAATAGAATAAAGAAGTTAGTGACTAATCAGGTGAAACTTCTACTCCAAGTTACTAGTTATTTTCTTTCTTTCTAAATTACCGAATAAGTAAATTCTACGATTATATTTACCATTCTCCATATACACAGTCAACAAAATATTACTCAACTCATTTTTTTCCCACAACAGTTACAAGTGTAGTTGAGAAGAGAGTAATATTTTTGTCTTCAAGTTTTATTAGAATTCAAATCTTTTTCCAGCAATTGAATAATTTTTCTGATTTTTCTGAATTTTTATTTCTTTTTGATTTTTTTATTTATATAAAATATCTTCTGTCTATGTAGCGAACTTTAGGTCAGTGACTCCTAAACCAGTTGGCTTTAGGGCACTAGGTGTTAAGACACCCCTACGGACTTAAATACTCAGACTTCCGATATATATATTTTTGCAACATCCTTGATCCATATAGCGAGCTTTGGGCCAGTGACTTCCAAACCAGTTGGCTTTAGGGCACTAGGTGTTAAAACACCCCTATGGACTTAATAACTCGGATCTCAGACGTTTTTTGTTATCCCATCTCTTTTTGAGATGCTTCCTCCAATTAAACTAGATCACTGAATATTACAAGCTTTTCAATTACAGCTCATGTCCGTATGTTACCATGGACGTTGAAATACCTGGCAACTGAGCATATAAAGATCCATTTTAGTCAGTTTTATGGAGAATTCACAAATTAAATAATTTAAAAAGAAAAAAACAAAAATTTATTTGTTCCGAAATAGGTTTGAGATACATCTCAGGAGTGGAAACTCCTTACACAGCTATCTCACACCAATTTCACCCGATTAATCAAATTAAAAACACAAAATATTTTTTTGATTTTTTTGTAAAATTTTTCAATTTTTTTGTATTTTTCGAAAAAACTTGGACTAAAAATAAAAATGATATAAAAACAAGATACTAGTCAACTATTCCATAAAAACAAGATACTAGTCAACTATTCCTCACCCCCAAACCTAAATGAGACATTGTCCCCAATGTCTTAAAAAGTAGAAGCTGAGTTTAGAAGATAGTACCTGGTTAGCTGAAATTCTACATCTAAATGGGAAATTTAAAGGTTAAGATCTAGATTTATTCGACGCTTCTTACCATGATCATCATCGGACCATTTTATCTTGGAAAGGAAAGGGTTAATTTGTGGTTCATAGGCTAAGATTTGGTCAATTAAATCCTGGGCAGTTCTGGCAGTGAAGATGAGTTCTTTTAAATGTTTTGACACAAACCCATTTCTCCGAGCATCATCAAGAAATACACAAAGAAAATCATAAAATCCATATGCGTTGAACAATCTAATTGGTTTCTGGTGTATGTTCAAGTTCGCCCAAGGTAACACTGTAAAAATCTCCTCCAACGTACCCAAACCACCTGGCAAAGCAATAAAAGCATCAGCACGGTTAAACATTTCCACCAGTCATTCAGACATACCTGGCACGATCAGTTCTTCTCTGTTTGATGATCCTATAAGATCCGCCTCTGCCAAGGGTTCTGGGATGATTCCTAGAACTTGACTGCCTCCATCCTATACGGCCTTTGAAATGATCCTCATTAGTCTAAGATTGTCACCGCCATATACTAAGTGCATATTCCTTTCAGGTATGACTCGACCCAATTCCTATGCTGCTTCTACGTATTGTGGCTTAGTACCAACACTAGTACCGTAAAACACACAAATGTTTTCAACTCGTCTTCTTGAAGTGGCTTCCATTTTTATCTGGATGCCTTCAAAAGTGCAATGAGGAATTGAATTTATAACACCTGAAAACGGTGAGTAATAATAGTACTAATATCTTCCAAAGAACGATTAGTAGCAAAATAGTAAATAGTGAAAGGTCAAAAAAGTTTGGATCCTGTCGGAGAAAACAAAACAAAACAAATCACAATTATTAGGAAAAAAAATAAAGAGATATAATATTTACAACAATTTACGGCTTGATTGACGTCTATGCGTCAAGGACAAGCTTCCCATCCAATTTTCTTATAAATTGGAAAACAATGTCTTTTTGAGTCAGATTCCTGAGACTTAACTGTTGTCTTTCTTTTTGAAATTGTGTATATAACTCGCGAATTTCATGATACACATATCCACTGGGATGCGTCTCAAGAGTTTTAGATATGTCATCCAAATACTCCTTACTCAAGCCATCCCTAATGAAATTAATCTTATCTTCACGGTTATCATACAATATTCCTAAAGAACGACAACGAGTATCACAAAACGAGTATCACAAAATAAAAGAGTCAGAAGACTCACCTGCCAATCGGACCTGTGCTTCAATAATCCAATAAATATCAGTTGGAATACCTTTGATCATCAGTAGTCTCATTCGTTCCATGCGAGCTTTGTAAACTTTCATCAGAGATTTTTGAGGGAGAGAAGGAAACTGCTTGTGAAGATTTGTGAAAACTTCTTCCATCCTGAAATGACTAAACCTGCAAAAACTAAACACATAAAATTAAATCACACCAAATCACAATATATACACAAATTGCATGGGTTGCCTCCCAACTAGTGCTAAGTTTAAAGTCGTCAGCTAGACGTGACTTCTCGAACGTTAGGCTGGATCTGAAAGTGTGACACTTTATTTTTGTCGCCCAAATTATTCTCCCCAGTAGTGCTTGACATGCTTGTTTTTAACCTTGAATGTTTTTTTGGAGACGGGATCATGTATCTCAACGGCTCTATCTGGTAAAACCTTGGTGATTAGGAATGGACCTAACCACCGTGATTTTGGCTTCCATTAGAAGAGTTTCAACCTTGATTTGTTTACAGTACCCTCTGCCATGTTCTAGTGGTATGCGCACTAACTTCTCATCATGTTTCTTCTTGGCCTTTTCTTTGTACAATTTGGCATTCTCAAATGGCTGTATGTGAAATTCATCCAATTCTTTGAGCTGGTGGAACTGTTTCTCGTATGTTGCTTGTAGTGCAAGAATAGGCTTCTTCAGTACGCAGAACGCTTTATCTTCAGGCTCCACAAATAGTTTGTCAGTAGAAATTTGCATTGCATTGGAGTTTTGGATGGTAATATGTATTACATCAAGTCTGAAATATTCATTCTTCTTTTCATCATCCGGGAAATTCATGGCCTTGAAAACATTGAATTTTACTTCTTGGTCTTGTACCCTCATGGTTAGTTCTCCTTTTTGTACATCAATAATGGTTCGACCTGTAGCCAAGAATGGTCTCCCGAGTATGATCGGCACGTCTTCGTCTTCCTCCATATCAAGGACAATAAAATCTGCTGGGAAAATGAATTTGTCAACTTTGACCAGCACATCTTCTATTACACCTCTCGGAAATACGATCTTTCTATCAGCAAGTTGTAGAGAGACTGAGGTGGGCATTGTTTCTCCAATTTACAATTTCCTGAAAATAGAAAAAGGCATCAAGTTAACACTCGCACCTAAATCACACAAAGCCCTACTGAAGTTATGCTCTCCTATAATGCAAGGAATGGTGAAACTGCCAGGATCTTTCAATTTCGGGGGAAGTTTCCTCTGAATGATGGCGCTGCATTCTTCCGTCAATGCTACTGTCTCGTAATCTCTCAATCTCCGTTTTCGTGAAAGAATGTCTTTCATGAATTTGACGTAGCTGGGCATTTCTTCCAAGGTTTCTGCGAATGGAATGTTGATATGCAGTTTTTTGAAAACCTCCATGAAACGAGCAAACTGTTTGTCCAGTTTATTTTTCTGAAGTCGAAGTGGAAAATATGGAGGTAAAGTGATTCTTTCTGGTTCTTTTTCCTTTACTTTTTTTTCCTTCATCTGTTGCTATGCTTCTTTTGGAACATCTTCAATTTTTGCCTTGATTCCAACATCTTTGTTGATTTCAGTACCGCTTTTTAAAATGATGGCCTGACATTGCTCATTCCCAATGTTTCTTGGATTTGGCTATATGTTTCTAGGAATGGTACCTGGCGGTCTGTAACTCTGAGCATTGGCCAGTTGTCCAATTTGATTTTCTAGTGCTTTAATAGAAGTAGATTGGCTCTGAAACATAACATCATATTTTTTTAAACTGAATCAGCAATTTCGCTATTCCTGGTTCATTTGCCTGCTCCTGGCCTTTGTTCTGTTGCTATTGGAATCCGGGTGGTGGATAGTTCTTTTGCCCTGAATTGTTGCTCTATGAGAGATTGGGATGATTCCTCCACCCGGGGTTGTAGGTGTTGGAATATGGATTGTTCCCCTGTCTGTGGAAATTGTTGACAAAATTCACCGTCTCTTCAAGTTGGTTTGGTTCTGGTGCTCCTCCATATGGTGAACTTGTGGCTCCAATATTGCCTTGCATACCGAGAGTCTCCATGAATTTGTATATCTGATCTAGTTTGGCATTAACTGCTGTGTTTGCTCCAACTTCATAAATTCCAGCAATTCTTTGAATCATGCTCATTTCTGTTGGCCACAAGGAATTGTTGTTAGCCATTTCTTCGATTAAGTCCCGGGCTTGATCTTCTCATTTTTCCATCAAAGTTCCTCCAGCAGCAGCATCAATTGTGGTTCTCATCAGTCCAGAAAGTCCATTATAGAAAGTTTGGACTTGAAGCCATTTTGGAATCTCTTGGTGAGGACATTTCCAGAGCAAATCTTTGTACCTTTCCCAAGCTTCGTAGAGAGTTTCCGAGTCTTGTTGTACAAATGATGTGATGTCATTCCTCAGCTTTGCTGTTCTGGCTGGTGGAAGATACTTTGCAAGGAATTTGGTGGCTAGAGTGTTCCAAATTGTGATGGAACCTGCTGGTAGTGAATGTAGCCAAGCTTTTGCACTGTCTTTCAAAGAATATGGGAAAATCCACAGTCTCATTGCTTTTTCAGCTCCTCGGTTGTAATTGAAAGTGCCGAAAACTTCTAGGAAGTTGCTGATGTGAGCATTAGGGTCTTCCCCCAAACTGAACTGATTGTTGAATCATCTGAATGCATGTTTTGATGTCACACGCATTTACGGGTAAATGAGGGAGTACAATACAAGAAATGAAGACGTCGACCACCGGAATGGTTCTGTCTCGAATGGGTATTGGTGGTGCAACTTCCAAAGGTTCAGATTCCATGTTGACTAAAGCTTCTTGGCCTTCTCGCCTTTCCCTTCTCAACTGTCTGATGGATCTTTCAATTTCTGGGTCAAGCGGTCGGAGTTCAAAGCTTCTGGTTCATCTCATGTAGTTTCTGAGAACCTGAAACACAAGAAAACATAAATAATAAGCAAATAGAAAATTAGATACAAGTAAAGGTATCTAACCTCAAAACTAATAGTGAAAGATAAATAAGTCCCCGGCAACGGTGCCAAAAACTTGACCGGTGCGAAATCACACGCGTATAACGCAAGCGCACATATCGTTCAAGTGGTATAAAAAGTATCAATTCCACGAGGACTTAATACCTAGCTATTAATTTTATAAGGCCAAATGATTACTAGTATCTAACAGATTGATTGATTGATTGATTGATTGGGTGGTGACTTTAAACTTAAAAACAAGTAAATAAAATGGCGAAAATAGGTTTAGGAAAATTTAAATTTATAAAACTATCCAGGGTTGTGAATCCTTCCAATTTCTTTTTCAATAATGAAGTGGTTATTTTACGTTTGTGTAATATATTGGTTTATTAACCTGGAACACAAATTATGTAAAAACCTCGTCCGATGGTCAAATACAAATACCCAGTATAACCCAATTAATCATATTTTTATGTTAACCAAGTTATCTGAATTCATTAATATTAAGTTCCAATTATGGCTACCCCCGCCCGACAGGTATATTCTTATCCTGTAAGGAAATCTATTAAAGGGTTATATATCCTCAAGGAAGATCATGGGCTATTGAGTCTAAGGTCATTAACCTAAAATATCTTTTCTAAGTTCATTTTAAGTTTACCAGTTCAATTTTATTAATGGCCAGTTAATAAAAATAATTAGGATTTAGGCTCAATAAATAAACCTTTGTATTACCCAAACTATAATTTAACCCCTTATAAACCGGTGATATTGGATTTCATCACAACCCCAGATAATGGACTTAGTTACGACACATATCTAAGGCTAGTAAAAACTTAAAAATAAAAGACATAAAGTAAAATGCTGAAAATAAAATGCTGGAAAGTGAATAAAGAAAAATACAATAAAAGAAAATGTTAGGGTTAAATGATCCACTTTTATTACTACTATTATAGATATCTCCCGTAATATAATATATTAACTTGTGTGATATTACCAACCAGCCATATAGGCGGTATTCTGATTAAGTCAGATTAAGTCCAACCGACCATAAATGCGGTATCACAATTTGTCCATAAACCAGCCATATAGGCGGTAATTACCAACCGACCAACCAGGCGGTATCTATGCTTAGTCAGGTTAAAAACCAGTTTATAACAACTACCAACCGACCAATAGAGCGATATCCTTGTTAAGTCAAATTTTAAATAGTTAATGTATTATAATTAAGGGAGATTAATCTAAATAGCAGTAATAAAAGTTTTACCTTTCACCATAGCAGGAGGAAGTTACCTCCTCATTGCTGAATAGTAAAAACTGAAAAAGTAAAGAGAGTAAATTACTATTACAGAAAGTAATTAAAATTAATTACAAAATTGAAATTAAACTAAACTAGAAACAAACTCTTTATTTACTCAGAGTATTACAAAGAGGAAGATAAGTATGAAACTGAAATTTCGAGCTAAATTTATAGGGGTTGATAAGCCTTACGCGTCGCGACGCGTGAATTGCTCTTGCATCGCGACGCTACCACGTGTCATCGCTGATTGGCTGCTTTGGATTCTTATCTGCTGACGTGGTATTTTGGATGATTAACTCAACAATTGTGCTGATGTGGCACTAACGTGGCTATGATGTGGCGACTCATGGCGATGTGGATTGTCGGCACCATAGGATTACGACACGTGGCACGCAATGATTGGGTGATGATGACGTGGCTGACACATGGCACATTGACTTGGCATGTTACTGATATTGATGCCTACGTGGCTGACATATGGATGACACATGGCGATGGCGATAATCGGCACCATAAGATGATGACATGTGGCACAGTGCACGTTAGCAGATCTCCTCTGATGTTGACACGTAGCAGGCGCACGTTAGCATCAAGCACATGTTAGCAGACTTCTCAGATTTTGACATATGGCACGGCACATTTTAGCATGAAGCAGAGCAAGATAGCACAAGTCAGCGCACGTTAGGCATCGCTATGCGGGCTTCGCGTCGCGATGTGCCAAATGACGATTTTGCCATTTGTTGTCCCTTTTTACTCTTTTGGCCCCAAATCACCACCTGAATGTCCTGAAACTTTATTTATCTATAAAATAACACAAAACACATCAAAATATTCACAAAACTCAAGAATCTATACAACATTTTAGGTCAAATGAATGGGAAATAGTGATACATTTACCACTCATCAATTCTCCCTAGTAGTTCTTGACACGCTGGCTGTTAACTTTGAATGTGTTGTTCGACTTGGGATTGTATATCTCAACAACTCCGTAGGGTAACACCTGAGTAATCACAAATGGACCTGACCACTTTGATTTCAGCTTTTCACGAAAAAGTTTCAATCGTGAATCGTACAACAAAACCTGTTGCCCTGGCTCCAATTTTATGCGCGCTATTTTTTATCATGCCATTTCTTCGTCGTTTCTTTGTACAATTTGGCATTCTCATAAGCCTGTAGGTGAAATTCCTCCAATTCGTTGAGTTGGTAGAGTTGTTTCTCTCCTACGGCTTGTGGATCAAGATTCAACTTCTTCAGTGCCCAATACGCCTTGTGTTCAAGCTTAACTGGTAGATGGCACGCTTTCCCAAACACCATTCGATATGGAAACATACCAATAGGTGTCTTGTAAGCTATCCGATAGGCCCATAATGCGTCATCCAGTTTTTCAGACTAGTCCTTCCTTGTTGATCCAACGGTTTTCTCCAAGATTCTTTTGATCTCCCTATTTGAAACTTCAACCTATCCATTTGACTGTGGATGGTAGGCTGTGGAAACTTTATGAGTAACTCCGTATTTGGATAGGAGTGCATCGAAGTATCTGTTGCAGAAATCTGAGCCACCATCATTGATAATCGCCCGAGGTGTTCCGAATGGAGTGAAAATATTCTTTTTAAGGAATTTGATCTTCACTTTTGAATCATTGGACGGAAGTGCAATCACTCCAACCCATTTGGAGACGTAGTCGACTGCAACCAGTATATACAGGTTTCCGAATGATGGAACAAAGGGTCTCATAAAATCAATCCCTTATACATCAAATATCTCCACTTCCAGAATGTTTTGCAAAGGTCCTTCATTTCTCCTCGAAATATTTCCCGATCTTTGACACCTGTCACATTGAAGAGAAAATAAGTATGCATCTTTAAAAAGAGTGGGCCATAACAAACCTGATTGTAGGACTTTTGCTGCAGTTTTATTCTCGCTAAAGTGTCTGCATATGGTGATGAATGGAAATGCTGCAAGACACTGTTGACCTCCTCTTATGGAACACACCGTCTTAGTAATTGATCAACACAACATTTGAACAAGTACGGCTCATCCCAGACATAATGTTTGACTTCTTTGAAGAATTTCTTCTGTTGCTGAGTTGTCCATTCCAAAAACCATTTTCCTGATACTATGTAGTTGACATAGTTAGCATACCAAGGAACATCATGTTGTTTTATGGCAAACAACTGTTCATCTGGAAAAGTTTCTTTGATTGTCAGTTCTTTGCCAGCTATTTCTCCATTCTCAAGCCTCGATAAATGATCTGCCACTTAGTTTTATATCCATTTCCTGTCTCAGATCTCCACGTCAAACTCTTGCAGAAGAAGTATCCAACAGATCAATCTGGGTTTGGCATTCGTGATCAGGTATTTGATTGCTGAATGATCTGTGTAGACCACAACTTTGGGACCCAGCAGATATGAGCGAAATTTGTCAAAAGCGAACACAACTGCAAGCAACTCATTTTCAGTGGTTGTGTAGTTAAATTGAGCTTTATTCAGAGTTATGTTGGAGTAGTAAATGGTATGGAAAATCTTTGCCTTACGTTTTCCCAAAACTGCTCCTACAGAAAAATCACTAGCATCGCACATCACCTCAAATGGAAGGGTCCAGTCTAGTGCGACAATGATGGGGGCAGAGATCAGCTTCTGTTTTAGGATCTCAAAAGCTTTGTGGCATTCTTTGGTGAAGTTGAAAGGCACATCTTTCTCCAGAAGATTTCATAGAGGTTTAGAAATCTTTGAGAAGTCTTTGATAAATCTCCTGTAAAAGCCAGCATGTCCGAGAAAACTTCGAATTCCTTTGACAAATGTGGGTCGAGGTAGTTTTTCAATTGTTTTGATCTTTGCTTTTTCTACCTCGATTCCCTTTTGTGAGATCCGATGTCCCAGAATGATGCCTTCTTATACCATGAAATGGCATTTTTCCCAGTTGAGTACCAGATTGGTATCTTCGCATCTTTGTAACACTTGTTCCAAATTTTGCAAGCAATGGTCGAAAGAATCTCCAAACACAGAGAAGTCATCCATAAAAACCTTCATACTCTGTTCCAGCATGTCTAAGAAGATGGCCATCATGCAAAGTTGGAATGTAGCATTAGCATTACAGAGTCGAAATAGCATTCTGTGGAAGCAAAAGTACCATACGGACATGTAAATGTGGTTTTCTCCTGATCTTATGGGGTGATGGAAATCTGATTGTACCCCGAATATCCATCCAAAAAGCAATAGTACTCATGTCCCACCAGTCTGTCTAGCATTTGTTCAATGAATGGCAGCGGAAAATGGTCTTTCCTCGTTGCTTTGTTCAGTTTCCGGTAGTCCATGCATACTCTCCATCCAGTAACTGTTCTTGTTGGAATCAGCTCGTTCTTTTCATTTGTGACAACATTAATTCCTCATTTCTTTGGTACACACTACATAGGACTCACCCAACTGTTGTCTGAGATGGGGTAAATGATGCCAGAATCCAACCATTTGATGATTTTTTTCTTGACGACCTCCTTCATGATTGGATTAAGTCTCCGTTGATGCTCCACTGTGGGTTTGTACTCATCATTCATTAGAATCTTGTGCATGCAAAATGATGGACTAATGCCTCAAATGTCTGCTATAGTCCAGCCAATGGCTCTCTTGTGTTCTCGTAACACTCTCAGTAACTTTTTTTCCTGCTCCAATGTTAGCGAAGAAGAAATAATAACAGGTAAGTCAGAAGAGTTTCTAAGAAATGCATACCTGAGATGACTCGGCAATAGCTTCAGCTCCAGCTGCGGTGGTTCTTCAATTAATGGCTTGATTCGATCTTTCTTCGGAAGTTCCAGACTTTCCACTAGTGGTGGCGATTTGAATTGGAATGGCTTGTCAAGATATTTGATACATTCCAGAATTTCGGCATCTAGCTCGCTGTCAGTCATATTGGTGATGTGATAAGCGGAAAATATATCAATATTTACCGCCCCTTTTACTTAATAATTTGTTTAGTTTTTCGGGTTTGATGAACGTTTTGATGTGTTTTCGTTTATTTTGCAGATAAAATAATATTGGGACACAATGAAATCATTTAGGACGAAATGTGGGTCAAATAAGGGCAAAATTTGGACTTGACATATTAATTTTGGAGATTGGAAACTTGAAAGGGCGTTTTAACGAAGTGCAGTTTTGGAAATTCCAGTTTTGTGCATCTGTCGTAATTTGGGCATAACGTTTTACTCCGATATCAGATTGAGCGGATTCAAGTTCCAGATTAAAGAAGACTCAAAGATCTACAGCTTTGAAAGACAAAATATTTTTGAATTCTGAAGATTTCATGCCCGAAATTGATGAACCATCCAAAAGTGTGCTGTGTGTAATTATTAAAGTCACTTTCAATCATTTTCAAAGCAAAAAAATAAATTAATAAATAAATAAATAATAAAAATTATCAAATCATCACCAAACATGATAATAGATTAGTGGAGCAATTAATAATGGATTTGGTGGAGCAATTAGTGGAGCAATTAGTGGAGCAATTAATAATTGATTTGGTGGATGATTTGATGGAGGCAAACTTTTGCCTATAAATACCAAGCCATTTCATTTGTAAAATTCATACTTTTTTCTAAGGAATTCCTTAAGAATACTAAGAAGATTGTATCTTGTTTGTTTATTTATAGCTTTCAGTAATTAATTTCCGCTTTCGCACTTTCTTTTCTTTACTTTTCAGTTTTCACTTTCCGCAATTTACTTTTACGCACATTACTTTTCTTTATTTAATTTTTAGTTTTTTACTTTTCAGTAATGAGGAGGTAACTCCCCTTTGCTGGGGTAAAAGGTAAAACTTTTATTACTAATATTTAAATTAATCTCCCTTAATTATAATATATAAACTAGTTAAAACCTGACTTAACGAGGATACCGCCATATTGGTCGGTTGGTAATGATTTAAATTGGTTTTAACCTGACTAAACTGGATACCGCCTGATTGGTCGGTTGGTAATTAATTATTAATTTTACTTAATCTGGATACCGCCTATATGGCTGGTTGGTAATTATCATGCAAAGTTAATATATTATATTAAGGGAGATATCTAAAATAGAAGTAATAAAAGTGGATCCTTTTACCTCAGCATTTTCTTTTATTGTACTTTTACTTTATTTACTTTTCAGCAATTTACTTTCAGCAATTTACTTTCAGCATTTACTTTTCAATAATTTACTTTCAGCATTTACTTTTCAGCATTTAATTTTCAGTATTTAATTTCAGCATTTACTTTCCGTCATTTGCTTTTCAGCATTTTACTTTATGTATTTTATTTTATTTAAGTTTTTACTAGCCCTAGTTATGTGTTAGTTATCTGGGGTTGTGATGAATTCTAATATCACCGGTTTATAAGGGGTTATTTTATAGTTTGGGTAATTTAAAAGTTTACTTATTAAGTCTTAAGCTTAATGCTTCTTGTTGTCTGATCACCAATAAGATTGATGTGGTAAATCAAAAATGAACTAGACATAGGGATTTTAGGTTTCAGCCTTAGACTTAATAGCCCACGATCTTCCTTGAGGATAGATAACCCTTTAATAGATTTCCTTACATGATAGACATATACCTGTCGGGCGGAGGTAGCCATAATTGGAACTTAAACTTAATGAATCCAGATAATTTGGTTGACATAGATATATGGTTCAATTGGGTTAAACTGGGTATTTGCGTCTGACCATCGACAGAGGCTTTTGCATAATTTCGTGTTCCAGGTTAGTAAACTGATTTATTACACAAACAAAAAATAATCACTTCATCTTTTAAAAATATTAGAATGATTCACAACCCTAGATCTTTGTGTCTTTTGTTATTTTCCTTAGTATTTTCTTTTGTCTTTTTATTTATTTATTTATTTTGCAAAACTACAATCAACCAAATCAATCTCTTCACCCTCAATTAGATATTTGTAAATAAATAGATTCAATAATTAATAACAATAGTAGGAATTAAGTCCTCGTGGGATCGATATTTTTATACTACTTGAACGATATGTGCGCTTGCGTTATACGTGTGTGTTTACGCCGGTCAAGTTTTTGGTGCCGTTGCCGGGGACTTATTTTTCTTGAGTTATTAATTTTGAAGCTATCTAATTTACTTGTATCTGATTTTCTTTATCTGTAATTTTTATTTCCTTCTTTTATTTTTCTGGTGATTGAAAAATGGAACATTATTGGGAGATTGAGAGATCATGTGCTTTACTAAAAGATACACCCCAAATCTGGGAGCAACAGTCCGGTTTTCTGAGGCCTGTTGTCCAGCCCAACAATTATCACTGGATGCCAGAACCAAGCAATACCACATTTGCTCAACAAGACGCAATGGGGAGATGTGACATATGTAATGGTAACCACCCTAGAGATTATTGTGAATACAACTACCATCCAGGGTGGCAGAGCTATCAAGATCCTTCATGGTATGACGAGCCATCACATTTCACAGAACCACATTTTCCATCTTATCCACCACCCACCTACAATGATCTTCATCAACAATCAGAACAATCAGAAGAAGATCAGATGATTGACAAGCTCAAAGATGTGTTCAAGAAACGAGATGAAAAGTTGGATACAATGCTTGAAACATTCCAGAATCAACTCGAAAGTATTCAGAGACAATCAGAATCCATTCAGAGGATGACAGATCAAGTGAGACAATTAACAGAAAACCAGAACTATATACCTCAAGGACCATTTTCAGATGACAATGATGAAGCCTTCGAGTACCAAGCATTTCACGATGACACTTTAGAAAAGGAGGAGGCTGAGCAGTATCAGGAATCTGAGGTATTAGTTCGGGAACCCAAACCAGCGAAGTCTCAATTTGATTTTTATTATTCTGACTCTGACGATGATGAAACTGAGTTGTTTGTACCAACTGCATCAACACTTGAGGATGGAATTCTGTATCCTCTAAATGAAGATCTTGGAGATTCCATTGCATAAATGTTTGAAGAAGATCTACCTGAGCCAATCATTTCACCCAAATCAGAGGATGAAGACCTAAAATCTGACACATCTTTTCATCCTCAGGTTGACAATTTTGAAGCATGTTTTTCACAGATGACAGATGAAGAGCTGAATGCAGAAATTTTCAAATACATATGTGAAGAAAAGGTGGAGCAAGAAGCAGAGCAAATGGAGGAGCAAAAGTCTGAACTTATTAAAGATCCAGAGCATTCAGAAGAAACATCACTGTTTTGGGGAGTACTAATCAAAGATATCACCCAGAAGCTTGACAGAATGAAACTTTCATTCAAAGTCAATCACCATACGAGACCTCCTGATTTTAATTCTTTCTTTTTAGGAACCACTGGAGCAACAAAGTTTTAAAAGGTGGCACAAGCACTGAATGAGACAAAACTTTTTTTGCCACTTTACCGTTGGAAGAGACCCTTCAAAAGCAACGCTCACGGGATTGTCTTTAATCGGACATCCAAGACAACGCTGAAACCTCCTTGACAGATAGATTTCAGTCACGTCTGGCTGAAGACGAAAAATTTAGCGCTAGAAGGGAGGCAACCCATGCACTTTGTTGTAATTTCTATTTTTAAATTTTGTGTATACATATTGTAGAGTTTTTAATTTTGTGTGTTATTTTGTAGGGAAAATCACAAACGGAGCATTTTAAGATAGAAGGAATGGTGTTTGGCAATCACAAAGAAGAGAGACAATTCATTTGTGATGGCTGAGTAAAGAATTAATTCTTGAGACGCATCATTATGAATTTTTACTAAGCTAGTGGCGTATTGCGTACACAATTCCGTTGCCTTAATAATTGCTTTGATTTGCTTTTCTGTTTTTATTTCCTTTATTTTCGCCGACAAGATCTAAACTTTTTAAAATTTTCACGATTTATTTTAACGTTCATCTAATAATTGTCATTTGGCAGGTACTAGTGCTACTATTACTCACCCATTTTCAAGTTCTATAAATTCAGCTCTACATTTCTTTCTTCGACACATTCAGATATACATTCAAATAAGAAAGAAAATGGAAGCAACTTCACAGCAGTGAGTCAAGCGAATTTGTGTTTTCTGTGGATCCAATTCTGGTAATAAACCAGAATTCATTGAGGCTGCAAAGGAATTGGGGAGAGTCATATCAGAGAAAAATATGCACCTAATATATGGTGGTGGCAATCTTGGAATGATGGGAAGCATTTCAAAAGCCGTTCAGGAAGGTGGCGGTCATGTTTTGGGAATCATTCCAAAACCTTTTGCAGACGAACAATTAATTGGACCAACAAATGGAGATGAACGCATTGTATCAGGTATGTCTGAACAAATCCATGAAATGATCAATATTGCGGATGCGTTTATTGCATTACCAGGTGGGCTTGGAACGTTTGAAGAAATGTTCACCGTAGCATCATAGGCACACTTAAACATTCATCGGAAGCCCATTGGGTTACTTAACATTGAGCATTTCTTCGATTTCCTGTTTGTATTTCTTACGGAAGCCAAAAGACATGAGTTTGTCACCAAATCAGTACAAGATATTTTCCTGACTGCGACAAAGGCCGAATAATTAATTGACCAAATCATAGCCTTTGAACCAAAAATCGACCCCATTCTTTCCAAGTTGAACTGGTCAGATAGCGATCGTGGTAAGAAGCGTAAATTGGACATAGATCTTAATCGGTAATTTTTCATAGATTTTCAGCTAACCAGGTACGACCTTCTTAACTCCTCTTCTACTGTTTAAGACATTGGGGACAATGTCTCATTTAGGTTTGGGGGAGGGAATTTGTTGATTAATATCTTGTTTTTAATTGTGTGTTATTTTTATTTTTAGTCCAAATTTTTTTCGAAAAATACAAAAAAAAAATTGAAATTTTTTCAAAAATTACAAAAACATTTTGCGTATTTGTGTTTTTATTTTGACTAAAAATGTGAAATTGGTAAGAGATAGCTGAGTAAGGAGTTTTCACTCCTGAGACGTATCTCAAACCTAATTCGGAACAAGTTAATTTTTATTTATTTCCTTTTGAATTATTTAATTTGTGAATTCTTCATAATACTGACTAAAAAGGATCTTCATATGCTCAGTTAGCAGATATTATCAACAAGCATAGTAACATACAGATATGAGTTGTAATTGAAAAGTTTATAATATTTAGTGCTCTAGTTTAATTGGAGAAAGCATCTCAAAAAGTGATGGAGTAAAAAAAAAAAGGTATGAGATCCGAGTTATTAAGTCTGTAAGGGTGTTTTAACACCTAGTGCCCTAAAGCCAACTAGTTTGGGAGTCACTGGCCCAAAGCTCGCTACATGGATCAAGGATGTTGCAAAAATATATATATCTGAAGTCTGAGTAATTAAGTCTGTATGGGTGTCTTAACACCTAGTGCCCTAAAGCCAATTGGTTTGGGAGCCACCGACCCAACACTCGCTACATAGAAGGAAGATATTGTATATAAATAAAAAAAAATCAAAAATCAAAAAAAAAAATCAGAAAAATGAGAAAAATTATTCCATTGCTACAAAAAGATGTGAATTCTGATAAAACTTTAGGACAAAAATATTACTCTCTTATCAACTGTACTTGTGACTGTTGTGGGAAAAAATGAGTTGTTTAATATTTTTTCGGCTGTGTATATGGAGAATGGTAAAAATAATCGGAGAATTTACTTATTCGGTAATTTAGAATGAAACAAAACAACTATTGACTTGGAGTAGAAGTTTCACCTGATTAGTCACTAACTTCTTTATTCTCTTTTCTCTTGTCTTTTTGCTTTTTTGTGCATTAGTTTTATTATCTTTTTACTTTTGTAAAATGTTTTTGGGTATCGTTGTTGTAAGCCCTCACGAGACTATAACTCGTCCACTAGGGACACCTAGAGGTTTAAAGGCTTGTTGCATATGCTAAATGCAACCGTGACCCCTACGAAAGTGGCTTAGTTTAATTTTAATTGTTTCTTGTATTTTATTTTGTTGTTTCGCTCGAGGAATAGCAAAATGTTAGGTTTTGGGGTGTGATAAGCGGAAAATATATCAATATTTACCGCCCATTTTACTTAATATTTTGTTTAGTTTTTCAGGTTTGATGAACGTTTTGATGTGTTTTAGTTTATTTTGCAGATAAAATAATATTGGGACACAATGAAATCATTTAGGACGAAATGTGGGTCAAATAAGGGCAAAAATTAGACTTGACATATTAATTTTGGAGATTGGAAACTTGAAAGGGCGTTTTAACGAAGTGCAGTTTTGGAAATTCCAGTTTTGTGCATCTGTCGTAATTTGGGCATAACGTTTTACTCCGATATCAGATTGAGCTGATTCAAGTTCCAGATTAAAGAAGACTCAAATATCTACAGCTTTGAAAGACAAAATAATTTCGAATTCTGAAGATTTCATGCCCGAAATTGATGAACCATCCAGAAGTGTGTTGTGTGTAATTATTAAAGTCACTTTCAATCATTTTCAAAGCAAAAAAATAAATTAATAAATAATAAAAATTATCAAATCATCACCAAACATGATAATAGATTAGTGGAGCAATTAATAATGGATTTGGTGGAGCAATTAGTGGAGCAATTAATAATTGATTTGGTGGATGATTTGATGGAGGCAAACTTTTGCCTATAAATACCAAGCCATTTCATTTGTAAAATTCATATTTTTTCTAAGGAATTCCTTAAGAATACTAAGAAGATTGTATCTTATTTGTTTATTTATAGCTTTCAGTAATTAATTTCCGCTTTCGCACTTTCTTTTCTTTACTTTTCAGTTTTTACCCTCCGCAATTTACTTTTACGCACCGTACTTTTCTTTCTTTAATTTTCAGTTTTTTACTTTTCAATAATGAGGAGGTAACTCCCCTTTGCTGGGGTAAAAGGTAAAACTTTTATTACTAATATTTAAATTAATCTCCCTTAATTATAATATATAAACTAGTTAAAACCTGACTTAACGAGGATACCGCCATATTGGTCGGTTGGTAATTATTTAAATTGGTTTTAACCTGACTAAACTGGATACCGCCTGATTGGGTGGTTGGTAATTAATTATTAATTTTACTTAATCTGGATATCGCCTATATGGCTGGTTGGTAATTATCATGCAAAGTTAATATATTATATTAAGGGAGATATCTAAAATAGAAGTAATAAAAGTGGATCCTTTTACCTCAGCATTTTCTTTTATTGTACTTTTACTTTATTTACTTTTCAGCAATTTACTTTCAGCATTTACTTTTCAGCAATTTACTTTCAGCATTTACTTTTCAGCAATTTACTTTCAGCAATTTACTTTCAGCATTTACTTTTCAGCAATTTACTTTCAGCATTTACTTTTCAGCATTTAATTTTCAGTATTTAATTTCAGCATTTACTTTCCGTCATTTACTTTTCAGCATTTTACTTTATGTCTTTTATTTTATTTAAGTTTTTACTAGCCCTAGTTATGTGTTAGTTATCTGGGGTTGTGATGAATTCTAATATCACCGGTTTATAAGGGGTTATTTTATAGTTTGGGTAATTTAAAAGTTTACCTATTAAGTCTTAAGCTTAATGCTCCTTGTTGTCTGATCACCAATAAGATTGATGTGGTAAATCTAAAATGAACTAGACATAGGGATTTTAGGTTTCAGCCTTAGACTTAATAGCTCACGATCTTCCTTGAGGATAGATAACCCTTTAATAGATTTCCCTACAGGAAAGACATATACCTGTCGGGCGGGGGTAGCCATAATTGGAACTTAAACTTAATGAATCCAGATAATTTGGTTGACATAGATATATGGTTCAATTGGGTTAAACTGGTTATTTGCGTCTGACCATCGACAGAGGCTTTTGCATAATTTCGTGTTCCAGGTTAGTAAACTGATTTATTACACCAACATAAAATAATCACTTCATCTTTTAAAAGATATTAGAATGATTCACAACCCTAGATCTTTGTGTCTTTTGTTATTTTCCTTAGTATTTTCTTTTGTCTTTTTATTTATTTATTTATTTTGCAAAACTACAATCAAGCAATCATTCTCTTCACCCTCAATTAGATATTTGTAAATAAATAGATTCAATAATTAATAACAACAGTAGGAATTAAGTCCTCGTGGGATTGATATTTTTATACTACTTGAACGATACTTGTGCTTGCGTTATACGTGTGTGTTTACGCCGGTCATGATGCAAGCTTCAAGTTTATCCGTGGGAATTGTATCAGTATCCTGAATGATACTATCAACAACATCAATTCTGAAACATTCTTCCTCATTTTCATCACTCGGGAATTTCATGGCTTTGAAAACATTAAAGGTAACTTCTTGGACCTGCACTTTCATAGTTAGTTCTCTTTTTTGCACATCAATCACAGTTTGACCTGTAGCCAAGAATGGTCTCCCAATGATGATAGGAACATCTTTGTCTTCTTCCATGTCAAGGATAATGAAATCTGCTGGGAGAATGGGTTTGTCGACTTTGACCAGTACATCTTCAACAACACCTTTCGGAAATGCGAGCATTCAATCAGCAAGTTGCAGAGAGACTAAGGTAGGCAATGCTTCTCCAATTTACAGTTTCCTGTAAATAGAAAAAGGCAATAAATTAACACTTGCACCTAAATCACATAAAGCCTTACCGATATAATGTTCTCCAATGGTGCATGGGACAGTGAAACTGCCAGGATCTTTTAACTTCGGGGGAAGTTTCCTCTGAATGATTACACTGCATTCTTCTGTCAATGCTACTGTCTTGTAATCTCCCAATCTCCGCTTTCGTGAAAGAATATCTTTCATAAATTTGACATAGCTTGGCATTTCTTCCAACGCTTCTGCGAATGGAATGTTGATGTGTAACTTTTTGAACACCTCCAAGAATCGAGCAAACTGCTTGTCTAGTTTATTTTTCTGGAGACGTTGTGCAAAAGGTGGAGGTGGAGTGAAATTTTCTTGATCTTTTTCCTCCATCTGTGGAACTGCATCTTTTGGAAACTCTTCAATTGTTGATTCCAACATCTTTGTTGATTTCAGTACCGCTTTTCAAAGTAATGGCTTGGCATTGCTCATTCCCTCGGTTCATTGGATTTGGTTCTGTGTTGCTAGGAAGGTTCCCTGGCGGTTTGTAACTTTGAGCATTGGCCAATTGTCTAATTTGATTTTCCAGTGCTTTGATGGAAGCATATTGGCTTTGAAAAATAGCATCATATGCTGTTTGTTGCTTTTTGAACATCTCTGCAATCCATTCTTTCATTTTTGGTTCTTTTTCAAACTCCTAGCTTTTGTTTTGCTGTTGAAATCTAGGTGGTGGATTGTTCTTTTGCCCTGAATTATTGCTCCATGAAAAATTGGGATGATTCCTCCACCCTGGATTGTAGGTGTTAGAATATGGATTGTTCCCCTGTCTGTTGAAATTGTTGACATAGTTCACCGTTTCTTCATGTTGCTTTGGCTCTGGTGCTCCTTCATATGGTGAACTTGTGGCTCTGGCGATGTTTACAACTTGCGTGCTAAGTGTTTCCAGGCTTTTGCACATTTGCTCCCACTTAGTATTCACTGCTGAGTTAGCTCCAACTTCATAAATTCCTGCAATTCGTTGAATCATGCTTCTTTCTGTTGGCCACAATGAATTGTTGTTAGCCATTTCTTTGATTAAGTCCCAGGCTTGATCTTCTCCTTTTGCCATCAAAGCTCCTCTAGAAGCATCAATTGTGGTTTTCATCAATCCAGAAAGTCCATTATAGAAAGTTTGGACTTGAAGCCATTTTGGAATCTCATGGTGAGGACATTTCCGGAGAAAATCTTTGTACCTTTCTGAAGCTTCGTAGAGAGTTTCCGAGTCAAGTTGTACAAAAGATGTGATGTCATTTCTCAATTTTTCTGTTCTTGCTGGTTGAAAGTACTTTGCAATGAATTTGGTGGCTAGAGTGTTCCAAGTTGTGATGGAACCTGCTGGTAGTGAATGTAGCCAAGCTTTTGCTCTGTCTTTCAAGGAATGTGGAAAAACTCACAATCTCATTGCTTCTTCTAATGCTCTGTTGTAATTAAAAGTGCCGCAAACTTCCAGGAAGTTGCTGATGTGGGCATTAGAATCTTCAGTTGCATTCCCCCCAAACTGTACTGACTGCTGAATCATCTGAATGCATGTTTTGATGTCACACGCATTTGCTGGTAAGGGAGGAAGTACAATACAGGAAATGAGGCTGTCCACCACTGGAATGGTTCTGTCTCGAATGGGAATTGGTGGTGCAACTTCTAAAGGTTCAGGTTCCATAGTAACGATTGCTTCTTGGCCTTCTCGTCTTGCCCTTCTTAATTGCCTGATGGTTCTTTCAATTTCTAGGTCAAACGGTCGGATTTCAAAGCTTCTGGCTCATCTCATGTAGTGTCTGAGAACCTGAAACACAAGAAAACAGAAATAAGAAGTAAAAAGAAAATTAGATACAAGTAAAGGTATCTAACCCCAAAACTAATAGTGAAAGATAAATAAGTCTCCGACAATGGCGCCAAAAACTTAACCGATGTAAGCACACGCGTATAACACAAGCGCACGTATTGTTCAAGTAGTATAAAAAGTATCGATCTCACGAGGACTTAAAACCTTTTGTTATCAATTTATGAAGTTAAATGTTTACAAGTATCTAATGGATTGATTGTTTGATTGGGTGGTGACTTTAAAATTAAAACAAGTACATAAATTGCTTGAAAGTAGATTGAAGAAAATTCAAATTTATAAAACTATCTAGGGTTGTGAATCCTTCCAATATCTTTTTAAAAGATGAAGTGGTTATTTTACGTTTGTGTAATATATTGATTTATTAACCTGGAACACGAAATTATGTAAAAGCCTCTTTCGATTGTCAAATACAAATACCCAGTATAACCTAATTAATCATATTCCTATGTTAACCAAGTTATCTGAATTCATTAAGATTAAGTTCCAATTAGGGCTACCCCCGCCCGACAGGTATATTCCTATCCTATAAGGAAATCTATTAAAGGGTTATCTATCCTCAAGGAAGATCGTGGTCAATTGAGTCTAAGGTCTTTAACCTAAAATCTCTTTTCCAAGTTCATTTTAAGTTTACTAGTTCAATTTTATTAATGGCCAGTTAATAAAAAACATTAGGATTAAGGCTCAATAAATAAACCGTTATGTTACCCAAACTGTAATTTAACCCCTTATAAATCGGTGATATTAGATTTCATCACAACCCTAGATAACTGGCTTAGTTACGACACATATTTACGGATAGTAAAAACTTAAATAAAAGAAAAGACATAAAGTAAATGTTGGAAATTAAATTAGTGGAAAGTAAATGCTGAAAGTAAATAAAATAAAAGTACAATAAAGAAAATGCTCAGATAAGAGGATCCACTTTTATTACTACTATTTTAGATATCTCATTTAATATAATATATTAACTTTACGTGATAATTACCAACCAGCCATATAGGCGGTATCCTGATTAAGTTAAATTAATAATTAATTACCGACCGACCAACCAGGCGGTATCCATGTTTAGTCAGGTTAAAACCAATTTATAATTAATTACCAACCGACCAATATGGCGGTATCCTCGTTAAGTCAGGTTTTAACTAGTTTATATATTATATTTAAGGAAGATTAATCTAAATATTAGTAATAAAAGTTTTACCTTTTACCCTAGTAAAGGGGAGTTACCTCCTCATTACTGAAAAGTAAATTGCTGAAAAATAAAGAAAAGTAAGTACTGTGCGTAAAAGTAAATTGCGGAAAGTAAAAACTGAAAAGTAAAGAAAAGAAAGTGCGAAAGCGAAAATTAATTACTGAAAGCTGTAAATAAACAAAGAAGATACAATCTTCTTAGTTATTCTTAAGGAATTTCAAAGAAGAAAGTATAAATTTACAAATGAAATGACTTGGTATTTATAGGTAAAATTTTGCCTCCACCAAATCCATTATTAATTGCTCAAATAATTGCTCCACCAAATCCATTATTAATTTCTCCACTAATTGCTTCATTAAATCCATTATTAATTGCTATCATGTTTGGTGGGAGCTTGACTATTTTTATTTTTTATTTTTTTATTTTTTTTGCTTTGAAAATGACTTTAATAATTACACATAACACACTTCCGAATGTTTCATCAATTTCAGTCATGAAATCTTCAGAATTCGAAATTATTGTGTTCTTCAAAGTTGTATATCTTTGAGTCTTCTTTAATCTAGAACTAGAATCAGCTCAATCCGATATCGGAGTAAAAAGCTATGCCAAAAAACGACAGTTGCGCAAAACTAGAATTTTCGAAACTGTACTTCGTTAGAACGCCCTTTCAAGTTTCCAATCTCCAAAATTAACATGTCAAGTCCAATTTTTTGCCCTTATTTGACCCATATTTCATCATAAATGATTTCATTGAGTCCCAATATTATTTTATTTGCAAAATAAACTAAAACACATCAAAACGTTCATCAAACCCGAGAAATTAAACAAAATATTAAGTAAAATGGGCGGTAAATATTGATATATTTTCCGCTCATCAATCCATCATTTTCATTAAGCCAGTTCCCTAGCTCACTTCTTCAACAATAACACAACATACAATCAAAAACCACACCTCAAGATTCTGCTAGAAAAGTGCTAAAAAAATCAGATTTTTAGCTTACCTCAAATTAAACTCAAAAGCATGACACTAGGTTATATTACACATATACATATCTAAGTCCATAACTTGTATGAAAATCATGCCCTAACTACCATAAATACCTAATTTTCGAAATGGGAGTAAAAGATTAAACTTCAAATTCTTCAAAATAAATAAGAAAATGAAGAATAAACTATAACGACCATGAATTTCAACTACTAAAATGTTTGTCCTAGTCCCTACCAGTATAGATATAAATAACCGTAAGGGAGCGCGATGAAAGTTTACTTTAAAGACATAAACAGAAAACCTTGGAAGATAAATAACCCCGAAAAGAATCCAGGAAGCTTCAGAAGAAACAAAAAAGAGAACTCAGTATAGTCCAAAGATCGAGACAAGTCAGCACGAGGCTTGCAGTACTAGTAGAAGCCCTCAGAATAGATCAATCATAGTTGGTCATACAGATCAGCCTAAAGCCAGTAGAAATATATAGAAGTATACAAGAATAGACCCGTGAGGCTGGAGATATTTAAGAGTGACAAAAGTACCAGTATGAACAATAGAACAGAGTGCCAAAGCTGAGACTTATAGCAAGAACAAAGAGCAGAGATCTAGGAAGTAACCAGAAGTATCAGACACCACTAGAATTGGCAGTACAACTTAGAACCAAGAGTTAGGATATGGAAGTTATAAATAATGATGCAAAAAAGTAATAAGGAAATTCAATACATTCGGGCACATAGTTAACATAGTGAGAAAGTAGTAACGTAGAGAATTGATAATAATTGTTGAACCTTAAGACATGAAGTAGTCGACCAGGTTCATACAGAATGAATGACGACCCTTCCTTCCAGAAACCTTGATTCTAGTAATCATGCAAACACCTAACCAGATCATCACCGAGCTTAAGTGTAAAGCAGAAATGCGTATTCATAGATCCTTATGGAATATATGTATTCACCCATAAACTTAGAGCCGAGTAAAGAGTAGAACTAATAAATAAGAGTAATTGACAGAATATGGGGATCATGAGATGAAAAAGTTCTATAGGAGATAGAATAGTTTGAAGTCACTGTAAGTCGAACCAGATCTAGGAAACATTGTGGAATTGGGAGCCTTTAAGGGAATAAAGGCTAAGAAGATTGAATGAGCCATTTTCAAGAATAAAGTAAATAACTCATAAAGTGTCCCATTGTATTGAGAAGGAAAGACTAAATAAAGAGTAACATCTGAACCAAATGATTTAGTAGAAGATGTCTGTGGGAACACAGGAACTGGGCGACGCATGCTGTCCCGGGCTCGCGGCCCGGTCGGGAGTACGGAGTAGCCACGGGGGACTAAACCGGAGAATAATGGAGTCGCCACCCGGTGTGAACCGGGAAAATGAGATTTAAGGCCGCACTCACCCCTTGCAAGAGAAGACCTCAAACCGTTGGGTTCGGAATGGTCCCTTACTCATGCCACTTGTAATGAAAGGATTTATGTAATAATTTAATCAAGCTTAAGTAGCACTTATTTCTAAGAGTATCATGCTTCTAAATTCACATGTACAAAATAAAACTTATACATATATTTCACATCTAAGATTGCATGCTTGGAAGTACATCGAAGGAGCAACAAACATACAACTTCATTGGCATATTATATTCAAGAAAACACAAGAACACATACTAACCACACAAGCACACATGTGAGCACCTTCTCAAGTGGTACGTGGAATTATATCCCAAGTACAGACCATACTACCGTCCATTCGGAATCGGCTACGGAATTTATGTTTGGGTTTCCATCCGATATACCACAAGAAATAATACTCAAATGTTATCATGACATAGGTATATGAATTGTAATACATTAAAAACATTGTATTCATGCATGTGGGGATAGCTACTAGGAGAACTATGTATGAAATCTGATGAAAATGACTCAGTTCAGTGGGTGCGCGTTCGCGTAGCGTTTGAAAACGCGTTCGAACGGTAAACAGAAGGTTCGCGTTCGTGTAGCGTTCGAGAACGCATTCGAACGGAACCAGACCTGATGCATTATAAGACTAAGAAAGTGCGTGTGCGTTCACGTAGCGTTCGAGAACGCGTTTGAACGGTAAACAGAAGGTTCGCGTTCGTATAGCGTTCGAGAACGCGTTCGAACGGAACCGGACCTGATGCATTATGAGACTAAGAAAGTGCGTGTGCGTTCGCGTAGCGTTCGAGAACGTGTTCGAACGGTAAACAGAAGGTTCACGTTCGTGTAGCATTCGAGAATGTGTTCGAACGGAACCAGACCTGATGCATGCAACATAAAGAATAAAGACAACAATGTCAAGCTCAGTATGTCCGATTAAACGTATCTTGCATTCAACCGAACACACCTCAACCGGCGCGGCAAAGCATCATGGTAAAGGGCTTTAACCCCTCCCCGTAGGGGATCTTTCATTCCACTTACTAAGCACATACGCTCGATTGAATCACGCATACAAAGAATTAAAAGCAATAATATCAAACTTAGTATGCCCGATTGAACGTATCTTGCATTCAACCGGACACACATCGACCGTCGCGGCAAAGCATCGTGGTAAAGGGCTTTAACCCCTCCCCGTAGGGGATCTTTCATTCCACTTACTAAGCCCATGCGCTCGATTGAATCATGCATACATAGAATTAAAAGCAATAATATCAAACGTAGTATGCCCGATTGAACGGGTCTTGCATTCAACCGAACACACATCAACCGGCGCGGTAAAACATCGTGGTAAAGGGCTTTAACCCCTCCCCGTAGGGGATCTTTCATTCCACTTACTAAGCCCATGCGCTCGATTGAATCATGCATAAATAAGCAACATGCAGAATTCAAGTGACGGAAAAAAATAAATAAACCAAAGCAACACAAAACAAAAGAGGGTACCGTTTACTCAAGCGGTACGTGGAGTTGTATCCCAAGTACAGACCGCACTACCGTCTATTCGGATTCGGCTACGGAATTTACGTCTGGGTTTCCATCCTATATACCGCAAGAGACGACACTCTTTCATTCATCCGATACCCACAACACGCATCATACACACACAAGATTCAACAAATAATTAAAATACAGTCAAAATGAATAACAAAAATAAAATAAAGATGAGTGTGGAAAGTACCCTCAGGTCTAACCTTTTTGCCAACTTTCGGGCTTGCGTTTCACAGACGTCGGAAAGGGTACAGCTCCTCAACTTCTCTGGTTCACTGGTTTAGCGTCCTAGCTCACTGTTTTGCTGTTTTGCTTGCCGCTCGGTCTCCGTTCTGCCGCTGTTCGGTCTCCGTTCTGCTGTTGTTCGGTCTCTGCTTTGCTACTCACTGTTCAGGTCACCTGTTTTGACATTTCAACGAACTGTTTCGAGTGTTTTTCGTGGTTTTTTAGTGTAGTTTGGTGTGGTTATTTCAAGGGTTATAAGTGCAGTTTATGTTTCTGTTTTAAGGGATTTTAGGGACTGTTTTGGGAGTGGTTTGGGCTGCTGTCCAGGCGTGTTTCAAGGGCTGTTTGGGTTGTATTTGGTCTGCTGTTTGGAGGTATATTTTTGGTGGTGGAGGGCTGCTGTATGGGGGAGATTTTCGGTTATGGAGTGGAGGAGATGAAGGGAATTGTTTATGTTCTTCTTGTTGCTATTGCCGTGAGTGGTTAAGGTTCTTTTTGTTGGGATTTTTTTGTGAGTTATCTGTATGAGCTAGAGGATGCATGTCTTGGTTAGGGGTTGTTTATATAGAGAAGGGCTAGGGCTTCACCTTGTCTCACAAGGAAGGGATTTGGCATTAAAATGAGGATTTGATTTGGTGTTGAGCAAGGAAAGTCAAAGATTGAGGGGGGACAAATCTTGGCTAGATTAGGAATACCAAATATTTAATTTATTATGATTGATTTTAATTAGGCATGACATCTTTTTAATTTAGTATGTGATTTGTTTAGTTAGGAAGTTAATATATTTGATTTATCTTTATTAGGTATGATTATATTTTATGTTTTATTTAATTGGTAAATGGTTTAAATATTTTATTTAATATTTAATATTTAATGTTTAATTTAATTAAATTGGGATGTGTTTTATGGGCTTTGAGGAGCTAATTGGGCTGGGGTGCGAGGCTAGCAGCAAAACCAGAAACACCGACGTCGTTCGAACGCCAATTCGAACGCTACACGAACGTCCACAATCTGCCTGACGTTCGAACGAAGTAACGAACGCAGTACTAACGAAGACAGTGAGCTTGTGAAATGAACTTGATGACGTACTTATTTTGAATTTCCCCTTCCGACCTCCGTTTCCCACAATATCCTTAGCTAAAAAGGTAGTGCCTCCAACTGAGACTCATCATCGGGTTTCACATGCAAAAATGCAATGCCTACAATGTCCTAAGTAATTGAAGTTTATAGAGTTTTCAGGAGAGTAAATATGTAAGGAGTTCAAGGAATTGAGATATGAAAGAAACATATGCAGTATAGTAAGCTTCTTAAGGAAGAATAACTAAGAGAGTATAGCGGCACTCAGAGAGAGAATGTAACGACTTCAGAGGGTTAAACAACAGAGACTAAATAGGAAGAAGTATAGAGGCAGTACGAGAAAGTTTTTAGAGAGCATGACTCTAGAGGAATTTCACAAAAGAGGTAGTGTGATCGATAGTTGATAATGATCAGAAGTAAAGTTGGAAAAGGCAAACCAGACAGTTTTAGCAGTAGTACCATAGTGTAGGAAAAGACACCAGACATGTATACACGAGAGGCTTATAGATAAACAGTATTTGCAACTAGACCACTATAACCAGAAAGGCCTTAGAATAAGTTTCCACCCTCCCAACCCTCGTTAGACAATAGTAACAGAGATGGACCTTGATGACTGCCTCAAGATATTTCCAGGAATAAGTGAAAGTATAATGGAAGAATACCAGAACACAAGACCTTCAGACGTAGTTTAAAAACAGAATAAAAGTGGGAGACAGCTCTAAGTTAAAGAGTTAGGAAAGAAGCGGTTCAGATCAGAGAGATACCAAGATAAAGTAGTAGTCAAGTAACGACCGAGATACAAAGTAACCAATGTCAGACGTTATGGTGGATATGTAAAGGAAAAAGATATCCCTCGAAAAAAGAAGACAATGACATAGACCACGGAAGTTCTCGGTATCCAATAGAATAAAGCAGAAGACGAAAGAATACTAAGGAAAAGGTTTGGAAGTAAAGTTGTCAAGGTGCAACAACAGTAGGAGAGAATACCTAGTAATAAAAGACTAAAGTACAAGGTTTTTTGGTATTGGAATGAAACCAAAGAACCCTTACATGTTAACTCACGTAAACCATATAAAGTACCCAGCCCTAGTCTAAGTTAACCAAACCACTATGAGTTTGGGACGGCCTTAGCCACGGGTATGGTTGGTTTGGTAGTTTATAGCATAGTATGGAATCGAGGAGATGAGTTACTGCAAGTTGTAATCAGTATAGCAGGTGGATCCTTAAGGTATAATATATTTGCATGTATTTGAGTAATGACCATTGACAGCACTAGACTATGAAAAAAAAGTCAGTGAGGAACACCGTAACCAGACTTACAGTAGCAATGAAAGTAAAGGTATGAAGAAAGTATAAACTATAACTAGAACCGAATCTCCAACATCTCCGTCTAAATAATAAGTGCAATTTAAGCAAAAGTATACATACGGTTAATTTCATAGAGAAGTTACCATAACCAACCTCCCTAGTACAACCCTTTGGGTAGACAACAATAGTGAGCAAGAGGTATATAAAGAATCTGACCCTGCACTACAAGTTCCTTAAGTAAAAGTGGGAAAGCCTAGCCCAGTAGTTATGCAAAACAAGTTAAGAGAATATTGAATTCTCAACAGAAAGACTCTTAAATATATCTTCTTGTAGATAGATATAAGAAAATTAAACAAGCAAGAACCAAAAGGTGTGAATGTAGACCGCGAATATAGTGCCAACTCATGACTGATAGCTCATGCAAGTAACGAGCTGAACTAAGTAGAGGATGATAGATGATCTAAGAATGAGATTCCTTTTATACATCATAAGAGCTACAACATGACCATAGTGTAAAGAAACTAGCATGAATTTCATGAAAGTAAGACGAGGAGTCCCCTCTCGATCAAGAATTCAAGAAGCATTAGGCATAAAACAAAAGTGCAGATAAGAGAAAGGCTAAGGCTTACTTATTAGAAAAAGATAAATGATCAATTTAACAGAAATCTTAGTCACTAAGTTATAGTGAACCCGATTAACATGACAAAGTTTACAGTAAGTAAGCGCCCTAGCAGATGGGAAATAGAGATGGTTACGAGTATAAAGTCAGTTTAAGCTAGTGGTATAGAATAAAAGCCTGTAAACCCTCTGATCTATGATAAGATCCTAAGTTTAAAAAGGATTCGAGGACGTATCCTATTTAAGGGGGAGAATTCGAAACGACCAAGAATTTAAATTACTGTTACACTGTGGAACGAGTGTCGCATAATGTACATCATGTTTGGAAACATATATCCATGTGAGATGACTCTGGGAATAATCGGTAAATTTTTTGAAATTCCGATAAGAAATTCTATGAGGTTTCATTCCGGATAACCCGTGGTATTTAGGGTATAACATTCTTATACGAACTCCGATTGTTATGAATTTTATATCATCAGAAAGCTAAGACCGAGGTCTACAACTTTAGCGTTGATCATTTTTCCAAATTCGAATCAGACATAGGCCAAATTTGAGATATATTTTCTACTACAGTAAATTTCATGGATGATCTAGAAACTTGATGAGGTGGCATCATCTTGGCCATTCATGCTCAACAAAAATCAGCTGTTTTTTTTTTCTATAAAAAGGGAACTATTCCCTCATCATCAAAAGTGAAAAACGTGGAGGGTGATCGGGGAAAATGTTTGATGCAAAATTTCTTTCCATCTCCATTTCTTAAGGCATTTGAGCCATTCAAGCTTCATTTCTAAGCTTGGTAAGCTTCTTCTTCCTTTATATCTTCTTAATTTTTAGTTTTGGGGTAAGAAAGTGAAGCCCTAATTTTGTACCTTGTGCTACCCTAATAATGAAAGAAGCATAATTGGTTTTCAAGTGGTTGATAATATGCATTTTGAGAAGTGTTTAGAGACTATTAGCATGTGATAAGGTTTATTGTGTAAGAATTTGATGAGGACATTATGTTTGGTGATTGAATGATTTTAGATAGTGGGTTGTGTATGGGTGGTGATGTTGCATGAGTTTTTATGTTGGGAAAGTACCTATGTTTTGGTCCTAGTTTAAAGGCATGAGAATTGTTTGATCAAGGCATAGAGATATGGAAACAGGCCCTGGAAATGGGTTCTCGCCGCGACTCCAACCATTCAGCGTTGGGACGAGTTCAAAACAGAAGCCTTGTTCTAGGATCTGATCTGGTCTGTGTCGCAACGCGAAGAGTCCGGTGTCGCGACACGGTACAGAGCATGTCCTATGTTTGGTTCTGTTTTCATGCACGTCGCGACGCACCAAACCCGGCATCGCGACACAAGACAGAAATTTTGTCTCATTTCATTTTCAACTTTAAAGGTTAGAGACCACCCTTGGGATTTTATATCATATCATATTTATATATTGTAACACGTCGTACATATCTTGCACCATGAGACAATTATAGAATAATTGAATTAAAAATCTTAATCTAGTTCCAAAGTATGTCCCCAGATTCATAGTCTAATCGAGTTACCGATTTTAGATCCTCACAAAAATCGAAATTCCTTTTGACGAGTGGCAAAACACTAGCCGGAATCCAAATCTGTGAGTGGATATTTTCCTTTTAAATTGACTTTCATTTTTTTTTTCATATCAGACTTATTTTTATGCTTTAGGACGTTAGATTATTTTTATTACAGTTATTTCATAAAAGTTATTATTTAAGTTATACTTGAGAAAGAAACGTTTTCAGAATATGGTTTATGATTTTCGAGGCATGGGGGAAAACCCACCTTAGTATGTAACTGATACAGCCATGGAATTGACGGATGACATGTGCATATAGAGGACTGGGGGACGGCGATACGTAGCGCCCCCCAGATCCTAGTTCAGGACTAGGGATGACAGATGCCCCTAGATCCTAGTTTCAGAGCTTGGAAGGTAGACGGCGATATGTAACTCCCCAAGACCACTAGTTTCAGGGACAAGAGTGGCATGCTTTGGGGGATAACGATACGTAACACCCCCATACGTCAGGTTTTCGGAGACAGAAATATATTTCAGATACTGTTTGCAGAAAAGGTTTTTAGAAAGAAATGTTTTCAAGAAACATCAGTTTTACAAGAGATTTTCAGGAAATATAAGTTTTACAAAGAGATTTCATACGAGAGTTTCAGAAAAGAGAGTTCAGAATTCTCAGACAAGAAATGAGATTTCTTATAAAGATAAGTCTTGAATTTTGTTTTAGAACCAAATGTTTTCATTATAGTATTTCAAATTTTATCATCCACTCACTTAGATCGTACAATGGTCTAACCCCCCACTCCCAGTTTCCTTGTTTTGTAGGTATTCTCGAAGGACGAGCTCAGGAGGACGGATACTGATGCAGTCATTAGGGTTTGGAGTCCACCATATCCAGTCAGAGAGAGTCAGAGTCCAGTCAGAGTCAAGTAAGAGTTATGTATTAGTCTTTGGTTGAAATAGTCATTGTAAAAGTAAGTGTTATTAAGTACGCAGTCATTAATGTTGAGTTTATATGTTATGTTATTAAGCTTGGGCTACGGTCTCATACTTAAGATATTTAAATAGAGAAAATAGTATTAATATTTGTTCATGGTTAGAGAGTCAGAGGCTTATGGGGTTAGTACGGTCTACCCTTGCCGGTAATATCTCCCGGATCGAGGATATTACATAAACTTAAAAAATGGGGTCAGCCCTGAAGATGTTGAGGATTTCCTTCTAAAATGATGAACAAATTTCTAAAGTGAAAAGAATAAGAACAAATTTCATTATCTCTTAAAATCATTATTCTCACATTATACAAAGAGGCCTGGAAAATGGTCATTTTTGACCTATTTCGGGTCCAAATTTGAGTTTGGAAAAAGGTATATGTCTAAGATTTTTGACGGTACAAAGATAATTGAAATCAAACATCGGTAGCTCAAGTTATGGCTGAAATACCGAAGGCCATCCGGATCGCGATAAAATTTAAATTTACCGCAAAACTAAAACTTTTTAAGTCGTGTTCGCGGAATAATTTATATGAATAAAAAATATGCTAACATGCATATTTGAATACTTAAGATGTCTCAAAATGCATGAATGAATTTTATGATTTCTCGTGATTACTGGGGGTGTTGCATTCTCCCCATTAAAATGGGAAATGAATTTTATGATTTCTCGTGATTACTGGGGGTGTTGCATTCTCCCCATTAAAATGGGATTCGTCCCCGAATCCAAAAGACGTTGAGTTTAAGAGTTACATTGATTCATAAATAAATGGAGATACTATTGTTTCATGACGTCCTCAGGCTCCCATGTCTCTTCTTGACTGCCACACCACATTCACTGTTGGGATGTCCTTGGAGCTTAGTTTCCTGGCATGTCGATCTATGATGGCTACTGGGGTTTCTTGATACGACAAGTCTTGGTTGATCTCCACTGGCTGCCACTCTAAAACATGAGACTCATCATGTAGATACTTCTGAAGCATAAATACATGAAATACGGGGTGGATATTATCCATGTTGGGAGATAGAGCCAATTCATGAGCCATATTCCTACTCTCCGGAGAATCTCAAAAGGCCCAATATATCTTAGACTCAACTTGTCTTTCCTGCCAAACCCCATTACTCCCTTAAAAGGGGAAATCTTCAAAAACACATAATTCATATCTTGAAACTCAATGTCTCTCCTCGGGATGGTCAACTTATGACTTGTGTCTGCTTTGAGCTGTTTTCATCCTATCCTGAATGAGTTTCACTTTCTCGATGGCATCCTGAATCAACTCTCGACCCAGGAGTATGGCTTCTCCAACTTCGAACCACCCTATAGGAAACACATGTACTTTCGCCCATAGAGCGCCTTAAATGAGACCATTTGAATGCCAGAGTAATAACTATTATTATAAGTAAATTTAATTAGAGGTAGGTGTTGATCACAATGGCCTCCAAAATCTAGGGCACTATCCCTCAACATATCTTCCAGGGTCTGAATGGTCATTTCAGATTGACTATCAGTTTGAGGATGAAATGTTGTGCTGAATTGGAGTTGGGTACCCAAGGCATCTTAAAACCGCTAGAATTTAGAGGTAAACAGTGAAACCCTATCAAAAACAATGGAGACAAGAACTACATGTAAATATATTATATTATCAAATTATAGCTTTGCATATTGGTCAGTCGTGTAGGTGGATTTAATTGGAAGAAAGTGAGCCGACTTAGTGAGCCTGTCGACGAAAACCCAAATGGAGCCATACCCCATCTGAGTCGTTGGTAAACCTACCATAAAATCCATAGTAAAATATCCCATTTCTATTTTGGAATATCCAAATTTTGAAGTTTCCTAGCAAGTCTCTAATGTTCTGCCTTAATCTGCTGACAAGTAAAACATCTGGATACAAAGCATGTTATATCTCTCTTCATGTCATCCCACCAATAAAACTGCTTTAAATCATGATATTTCTTGGTCATGCCTGGATGCATCATATAAGAAGACGTGTGGGCAATGTCTAGTAATTTCACTTTCAGGTCTAAGTTTGGTAGAACCATAAGTCTGTCTCAAAACCTAAGGAGTCTGCCATCATCAACCTTATAATCATTGTCATATTGTACCCTTTCCCTTAATCTTTAAACGAATGGATGAATAACTTGAGCTTGCTTGATTTCATCCAGCATCATCGGCTTACTTGCACGTGGGCAACTAGTACTACTGAATTGGAAAGCTGAAATTGGAACCCATCACTCATGTATCCTTGCCATTCTTTTATCATCTTCCTTCTGGATACGGGCAGATATGATAGATACCCAAAGATTTTCTGTTACGTGTTTCATCTATCACATTGGCTTTCCCAGCATGGTAATGGATCGAGCAGTCATAATCTTTTAACAGCTCCACCCATCGCCTCTTTCTTATGTTCAGCTGCTTCTATTCTGTAATGTACTTAAGGCTCATATAGTATGTATAAATCTCAAATATTTCCCCGTAGAGGTGATGCCTCCAGATCTTGAGCGCAGAGACAACCGCTGCCATCTCTAGATCGTAAGTAGGATAGTTCTGCACGTACCCCTTAAGTTACCGATAGGCATAAGCAATAACTCTACCATGCTGGATCAACACACATCCTAGACCAACACTAGAAGCATCATAATAAACTGTGAACCCTCATGTCCCAGAAGGCAACGCCAAGATAGGCGCAGAAACTAAGTGACTCTTGAGTTCCTAGAAACTTAGCTCGCAAGCATTTGACCATCAGAAGTTGATGTTCTTCTGAGTCAATTTAGTCTTGGTCACATAAATAAGAGAAACATTTTCTATAAATCTATGATAGTATCGGGCAAGTCCATAAAAACTCCTAATTTCAGTAACATTTTTGGGTCTGGGCCAATTCTGAACTGATTTCACTTTCTTAATATCCACAAATATCCCAACTCGTGTCACCACATGGCATAGAAATGCTACTTCTGTAAGCCAAAATTCACACTTTAAATATTTGGCATAAAGCTGATGATTCCTCAGGGACTGCAAGATGGCACGAAGGTGCTTCACTTGTTCCATTGCACTATGAGAGTATACTAGAATATCATCGACAAAAACAATAACAAACCAATCCATGAATGGTTTAAATACACGATTCATTGGAATCATAAATGCAGCTGGAGCATTGATGAGTCAGAAAGGCATCACCAAAAACTCATAATGCCCATATCGCATTCGACACGTCATTTTTGAAATGTTGGAGTCCCGAATCTTGAGTTGATGGTAACCAGTCCTGAGATCGATCTTAGAAATGTATTGAGCTCCTTGTAGCTGATCAAATAAATCATCGATTTTGGGCAAGGGATATTTATTCTTAATCGTAACCTTATTAAGTTGCATGTAATCAATGCATAATTGAAATGCCTCATTATTTTTTTAACAAATATGACAGAATCACCCCACATCGAGGTGTTGGGCCTAATAAAACCCTTATCCATAAGATCCCAAAACTGCACTTTGAGCTCCCTAAGTTCTAGTTCCATTCAGTATGAAGGCACCAAAAAGGGTTGGGTTCCCCATAATCGATCAATGAAAAATTCAATTTCCCTATCTAGAGGGATCCCAGGAAAAGCCTCAGGGATTACATCAGAATAATCTTTGACCACAAGAACTTGGTCGATACTAATTCTGCTCTCCTCTAGTGTGTGCGCATAAGCCAGGTAACACACACATCTTTTTTTAAGAAGCTTGCTTTCTTACAAGCAGTTATCAAATTATGAGGAGCCTCGCCCCTACTCCCATGATAGACATATACTGGTTTACCTGGAACCCGAAAAGTAATGGCCTTCTCTCTACAGTCTACCAAAGCATAACACATAGCAAGCCAGTCCATGCTCAAAATAACATCAAAGTCCAGCATGTCCAATAAAACGAGATCAATCCAGTTATTATCCTCACCTACCAGAACTATACAAGCCAATGACCCTATCGGCTGGAATAGCATGCCCTACCTGAGAGATTATTAGAAAATGGGTAATGATACACATACAAACACTCTTACATAAAATAAATACACCACTCTTACTGTAACTACCGTGATCGCTACAGTGATCACTGTAGCTACAGTGAGAGGAGTGTATTATTTTATGTAAGAGTGTTTGTATGTTTATCATTTTTGTTAGAAAATATACATATAAAGTTTCTACTTACTTGTCTAATCATGATGCAAAATGTAGTGATATGAATGAGTGAGTGGAACCCAGGTCAAAAAGTATTTTGCCTTGATAAGAGTTTACCAAAAGAGTACCTTCTACCACGGTATTAGAAGCGTGAACATCTTACGGTGTCAAGGCGAAGACCCGAACCCGGACTTTTCCTGCCGATATCTTACTCCTGGAATTTTCCATCTGATCTCTACTACCATAACCTCGACCCACAGGGGGTCACGCTGGTGTAGATGCTAAAGTGGCCTGACTTGGCCCGGAAGGAACTATAGGCTTGGTACAATCCTCAATCATATGGTCCACTTGCCCGTTTTTGAAACCGACACACATCCCTCTCATACAAGTCCTTGAATGTCATCTCTCGAAAATCTGACATAACGGATAATCATACTGAAATGCAGATGCTAAAGAGGCCACATGTGTGTTGGAAAATGCTTATTCATAAGCATTTTGAGGCACAATTTCAAGCAAGGTCCACTTCGTGTTAGTGGTTGTTATTGAATGATTCGGATACTCCTCCGTGAGTAGTTCGAAATGGTATATTCATATGCTTAAAATGGTGCTCGGGTGAATGAGAAATTGTTGCTCAAAGTTCACCCATTGGTGTTGGAAAATAAAGAAAAGTAAGCTTGTCCCATATGGGAAAGCTATAGAGGGAATATTTATGCTTATATATGATTGCTCATATGTAGATGGGTAAGAGTTGTAAGGATAGAGGCTCTCTCTACGTGCGCGGGGGGGGGGGGGGGGGTGCAAATCAAATCCGAATCAAGCTTGGCTCGAGTGCACCCGCGTGTCCTGCGTACACGAATGCTAGACAACCTGTTGGACATGTGAGCCATGTCAATACTGCTGCAGAAAAACCTGAAAAATTCAGTGGACATAATTTTAAACGGTGGCAACAGAAAATGTTTTTCTACTTGACCACATTGAACCTTGCGAGGTTTTTAAAGGAAGATGCTCATGAACCCGTGGAGGGTGAGATTGATATCCAAGTGATCAGTGCGATCGATGCTTGGAAACATTCTGAATTCCTATGTAGGAATTATGTGCTAAATGGGCTGAGTGATTCCTTGTACAGTGTGTATGCCGGGATGAAAACAGCAAAAGGGCTTTGGGAATCTTTAGACCGAAAATATAAAACTGAGGATGCCGGTACTAAGAAATTTGTTGTAGGCCGTTTCCTAGATTTTAAGATGGTTGATTCCAAAACTGTGTTAAGTCAAGTACAAGAATTACAAATTATTCTAGCAGAAATTCATGCTGAGGGGATGGTTTTAAGTGAAACCTTCCAAGTAGCCTCGATAATTGAAAAACTACCACCTGGTTGGAAAGATTTTAAGAATTATCTAAAGCATAAGCGAAAAGAAATGAGCATTGAAGACTTGGTTCTTAAGCTAAGAATTGAGGAAGATTACAGAGTATCTGATAAGAAAGGAATAACTCATGAGGCCAAAGCAAATGTTGTTGAACATGGCCATAAGAACAAGAACCCTAAAAACAAAGGGTCAAAGATGGGTCCTAAAGGAGGAGTTTCCAAGAAATCCAAATTTCAAGGAAGATGCTTCAACTGTGACAAAATGGGTCACAAGTCTTCTGAGTGCAGACTGCCGAAGAAGAAAAAGAATCAAGAGGCTAATGTGATGGAAAACATGACTCAAGATGTTTCAGACATTAACCTTTCAGCTGTGGTTTCTGAGGTGAATCTGGTGGGTTCTAACCCAAGAGAGTGGTGGATTGACACTGGTGCCACTCGACATGTGTGCTCGGACAAGAGCATGTTTTCTTCATTTGAGCCTACTGGTAATAGGGAAAAATTATACATGGGAAATTCAGCAACATCTGAGATTGAAGGTCAAGGCAAGGTGATTCTGAAGATGACCTCTGGGAAATAGTTGACTTTGAACAACGTTCTGTATGTACCAGAAATACGGAAGAATCTTGTGTCTGGATCACTTCTGAACAAGCATGGATTCCGGATGGTGTTCGAGTCTGATAAAGTAGTTTTAACTAAAAATGGGATGTATGTGGGAAAATGGTATGTAACTGATGGGCTCTTTAAGCTCAATGTAATGGTTGTTAAACCTAAGAATATCAATAAAGCTAGTTCTTCTCCTTATATTGTTGAGTACTCTAATCTATGGCATGGTAGATTAGGACATGTTAATTTTAATTCATTACGGAAATTAATTAACATGAACCACATTCCAAATTTTAAAATTGATAACAAACATAAGTGTGATACTTGTGTTGAGGCAAAACTAACTAGATCATCTTTTTATAGTATTGAAAGAAACTCCGAACCACTTGATCTTATTCATACCGATGTATGTGATTTTAATTCAATACAATCGAGAGGCGGTAATAGATATTTTATTACCTTTATTGATGATTGCACTAGATTTTGCTATGTGTATTTGATGAAAAGCAAGGACGAAGCTATAGAGAAATTTGTTCTCTATAAGAATGAAGTTGAGAATCAACTGAACAAAAGAATTAAGGAGTTAAGAAGTGATAGTGGTGGTGAGTATGTTTTCCCTTTTTAATCACTTTGTGATCAAAATGGAATCATACATCAAACCACAGCTCCTTATTCACCTCAATCCAATGTGATTGCAGAACGGAAGAATCGTACCTTGAAAGAGATGATGAACGCTATGTTAATCAGCTCTGGCTTACCTCAGAATATGTGGGGAGAAGCTGTTTTATCAGCTAATTACCTTTTAAATAAGGTACCACGGAAAGATGCAGGGAAAACTCCTTATGAGATGTGGAAAGGAAGAGTACCTTCCTACAAATTTCTACGAGTGTGGGGGTGTCTTGCCAAGGTAGTTATTCCTCCACCTAAAAAGGTGAAGATAGGACCAAAAACTGTTGATTGTATTTTCATAGGATATGCACATAACAGTAATGCTTATCGATTTCTTGTGCATGAGTCTAATATACCAGATATTCACAAGAATACGATAATGGAGTCGAGGATGCATCATTTTTCGAATACGTTTTTCCTTGTAAAACTAATTCGAATTCAAATGTACACAAACGGGTACATGAGACTATCATTGAAGATAGTCAGGACCGAGAACAAATAAATGTTCCGGAGGATCAACAAGTTGTTGAACTTGAACCAAGACGTAGCAAAATAGCTAGAACGGAAAAATCATTTGGTCCAGATTTTTTGACATTTTTGCTAGAAAATGATCCTCAAAGCTATAACGAAGCTGTAAGGTCAGCTGATGGTGCTTTGTGGAAGGATGCCATCAATAGTGAAATTGAATCCATCTTACAAAATCACACCTGGGAGTTAGTGGATCTCCCTCCAGGATGTAAACCTTTAGGGTCCAAGTGGATTTTCAAAAAGAAAATAAAGGCAGATGGATCAATTGATAAGTACAAAGCAAGACTTGTAATTAAAGGTTACAGACAACGTGAAGCTCTTGATTACTTTGATACTTATTCTCCTGTAACGAGAATAAATTCCATAAGGATGATAATAGCGATTGCAGCTTTGCGCAATCTTGAGGTACATCAGATGGATGTGAAAACAGCCTTTCTAAATGGAGATTTAGATGAAGAAATTTACATGGAACAACCTGAAGGCTTTATAGCTCCAGGACAATAAAAGAAAGTCTGTAAGTTGGTTAAATCCTTGTATGGATTAAAACAAGCTCCAAAACAGTGGCATAAAAAATTTGATGACACCATGTTAGCAAATGGTTTCAAAATCAATGAGTGTGATAAATGCATTTATGTCAGAGAGACAGAAGTTGGCTATGTCATTTTATGTCTCTACGTTGATGACATATTGATTGTCGGGAGTAATGTTAAAATGGTGAAATCTACCAAGAATATGCTGAAATCCAAGTTTGACATGAAAGACATGGGTTTAGCAGATGTCATTCTGGGAATAAAGATCTCGAGAAGTCCTGATGGACTTATTCTTGATCAGTCACACTATGTGGACAAGATTCTTGGTAAATTTAACAATGATGATTCTGCTGTGGCTAGAACTCCTTTAGATGTGAGTCTACACCTATCAAAGAATAGGGGACAAGGTATATCTCAAGTAGAATACTCTAGAGTGATCGGGAGTTTGATGTATCTATCGAGTTGTACAAGGCCTGATATAGCCTGTACAGTAACAAGCTCAGCAGATATACGAGTAATCCATGGGTTGATCACTGGAAAGCAATAGTGAGAGTACTTAGGTACTTACGTTTTACTCGTAATTATGGATTGCACTATCATAGATATCCACCTGTAGTCGAAGGATACAGTGATGCTAATTGGATATCTGACATGAAAGACTCAAAGTCTACCAGTGGCTATGTGTTTACACTAGCAGGTGCAGCTATATCATGGAAATCCTCCAAACAGACTGTGATAGCCAGATCTACAATGGAATCAGAATTCATTGCATTAGACAAGTGTGCTGAAGAAGCAGAATGGCTTCGAAATTTTCTAAAGGATATTCCAAGTTGGCCTAAGCCAGTGCCAGCAATTTGCATTCATTGCGATAGTCAATCTGCAATTGGAAGGGCACATAATAATATGTATAATGGTAAGTCTAGACATATTCGTCGTAGACACAATACCGTTAGACAATTACTCTCTACTGGAGTTATTTCGATTGACTATGTAAAGTCAAAGGATAACATGCGGATCCGCTAACCAAAGGGTTAAATAGAGAGTTGGTTGTGAAATCATCGAGGGGAATGGGACTAAACCCCATTAGATAAATGTTTATTACGAAGGAAAACCCAACCTTGTTGACTGGAGATCCCAAGATCTAGGTTCAATGGGAAAACCTACTCGTAAAAGACATAATTGGTTCACTGTGGGGGGGGGGGGGGGGGGGTTTACCCTCTAGTCCATTCCTATGGTGAAATGAAATAGTGATGCTCGTATGGATTGAGGTTAAGCAAGGCTTTTAATGATTCTTATGCGTCGGGAATCCGAGCAGAGTATTACGAGATGCTCTTAAATAAGAAATCACCTATGTGAGAGAGAAGCGGGGCCGCTTCAAAGGGAATTGTACGTGGCACAATTCTTAGAAACTCTTGCAGAACCAGGTTGATGTTCATGGCCAAAATGAGCATAACAATGAGAACTCAGATGTGTTAGGTAAAACATCTGTGTGATATATGTTCTCCATTTACATGAACGGAAGTACAGTTCAATGACATCGCGTCCACTGTCAGCCAGTAAATGAGATATATTTTCACAAGGGAAGGTTCAAAGGCTGAGGCCTACCTATCCTATGCAGGTGTTGAACCGTTGAACTCTTCTAGGTCAAAATAAAATGTTTTATAAAATAATTTTATTCGACGTTTTTCGCCAATTTCATTCATGTGGGGGATTGTTGGAAAATGCTTATTCATAAGCATTTTGAGGCACAATTTCAAGCATGGTCCACTTCGTGTTAGTGGTTGTTATTGAATGATTCAGATACTCCTCCGTGAGTAGTTCGAAATGGTATATTCATATGCTTAAAATGGTGCTCGGGTGAATGAGAAATTGTTGCTCAAAGTTCACCCATTGGTGTTGGAAAATAAAGAAAAGTAAGCTTGTCCCATATGGGAAAACTATAGAGGGATAATTTATGCTTATATATGATTGCTCATATGTAGATGGGTAAGAGTTGTAAGGATAGAGGCTCTCTCTACGTGCGCGGGGGGGGGGGGTGCAAATCAAATCCGAATCAAGCTTGGCTCGTGTGCACCCGCGTGTCCTGCGTACACGAATGCCGGACCAAAATGTGCAGGCCCGGCCCAACCGAATTTTTACTTGTCTCTTTATTTTCCCAAGCCTTTTAAAGTTCCATAACAGTTGAATTAATGATATTAATCAACTTGGTGGTTACAAGCAATGGAAGGTCTCCCACTCATGTGATTAATTGACATGTTAATTTCCTTTATTTGAAGTGTGATTTCCGTTTTTGTGAATACACAACACACAAATACAGTTCACAAGACAGTGTCGTTTTTCTTTGTTTTTCATCTTATTTGGGAAGAGTTCAAACGCTTTACAGGTTCGTTGGATACGAGTTCGGTGGTGCCCTTACTCGTACGGTTTTTCGTTGTATCCTGGGAAACAATCGTCTCGTGTTCTATGCACCTACACCTACGTGGGAGGCGAATTTGTTTTAAGGAAATTGTTGGCATCAACAAGCCTCGAATTTCTCTCTGTTTCGTTCGATACTGCACAGCCTCCGTTCTAAATTGTTCCTGTCGCTAGTTCATAATTGCTCAGTTGTATTCGCTCCTTTAGCTTTGGTATTTTCATTATTGTTGCTTAGTTATTACCGATACTTTATTGTACCATCTGTGTTCTGTTTTACTGTTGTTCATTGTCCTTTGTAAGAACACAGTAACAAATAAGTTGTAATAATGTGAAGTAGCACCCTGTCTGAATTTCTAGTCTGGCTCTTTGCCCTGGGGTAAACTCTTGGGCTTTGCTACTTCCCCATGGCTGAAATTTCAGAGTCCCTTTTGCCCTACCTATCTTTCTGGATTCTCTTTAAGCTTGACTTTCTTTAGCCCGTAATTCCAATCGCAATGCAACATCTGAAGCATCAGTATACGTAGTGGTGTTCGATATCTGAATGGACCTAAACAGATTGTCTTTCAAGCCATTCAAAAATCTCTCCACCTTAAGCTGCTCAGTACCAATTGTTGACTTAATGTGCAACTTTCCACCGAAAGCAAGCTTAGCTTGCATGCACACACAAAGCAAATGTGTGTTGTGAAGCTGGCAGTGAGGAAACAGCTTATGGCAAGCTGTAAACGTGTGCCAAACCGCGTTGCACTGTTCACGCGCGGTTGGGCATTATATAAGGAGCCCTAAACCTTCATTGTTATCATCCCAGAATCCCAAATGTGTGAGTAAAGATCCAGAGAGTAAACACAGAGAGTTGAGAGTGTATTTTGAGAGTTTTTTGTAAAGTTTCGTGTAAGCTTTGTAATTCTTTATTTGTGATATAAAGAAGAGTTTTCTCTCATTTTCTCCTCTATTAGTGTGTGTTTATTCACAACAAGTGGTATCAAAGATACGGTTCCACGGAGGGATCCCGAAACTCGGAAACGGAGATTCGGTTCGGAAAGTCGGTTCCGACAAAAGTTGTCGAAAATCGATTTTAAGCATACCATCGGACTTTTCACGGCGAGACGAGCACGACAATATTTTCCGGCGATCGATCGGAGGTCCCAGAAGCCGTCACACGTCGTACGCACCTAACAAAGAGCTTCTCACGCGCTCCACGCGCACTGCACGCGCCACACGCGCAAACCGAAGGTAGAAGATGACCACGTCAGCGCCACGTCATCTGCCACGTGTCGTCCAGTCAGCTGACACGTCAGCCGTCCTACACAGTCAGCAGCCCAGTCAGCAGACCACGTCATCAGCACAGTCAGCAGTCTACGTGGCATCCAGTCAGCTGCCACGTCAGCGCCAAATCAGCTCAGTTGCCACGTCAGCTGCCACGTCAGCGTGTCTGGTAAATTTCAGATAGGTCCCTGGACTTTCTGGAAATTACATTTTAGCCCATATACTTTCAGATATTTTCAATTTAGTCCCTGAAATTTTTGGAAATTGCAATTTAGTCCCTGAACTTTTCCGTAATTGCACTTTGGCCCCTGAACTTTCGAAAATTGCACTGTTACCCCTGTAATTTCTGAAATTTGCAAATTAGTCCCTGTGTCGGATTTTGACAAACGAAGTGTCATTTCCACCATTTTCGGCCATTCCGGACGCAATGGTGAGGTCCGTTTTTTGAAATTCTGCTTAGAATTTTTATGATGGAGGGGAGCAACGGAAAAATGATTTTGTTAACCAGTACAAACTATTTCACATGGAGAGGAAGGATGAAAGACCTTCTGTATGTGAAGGACTATGATGGATCGATATTTCTGGAGCAGAAACCAGAAGGAATGACCGATGGAAAGTGGGCTAATCTTCACCAGAAAACATGCAGTACTATTCATCAGTCGATCGACGACAGTATCGTGAACCATGTCAGTGAAGAAACAAATGCACGTGTCTTATGGAGAAAGCTGGAGGAGCTTTTCCGAGCAAAGACTGGAAACAACAAGCTGTACTACATCAAGAAGATGATGGGTTGAAATACCATGAAGGTACAGCTGTGGCGGACCATATCAATGATTTCCTCGGAACCATGAAGGAATTGTCTGGATTGGGCATAGACTTCGGAGATGAGGTAAATGGCTTAATACTCCTTAATACGTTACCAGAATCGTGGGAAACGTTCAGATCTACGGTGATCAACTCAGCCGCAGATGGGAAAGTCACTATGGAGATGGCAAATACCAGGATCTTCGAGGAATAAAAGAGGACGAGAATGCAAGAGTCAGCATCAGCCTCAACCTCAGAAGCTCTAGTGACAGAAAAGAACACCAGAAGGGGGAGAAGTAAAAGCCGAGGCCCAGGTAAATCAGACAAGAACCGGGGGAAATCAAGAACGAGGGATATTGAGTGCTATCACTGTAAAAAGAAAGGTCATATGAAGAGGGACTGTTACAAACTGAAGAACGAGCAGTCTAGGAGAGATGGTGACTCTAATCAAGAAAGAGTTGCCACTACCACCGATAATACCTCCAAACAGTTTTTCATTATATATGAAGAAAATGTTGTAAATCTTGCCAGCCACGAGACCAGTTGGGTGATAGATAGTGGCGCATCCATACACGCCACATCTCGCAGAGACTTCTTTTCATCTTACACACCTGGGGACTACGGTGCTGTAAGGATGGGGAATGACGGACAGTCCAAAGCCGTCGGTATTGGAGACATCTGCCTTCAAATAGAGAACGGGACAAGGCTAGTGTTGAAGGGAGTCAAGCACATCCCAGATATCCGGTTAAACCTGATCTCAACAGACAAGCTGGATGATGAAGGTTTCTGCAGCACCTTTAGTGACGGCACCTGGAAGCTCACTAAAGGATCAATGGTGGTGGCACGAGGTAAGAAAGACTCAACTCCGTATTTGATGCATGCTAAGCTTTCAAATAGTAGCATAAATACAGTCAACAGTAATGAGGCAGCCGACCTGTGGCATAAAAAGCTCAGTCACATGAGCCAAACAGGGATGCAGATACTACGCAGGCGGAATATTCTTCCGGAATTGAAGAACTCACACTTACGGAAGTGTGAACACTACATGGCTGGAAAGCAGAACAGAGTATCCTTCCAGAGCTCCCCGCCTCAACGGAAACCGGAGGTACTAGATCTCATACATTCAGATATATGCGGTCCGATGCAGACACGAACACTTGGTGGGTCACTGTATTTTGTGATATTTATTGATGATCATTCAAGGAAGATCTGGGCATACACCTTGAAGAGAAAAGACCAAGTGCTTGGAGTGTTTAAGGAGTTTCACGCCCTGGTGGAGAGAGAAACCGGCAAGAAACTCAAATGCATCAGAACAGACAACGGTGGAGAATACAGAGGTCCGTTTGATCAGTACTGCAAGACGCAAGGAATCCGACATCAAACGACACCTCCGAAGACACCTCAGCTGAATGGCCTATCTGAGAGGATGAACAGAACCTTTTGCGAGAGGATCAGAAGCTTGCTGTCACAAGCCAAGCTGCCGAAGACATTCTGGGGGGAGGCACTCATCACAGCAGTACATGTTTTGAACATGTCCCCAGTGGTCGCACTGAAAGGTAATGTTCCTAACCAAGCCTGGACAGGTAAAGAAGTGTCGTACAGGCACTTACATGTCTTTGGGTGCAAAGCTTTTGTACATATCCCAAAGGACAAGAGATCCAAGCTTGATGCAAAGACGCGACAGTGTGTCTTTATTGGCTATGGTCAGGATGATTTCGGCTACAAACTCTATGATCTCGTGGAGAAGAAGATTGTCAGAAGCCGAGATGTTGTCTTTGTTGAAAACCAGACCATAGAAGATATCAGAAAGGAGATGAAGACAATGCCCCAACAATACAGAAATGTGAATCCAGAACCTCATACACCGGTGCCAGTACGAGTTGATGATGAGGTTCCCAGACAGGAGGGTACAGGTGATGAAGCTCCCAGAGATGATGATCATGATCAACCACCAGTACCAGAAGTTCCACCAACAGTTCCACAGAGAAGGTCTGACAGAGAAAGGCAACCTTCAACCGAATACTCTGCATATGAGTATGTGCTGCTTACTGACGGGGGAGAACCCGAGAGATACAAGGAGGCTGTGGAAACCGAAGACAGAGAAAAGTGGGAGGAAGCCATGCAAGATAAGATGAAATCTTTGCATGACAATCACACTTTTGAGTTGGTGAAATTACCAAGAGGCAAACGGGCTTTGAAGAACAAATGGGTATACAGGGTGAAGCAACAAGAGCACACTTCACAACCCCAGTACAAAGCCAGATTAGTTGTCAAGGGATTCAATCAGAGGAAAGGCATTGACTTCGATGAAATCTTCTCTCCAATTGTGAAGATGTCATCCATCAGAGTGGTACTCAGCTTAGCAGCAAGCCTCGACCTGGAAGTTGAGCAGATGGATGTCAAGACCGCATTTCTTCACGGGGATCTGGAAGAAGAAATTTATATGGAGCAACCAGAAGGCTTCAGAGTCAGCGGGAAAGAGGACTATGTGTGCAGACTCAGGAAAAGCCTCTACGGTTTGAAACAGGCACCGAGACAGTAGTACGTGAAGTTTGAGTCAGTTATGGGGGAGCAGGGATACAAGAGGACCACTTCATACCATTTTGTTTTCGTTCAGAAGTTTTCTGACGATGATTTTATCATCTTACTGTTATATGTATATGATATGTTGATAGTTGGCAGGAATCAATAGAGGATTGATAATTTGAAGCAGCAACTGAGTAAGTCTTTTGAGATGAAAGACTTGGGGCCAGCTAAACAGATTCTTGGCATCAGGATCGGTCGTGATCGGAAATCTAGAAGGTTATACTTGTCACAGGAGGAGTACATCGAGAAGGTACTTCAGAGATTCCAGATGGACAAGGCTAAAGCGGTTAGCACTCCTCTTGCTACCCACTTTAGATTGAGTACGCATCAGAGTCCCTCTACTGAGACATGGAAGGAGGAAATGAAACAGGTTCCATACACCTCAGCAGTGGGAAGTCTTATGTATGCCATGGTGTGCACGAGGCCAGACTTAGCACACGCAGTTGGATTGGTCAGCCGGTTCATGTCAAACCCAGGATGAGAACACTGGAATGCTGTCAAATGGATTATGCGGTATCTTCGAGGCACTTCCAAGATGAGATTATGTTTTGGAAGCAGCGACAAACCAGTGTTGATGGGCTACACTGATTCAGATATGGCAGGAGATGTGGATACCCGAAAGTCTACTTCGGGGTATCTGATTACTCTCTCATGAGGAGCTGTGGCATGGCAGTCTAGGTTGCAGAGATGTGTTGCACTTTCTACAATAGAGGCAGAATTCATTGCAATTACAGAAGCTTGCAAGGAATTACTGTGGATGAAGACATTCGTCCAGGAATTGGGTTTCAAGCAGGAGAAGTACATTTTGTACTGCGATAGCCAGAGTGCTATCTATCTCGGTAAAAATTCCACCTTTCATTCGAGGTTAAAACATATCGATGTGAGGTATCACTGGATACGGGACGTCCTGAGCTCAAGGCTGATAAAACTCAGGAAAATTCACACTGACGACAACGGTGCCGATATGTTCACGAAGGTTTTACCGAAGGAGCAGCTTGAAATTTGTTGTGCCATAGCCAGAATGAAAAAAATCTCCACACAGTCAGAGTGGGGAGATTCAGAGAACTACGATTGGCTTGATCCCAACTCAGGGTACGTAGGCAGTCATACAGATGCAGCCAGGGGAGGATCCTTTGGAGGATCCGAGTTTGGATGATTGATGGTCGGCTCAGATTTTAGGGAAATCTTCACCGAGGGGGAGATTTGTTGACTTAATGTGCAACTTTCCACCGAAAGCAAGCTTAGCTTGCATGCACACACAAGCAAATGTGTGTTGTGAAGCTGGCAGTGAGGAAACAGCTTATGGCAAGCTGTAAACGTGTGCCAAACCGCGTGGCACTGTTCACGCGGTTTGGGCACTATATAAGGAGCCCTAAACCTTCATTGTTATCATCCCAGAATCCCAAATGTGTGAGTAAAGATCCAGAGAGTAAACACAGAGAGTTGAAAGTGTATTTTGAGAGTTTTTTGTAAAGTTTCGTGTAAGCTTTGTAATTCTTTATTTGTGATATAAAGAAGAGTTTTCTCTCATTTTCTCCTCTATTAGTGTGTGTTTATTCACAACACCAATCAAGTAAGGGGCATAGCGAGAAAGCCTAGTAAAATACACATCATACTATGTCACTAACATCTGATCTATATGCTCTAAATGCTCAAATTCTCGAGCTCTGGCATCTCTGATAGTTTTAGGTAGGAAACAAACTAAGGCTATGCTGAACTCAGGTCGTGCCAAAGGCAAATCTAAAGTACCGCTCTCCCCTTAACAAAAGAAGTGAACCACTCATAAGCAATACGCTTCAGCTAAAAGCTCACAAACTTTACCGATCTGACCGGAGTGCATCCCAGTGCTACACAGATTCTCTTAGACTCTTCAATAAACCCACTTGGATCGCCATCGGCATTAGAGTTGGTGCCCAAATATTTGGAGAGTGCATCTTGCGGAAGTCGGGTAGAGACATCACCACTGCTTGTTGGGGTTTAGCTGGAATTAGTTTGGGTGACTAAGTGCCAAAATGAGGGATTACTGCGTCAGGTAATGGTGGCTGGGATGGTCATATAGGAGGCTGTACAGGCTACTATTGTTGTTAAATGATAAATAACACCAACCTATCCATGGATTACCTCATATATCGCATGTTCCTGGCCAAATTATTCACATTCTGAGTTGTTCCTGCTGCCCCTACAGATTCCTAGAGATTTTGGTTAAGCTCGGAAGTAGCTGGGTTAGCTCTAGTGGGCATGTGTATTTTAGGTGCCATGTTAGTCTACATTGAAATCAAAGAAAATAGGTTTAAGAGACAAAAGCATTCATGGAGTCATATAGTCTAGTATTGAGAGACTTACTTAGAATTGAAGGTACCCAGAAGAGTGATGCCTTACATACGTGTATCTTGGACATACATCGCATGGAAAACTTCATAGCCCCACCACTGTAGTCATATACTCTAAGATCGTGCTTTGATACCAACTTTGTCACATCCTAGTATATTTCATTCTATGTATTTATATGTATCTAACTGTAGTAAAAAAAAGTACATGTTCGACCTTATAGCCTAATATAAAGCATCAAAATGCGTAGACCCATGACATGCATGACATCAATAACTGCAGCTGGTACACCATCAACTATAGGCTATCTGCTTGAATCAAAAGGGGAGACTCACCAAAAAGTACCAAAAATTGGGCCTAAGGGTTCTGATAAGGCCTAGGATGCAACCCATGAAACACAAGGACAGTCCACTATTATGCATATTCCAGAAGGTCCACTATTATGTATTTATATGTATCTAACTGTAGTAAAACAAAGTATATGTTCAACCTTATGGCCTAATATAAAGCATCAAAATGCGTAGACCCATGACATGCATGACATCAATAACTGCAACTGGTACACCATCAACTCTAGGCTATGCTTGAATCAAAAGGGGAGACTCACCAAAAAGTACCAAAAATTGGGCCTAAGGGTTCTGATAAGGCCTAGGATGCAACCCATGAAACACAAGGACAGTCTACTATTATGCATATTCCAAAAGGTCCAATCACGAGGTCTTGAGCTAAGAAGATTCAGGAAGCAATGTATGGATTCATACAGAAGACCATATCTATTTGCCACCTGTTATATTTGGTTCAAAGGCCACGTTCCCCGCCATGCAGTTATCCACTGGCTTGCTTGTAAAGGAAGACTAAGAACAGCAGACAGAATTGGTTGTTGGAATACTGTCATTTCAGGAGTCTCATAATCATTTATTTTTTAAGTGCCCTTTTGCAAAGGAGGTCCATCTCTCAACTTCGCTTAGATCTTTCATCGACTGGCCTTCCAACTCCCTCCAACACCTTACAATTTGGACTTCTACTCACCTGACCAAGTTTGAGAATATCGAGCAACAATCTATGCTGTCTGGTACAGAGTGGGCTATCATCCTTTCACATTTATATCTTTTATCTCCTTTTAAAGGTTAGGATTTAATCAAAATAAATCTAAGGGTCAAAATCTTGACAACACATTAATGAATTTGATCCAAAAGTTGACTTGACTTTTGTGTTGGTAAAATAATGACCATTAGATTTATTTTGACTAAATCATAACCATTAAAAGGAGATAGAGGAAATAATGCAAAAGGATAATAGCTCATCCCGTCTGGTACAAGAGGAATAATCGAGTCTTCAACAACAAAGCAAGGTCAGCTTAGATTGTTACTAAAGAAATTGTTAACCTAGTCAGAGAAAGATTAATATTCCTTTGCTCCACCTCGAAGTTGAATCTGCCTCATCACGTTCTTCTCGCATGGAACCTGCACCCCCCTGAAGCTAGATCATGTCTTTTGCCTGTTAGAGTATTCTTTCTTTTTGCATGGTTTGCATGAATCTGCATGGGCAACTTGTAAAGGAACGTCCTTCTTTTGGGCCTACGAGCTACTTTCAATTTTTTTCTTTTAATCTTGTAATAGTTGGGTGGGCTGTACCTAGCTCACGACTTTGCTTCCTTTGCAGGCCCTTGCTCTAGGCTTCCTTTGTAATTGCCAAAAATCTAGCTGGTAACTTACCATTAGATTTTGTTGTAATTCTTGGGGAATGCCCCTCGTATGTTTTGTTTTTTAGTTATTTCATCTGAAAATACTCTTAATTTTTCCCAAAAAAAAAAAAAGTATTAATTATGTTGGTTATGGGTTTGATGTATTAATTATGTTTATTTATTATTTTGGTTGTGGGTTGTGATTGTAGCCTATAAAAGGCTTATTCTCTCTATATTTTAGACATCAACTTCTTTCAATAAAAATATATCAATTCTGTGAGTGTTGAGTAACCCTCAATTTGTTATCACTGATTTCGGCTTATCAAAGGTCTAATAATCCTTTGCAGCGCCCCAATAGCACTCTAGGTTTCTGTTGCTCGTTCTTCAGAGGTTTAGAGTTTCAACCGAACTATCTTGGCTTTCTTGGTAACGATTTCAGTCTTTTGTGGGTTTGCTTGGCTTGTTTCAGGCAGGTCCTCATCAGTTGGTATCAGGAGCAGAGGTTCCAAGGTCAGTTCACATATCTAGCTTTGCTAGTTAACTGATCTTGTGTGTGTCTATTTTCTTTTCAGTTCTGCGTTCGTTTATCTTTCCTGAGATTTCCTTATTCTTGTTTGTGTTTCATTAGCTTCTGTATTTTTTTTTTCTATGTTTCTGTTTTATTTTCCATTCCGCGTCTGTGCGATTCTTCCTTTCTACATTTGTGCAATTTTCGATTCTAAAGCCTTATGACTCTTTGTGCCAGTTGGTGAGGAAATTTTGGAATTAATAAAAATCAGGTCAATTCCACAACACCAAATGGTTTAGAAGGTCAGAGGAGTCTGAAAAAAAAATACTCCTTGTGCCAGTTGGTGAGGAAATTTTGCAAAATTTTGCCTACGTGTAATTTTTTCCTAGTATTCATTTTTTCGAGATGAAGTGATTAAGGTAATTTACCTATGCGTGTTCAAAAATTCCAAAATTCGAGTGCAATTGCTTACCTATTGTCCTATTGGCCACAATCGATAGCATGCATGTTTTCCTTCTTCCATTCGTACTTAACTAGTTTTCTTTATTAAATCTCCAGAATTGTGTCATCATCCCGTTCATTTTCTGATTGTGTCTAACTATTCTGTTGTACTTTCAATTGAGCTGAACAGTGCTATTTGTGACAAATAAAGGGTTTTGACCATACCAGGTTCAAATCCTTTGAGAACTCATTCGAGGGCAAGAGAGGTAAAAGGCAAGTATGGGTGAGCTTAACTTCGAGTAAAAGCCATTTGAGTGACAAACACGAGGGAACTGTGAGGATTTTCTGTTTTATTTATTTATCTTTTGTTTCCTTTTTATTTTTTTACTAACATTTGTTGCAGTTGCAAAAATAAAAATAAAAATAAATAAAATAATAATCATGTCCAGAGAAGGCGCAGCTCCGGTCAAAGTTCATATTCTCCACAGGAATCCGAATTGAGAGATGTGACAAATAATATGACGGTGCTTCAACAAGAGTTTGTTCGGGTCTAGGAGTTGATGCGAGATGTTCGAGATGAAGTGCAAGCAATGAGACACAATAACCCACATGGAAGTAGGCCACCACGGCCAACTAGAGCTAATGAGGCAGGGCCTACACCCCCTAGACCTGGTAGGCGACGGACTGTACCTATGGATGAGATGAAGGACGGGGATGAATTTGATGAGGAGTTTGACAGAGTATCAGAGCTGGATACGGGTGGATTTCATCCTAAAATGGAGGAATGAAAGGATGTTCAGAAGGAGTCATGAGGATGAGGAAGTGTTGGACAATTATGACCCATAGCGTCACTATTTGTACAGATCATGGTGTTGTTGTACAAACTAACTATGTGACATATTAGATTTCACTCTTATCATTTGTGATTAGATCACCTAGATGTATAAATGATGAGAGGTCCTTGTGATTTGTTCCTGGATTGAGAATGATATGAGACAGTATCAATCCACGAATGATAAATCATTAAATATCCCTAATCAGAATATTATCGAGATTGGACATCGATAAATACGTAAAAGACTAGTATTACATTTGTGCGCGTTGTGAGGGCACAACGGCATAGTTCTCATATATTTGGGTATAGGATACTCATGCAAGTGTAATAGGAGGTTGTGTTTTACCGATGGTACGGGAAACAGCTTCGCTCTTGATAGACCCCATCGGAATTCCATTGGTAGTATGACTATATGTCTATGGAAGTCCGAAATCAGGGTAGGTGTATTTGGTCTTAACCTGAGACTTGCACCGCTAATACTTGCGACAATCAATATACTTTGGTTGCTGTCGTCCAGGGCTTTAACAGGTTCTGTGTACGCCTATGCTGGGTATATTGAGAATCGTAGTGTGTTGGGTGTGATGTCAAGACGGAAGTGTCACTCCAGTCATATAGATAAAATGACAAGGTCATGTTTATCCGATTATAGAGACTAGTTACCAGACATCCGACATGTGCTTCGTACGGGGCAGACACAATTCCAGCCCAAGGCCTAGCACGTGATCATCTGATACTGGATCGACATACACAATACTATGTATACTATGCCTGATATAGATCATTTATTCCTGTAAGGATATTTCTGGAGAATTGGGTAGGCATGCCGCTTTGCTAGAAGCCAACCTTGTCTTGTAAATCGGTATAAACGTAGTACTAGGTACTTACGTGTTCGGATAGTCCGACGACCGAATTTACTGCCAACATATTCGGGGATCTCATGGGTCGCTTCTCAAAGATTCACCGATGACGTATGACTCGCACTTTAATTAATCTGGGATTAATTAGAAGAGAGAGAAAATTAATCTGGGATTAATTACGGAGATATTTTATCTGGGATAAAATATCATATAAAGAGAGATAACGATTAATTTGGAATTAATCGATTAATTAATATATTCGATATATTAAACGAAATTAGATTTCGACGCGGAATTAAAATTAGATTTTAATTCGGGCGAACGAATTAATTTAGAATTAATTCGGGCGAACGAATTAATTTAGAATTAATTCGTTAGCGACGTGAATAGTGACTTTAATCATTTAATTACGTCGCAACGGATAATTCGTTAATTTGGAATTAGTGAACCCGAGCCCGGGATTGTTTGCGAGCGCATTCGCATTTCAAATTCGAGTACGGCACGTAAGTCAAATCAAGCGTCAAATCGCTAGTCGCATCAAGCGTCAAATCATTAGTCACTTTGAGTGATGTGACGACTTGTCACTTGATTGACATGAGTGATGTGAATAGTGATAGAAGTTGATGGAGGTGGTTGTGTGCATTAATTGCCAACTTTTAGCTACAAATGTTGTTGACTTTTAGAAGGGATATAAAACTTTTGGTATTGAATTTTTGGGATAAGGTTTTTGAAACCAAAACACACAACTCTCTCTTCTCTCCATACACGCCTAAGGGGCTTCATTTCTTCTCTTCTGTTCAGCTCACTGCCGTGAGTTAGGGGAAGCAAAGTGCTTGATTTTTGTGGCAAAAATCAAGAGAGCTAGCACTCCGAGAGATATGCGAAGGTGATAGGGAAGTCCACCCATGAGCCGGGAATCGTTTGACAAAGCTTGTTGCCTCCAATGGCCGAAAACAGTGAGCAAACTCACTGCCACTGTCGAATGCAGTAAAAAGGAGAAAATCAGATCTTGTTGCCTTCCGCGTCGCTCAACCGATCGATGTGAGTATTCCGCAACTTCGTTGATTTGTATTCGCACTTATTTCATGCTTGTTTAATGATCTTGGGACCTTAGAAAACACCAATAATGGTATCAGAGCAAGGTTAAGCATGAAATTGATTTAGGGCTTAAAATTTGGGTAAAATGAATTTGAGCATGATTTAATGAAATTGGATGAATTAGTATGCTTAAATGTGTTTTAATTAAGTGTTGATTGGATCAATTTGATGAAATTATGTTTGGAAAAAATTTCCCCAAATTTCTTGTGTTGGCCGAATACATGAGTGCCCTAAATTCTTGGTAATTTTTGTTTCTTTGATCATTGGATGACTTGAAACGATTGAGGATGTTGATTTAATGTCGATTGTGGAATTAATTGGATTGAAACCGAATCGGACATAAAATTACCTTCCAAAGCCGAGAGTTGATAAGCATGTTTGGGTTTGATTTTTTGATAAAATGTGTTGGACATGTTTTGTTGAGGAAGAGCATGATTAATTAGGCTAATTGGTGTTTTGGAAATGTTAATTGGGTAATTAATTGTGTAATACAATTTGTGTAATTAAATTGGGAATTTGGAATTTGGTAATTTAATTATTTGGGCCTATTTTGTGAAATTGGGCTTGAAATGTTGTTATTGGGCTTATTGGGCTTGGTTGTACTAAGTTGGGTTTAGGCAAAATTGGTTGGATCCAATTGGACCCAAAACCGCATCCATAAAGCCCAAATGCGACTAATGGACCTTTAATTATTTAATTGGGCCTAATGGGCCTAAATTGATTTATGGGCTTATGGGGTAATTCTCGGATTGGATTTTGGTTATTCGGTTTAACCCGAGTTGACCAAAAGTCCACGCCTTAAGAAATTAATTAAAAGCCCATTGGACTTTAATTAAATTGACGTTGGACGTTAATCAGGCTTTAAGACCCGTAGCGATTAAATTTGGAATTTAAGTCGTAAAGGTTTATTAATAAAGTGTAATATTTAATTTGGAATTAAATAGTGAATTAGAATTAAATACAAATTGAATTGGATTTAATTTTGTAGTTTAATTTAAATCGAGAATTCGTACTTTGAGTACTTATTCGCATAACGAGTTTGACTCGCGCAAAATCAAATCGTTGTTTGAACATTGGATGGTCACTAATTATCAGATTAATTAATTTGATTAGATTGATTGATAACATGCATGTGTGAATACATGGTTGCGTTGCATGAATAATGTATATCGGATGGATAATAGATGGGAGGGACAATTTTAGAAATTGTTGTAATAAATTTGATTTATTAATTGGACCTGCGTGTCCAGCCTTATACCTCCATATTCTTTGTATTCTCTTCTCACCTATTCCCCTCAATGTAAATGAGGTTTCTTTAGAAGTGTAGTGTAACGGGTAGAAGTAAATACATGTGCTAGCGGGAGAGAGAAAGAGAGAGATTTGATCTAGGATCATTGTGTAAAGTATCCATCCGCATATCATTATTATTTTATTATACGTGTTTTATTATGTATTTAGAATGCATGTTTAAGGGTGTATGATGATGAGACCTTAATAAAGATAATAAATTGGTTGCCAATTTGCACTCGAAAAACCCTTGCAAAATATTAAGCGTCTTTCCTTCCATTGAGTGATTCTCACTCAAGATCCGAGACTGGCATTGGCTTGTTGGCCAAAGTCAAGGCCTTTGTCCGTCGAGGATGTGTTTGAATCACGAGAGCTTTGTTCCATATTGGTGTCTTTTCCAAGTTGTGGTTTGTTGGCCAAAGTCAAGACCACTTATTGTCCATCGACATTGATTACGAAGCTTTCCATGGTCAATGGGTCGCGCTTGACTGGGATCACTAATTTTGTTGTGCCAAAGCCAAGGCTTAGTTGATCCAGAGGAAAAAGGTTAGGTAATACATTGGATGTATTGGCATATATAAGATATATGTTTCGGACTTGGATGTCCCCCTACTGGATCTACGAATTGGATTGGATCCAATCGATCTTAGAGATCTACCTAGTTAATTATCATACAATTTGTTGGCCAAAGTCAAGATTGTGTGATATTTAACGGGATCCTAGCCCACTAGGAAACACGGTTTCCCGAGTACTCGACAGAGGGTTAGAGGCTCGCCGAAAAATAGTGGGAGGCAAGAATTGAATTTGCAATATTCATTTAATAACTTGCCATACGCGCTCAATTCAAATATCATTCGTCAAATAAATTAAATGTTAGTTGGACTAATATTTAAACATTGTTTTATAAACAGCTGGACTGTATTCAAACTATTCATTTATAGTTGGTTATATAATTGAATTATAGTAATTATATATTTGATTTAATTAATTATGGTTGATTAAATAGTTGGACTGTAGTAATCATTATAATAAATAGTACCGAAATCGTTGATTAAATAGTTGGACTATTAGAATCAAGAAAGAATTGAAAGATTGACATTTAAAACATAATCCTAGGGAAAATGTATTTAAATGGTTTAATTTTCAAAATTGGGAATAAATTTCAGGATGGTCCTGGAAAAATAATAAGTTACTTTATTTGATAAAAATAACATATTATGCCTAAACCAGGAGTTAAGCAACTAGTAGAGCATAATCTTTGGAAGATTTATGTAATGATAACTTTAGTGCTTAATCCATTAAGCTTGTCGCAGTAGACTCCTTAATTTCTGAATCAGAACTAAGGATTAGATCCTTAAAGTATGATACTGAAATTGAAGGATCTTCATAAATCTATACTTAGGTTTTAGAAGTACTAAAATTGCAATAATAACTCTTGGAGAGTTAATGACTATTCTCAAGGAGACAAAGTCAAAATTTGCAATAAGGCAAGTAGCGCAAGGCGCACCTTACTTCGATATTCTAGAAGGCCAAGGCTTGGCCAAAGGCTTCTGGAGTGTTGAAATTGGCAAAAGCAAAATCATTATAATCTTCTGGGAAGATAAAAGACATATCCCAAAATGTCTGCCTAAATTGTGGCAAACGGGATCGCGGAAGCGTGACTGTCGTTTGGACAAAGCATACATGAAGGAATTGAAGACGAGCAAGGCTTTGACTTCAAATATGTTTGTCATATTATGTTCACTACTAGTATTAAAATTGGATTTTAAATACTTAGTGTGGTACATAAATTATAAATATATATTGATGTTCAGAATCTGCTATGAGCAGGATACTGACCTCAATTGAGATTTAATATGCGGATTGGAAAACGGGACGAAAGTCGCTGTTTTAACCATAGATACCTAACTTTAGGAACTACCCTCCGGTGTGTACTTAAATTAAGGAACTGTTATAATGTAAGTAGTTTGACTAGAAACATTATCTCTATATCAGTGTTTAACCCGCTGCGGGTGAACCTTTATATTCTAAAACACTAAAGTGTTTTATTATATAAAGATGATATTAAGATATACACATTAGATGTGAATAACAACATTTATATTTTGAATATAAATAAAATCTCAAACGTTTAACATGACAATCAAACAGCTCAAACTGATTTGATCAGAAGAGACTTATATGTGGCATTGTTGTCTGGGACACAATTAAACAAGAATCGTATATCCACACTTTTGAAGAGTGGGTACTCGGACTGATTTGATTATATTCAAATAAAGTCTATGAATCTAGTTTATTGGGCAATGCGCCCAAAACACCTTTACTTGGTAAAAGTGTAAATGCCACCGATCTGTTAGCCCTAGTTCATAGTGAAGTAAGTGGGCCCATGTCTAGTTAGGCTAGAGGTGGATATGAATATTTCGTGACCTTTACGGATGTGGCATCACGTTATGGTTATGTGTTTCTATTGAAACACAAATCGGAAACTTTTAAAGTTTCGACACGAAATAGACAAACAGATCGGCTAAAGTATTAAACCATCACAGTTAGACCATGATGAAAATACTTAAGCAATAAGTTTCTAATATACTTGAAAGATTATAGTATTCTTTCAAATGAGGACTCCTCCCGGAACATGTCAGTTTGACGGTGTATCCGAACTGAGTAACCGAATTATGTTAGACATGATTAAGGTTAATCATGAGTCGCTCTGAGCTACCATTTCCTTCAACGGATACGCTTTAACAATGCAAGAACTTATTTTGAATAAGGTTCCATAATAATCTGTCTGACAGATTTCATATTAGATATGAACGGGAAAGAAACTGGGTTTCTCATTCCTAAAAATTTGGGAATGCTAGGCATATGTTTGGATGATGCCAAACTAGAACCCAAATTGGATTAGTTCCAATTGTAGGTTATCCTAGGGATACCATTAGTATAGTACTTATACATCTCACAAGAGAACAATTAGATTATTGCTCACCATGTGGTTTTCCTAAGAGGAATACCGAAATGCAGTGGTAAGTGGGAGGATAGTAAAACTCGATGAAAATCGGAGTAATACTATTCAAGGCACCGAGTCCTTAATGGAACATATATAGTTCATCAAGGATGAAACTATACCATAATCTTCGAATACACAAGAACCGCGTATGTCGGAGAGAGTCAGAAAACAACCTAGGCTATCGGTTTCTGATCTCACCTCATAAAGATGTCAATCTTATTGAGGAATACCAACTGACTACGTATGAGGAAGTGATACAAGGTATCGACTCCCTATTATGGCAAAGTGTCATGATATCCGAAATGGATTCCATGTATATCAATAAGTTTGGATACTAGTTGATGTACCGCAAAGCATTGTGCCTATTGGTATTTATAAGTCTTCAAGGAAGACATACATGGATGGCAACATACCAACGTATAAAGCTAGGCTTTTAGCGGAAAGGTATCGTTATCAACATTGTGTTGATTACGATTCAACCTTTTACCTGTTGCCACGGTAAATCCATTTGGATAATGCTTGCTAAAGCTGCATGTTTCATGTATGAAATATGACAGCGTAACGGGAAAATCGCTTCCCTGAAAGGAAACCTTTTGGAGGATGTTTACAACATCCTATCGGGTTTTGTCATACCATAACTAGCAAACAAGGTTTCAGGTTATTCGATCCATATTTGGATTGAAGCAAGCATTAGGTTCTTGGAATTTTCGTTTTGATGTAATCATAATGGAGTCTGATTTAATTCAAAACGAAATGATTCTTGTGTATATAAGAAGGTTAGTGGGAGTGCACTGACAGTGGCTATCCTATAAAATAATGATAATATGTCATTTCTTGGAAATGATATTCCCTTGATAAATATCGGTGAAAGCTTGGCTTTCGAGAATATTCTCTGTGGAATTCTTGGGAGAAACAACCTTTATTCAAGGAATAAAGATCTACTGGGATGGATTAAGTTGTTAACACTCTCAGAGAACTCATACATTGAAAAATATACGTGACCTGGTGTCTCATAGCTTTGAGATGTGAAGTCACTCGGGCCAATCCAAGTGATAGTCAGATTGATGTTAAGAACATCCGTTAGTATCTTAGAGAACTAAGGATGTTGTCTTAAACTATGGAGAATGAGAACTTGAAGTGACTGGGATCACTACTGTAAGTTTCCTAACCGATAAAATGATATAAGTCGCAAACGGTACTATACAGTTTGAATAACGGAACAGTGAGCTTGAAATCTTCCAGCAAGATACTGTTACTGAATAAACAACAAATGCGGGTTATTGCTGCAGCTGAGGCGGCAATAGAAGCCTTCTGGGTCGGTAATAAATCTAATTAGATTAGATATAGTTCTGTTAGTAGCTGAGCTAGGAGTCAGCACATGCTAAAGAATTAATGGTCTCATCAACGATCCAGATACATACTTAGATATTCATCTGATTCGTTCGGATCATACATTGTGGCGATGTGATGATCGAATAAATCGCATCAGATGATAATCATACAAATCCGCTGACGAAAGTATTTTCTCAGTAATTTGAGCCAACCGTACATAGTTTGGGCGTAAGACACTCGAGTGACTGGCTATAGGCCAAGTGAGAGATTGTTGGACAATTATGAACCCATAGCGTCACTATTTGTACAGATCATGGTGTTGTTGTACAAATTAACTATGTGACATATGAGATTTCACTCTTATATTTGTGATTAGATCACCTAGATGTATAAATGATGAGAGGTCCTTGTGATTTGTTCCTAGATTGAGAATGATATGAGACAGTATCAATCCCAAAAGGATAAATCATTAAATATCCCTAGTCAGAGTATTATCGAGATTGGACATCGATAAATACGTAAAAAGACTAGTATTACACTTGTGTCATGGTGGGGCACAACGGCATAGTTCTCATATGTTTGGGTATAAGATACTCATGCAAATGTAATAGGAGGTTGTGTTTTACCGATGGTACGGGAAACAGCTTCGCTCTGGATAGACCCCCACGGAATTCCATTGGTAGTATTACTATGTGTCTATGGAAGTCTGAAATCAGGGTAGGTGTATTTGGTCTTAACCTGAGACTTGCACCGCTAATACTTGCGACAATCAATATACTTTGGTTGCGGTCGTCCAGGGCTTTAACAGGTTATGTGTACGCCTATGCTGGCTATATTGAGAATCGTAGTGTGTTAGATGTGATGTAAAGACGGAAGTGTCACTTCAGTCATATGGAGATGATGGTCACGTAGGATACGGTACTAGTACTCTTAAGTACTGTAGTCATCAGGATAAAATGACAAGGTCATGTTTATCCGATTATAGAGACTAGTTACCAGACATCCGACATGTGCTTCGTACGGGGCAGACACAATTCCAGCCCCAGGCCTAGCACGTGATCATCCGATACTGGATCGACATACACAATACTATGTATACTACGCCTGATATAGATCCTTTATTCCTGTAAGGATATTTCTGGAGAATTGGGTAGGCATGCCGCTTTGCTAGAAGCCAACCTTGTCTTGTAAATCGGTATAAACGTAGTACTAGGTACTTACGTGGTCGGATAGTCCGACGACCGAATTTACTGCCAACATATTCGGGGATCTCATGGGTCGCTTCCCGAAGATTCACCGATGACGTATGACTCGCACTTTAATTAATCTGGGATTAATTAGAAGAGAGAGAAAATTAATTTGAGATTAATTACGGAGATATTTTATCTGGGATAAAATATCATATAAAGAGAGATAACGATTAATTTGGAATTAATCGATTAATTAATATATTCGATATATTAAACGAAATTAGATTTCGACGCGGAATTAAAATTAGATTTTAATTCGGGCGAACGAATTAATTAGAATTAATCCGTTAGCGACGTGAATAGTAACTTTGCTAGGTGTAATCATTTAATTGCGTCGCAATGGATAATTCATTAATTTGGAATTAGCGAACCTGAACCTGGGATTGTTTGCGAGCGCATTCGCATTTCAAATTCGAGTGCGGCACGCAAGTCAAATCAAGCGTCAAATCGCTAGTCGCATCAAGCGTCAAATCATTAGTCACTTTGAGTGATGTCACGACTTATCACTTGATTGACATGAGTGATGTGAATAGTGATAGAAGTTGATGGAGGGGGTTGTGTGCATTAATTGCCACTTTTGGCTCAAAATGTTGTACTTTTGGAAGGGATATACAACTTTTGGTATTGAATTTTTGGGATAAGGTTTTTGAAACCAAAACACACAACTCTCTCTTCCTTCTCTCTTCTCTCCATACACGCCCAAGGGGCTTCATTTCTTCTCTTCTGTTCAGCTCACTGCCATGAGTTAAGGGAAGCAAAATGCTTGATTTTTGTGTCAAAAATCAGGAGAGCTAGCACTCCGAGAGACATGCGAATGTGATATGGAAGTCCACCATGAGCCGGGAATCGTTTGACAAAGCTTGGAGATTGATAGAGGACCTCCAATGGCCGAAAACAGTGAGCAAACTCACTGCCACTTCCGAATGCAGTAAAGAGGAGAAAATCTGATTTTGTTGCCTCCTGCGTCGCTCAACCGATCGATGTGAGTATTCCGCAACTTCGTTGATTTGTATTCGCACTTATTTCATGCTTGTTTAATGATCTTGGGACCTTAGCAAACACCAACATGAAGATGGTGACTTGGGTAAAATCAAGATGGCTATTCCTTCTTTGCATGGCAAGAGTGATCATAAAGCTTACTTAGAGTGGGAACGTAAGTTAGAGATTTTTTTTTACTGCCATAACTATTCAGAGTTGAAGAATGTGAAGTTGGCGGTTATTGAATTTACAAATTACGCATTTGTTTGGTGGGAACAAATGATGACAAACATTCGGAGGAGTAGGGAGCGCCCGATCACCACATGGACAATATTGAAGACAGTTATGGGGAAGTGATTTCTACCTAGCCACTACTACCGAGATTTGTATCATAAACTTCAGAATCTTACACAAGTGTTTCGGAATGTAGAAGACTACAATAAAGAGATGGAAATTGCCATGATCTGAGCTAATATAGAAAAAGACCAAGAGGCTACTATAGCACGGTTTCTAAGTGGGCTGAATAGAGAGATTGTAAATGTAGTGGAACTGTAGCATTACATGGAGTTGGAGGACATGGTACACATTGCAATGAAGGTAGAGCGCCAACTGAAGCGAAAAAAACTACTTTAAGGAGCAACTCGGGTCCAAACAATATATGGAGGCCAAAATGGGGAGATAATGACAATGATGGTACCACATCTTGATTTAGATTAGATGCCCCAAAACCAAAGGAAAACTTCACCACCAAGTCATGAATCTCTGCGGCATATCAAAGGCCAATGAAAGCTTAACAAATGGCATGCCAAATGGATGGAATTTGTGGAGACCTAGAGCTTCATGTATTGTAAACGAAATTGATTATTGTAATAATAAACGCATTATTCATTTATCAAAGTTGTTTGATTTAAATTGCATATTGTCCAATTGTCTTGTTTACCTTGATTACTCTTGTATTTTCAAGACTTAGTGTATGTTTGATGCACAAGAGGATTTAAGTCTGAAGTTAGTAATCTAAATAGTCCATAGAGAGCAAACAAAGAGGGTACTTTATTTGTGGTGTATCTATAGCTGCAGTCCATTCTATACTTGTATGATGACCTTGATTCAGGACCGTTCATGTACTGACATGGAAATGGAGGCACCTTGTATGATGAGATCATATAGGACTGGACTCAGATAAATATAAATTTTTATAATATTCGTTAACCGAAGAAATTTATTTTATCTATTAGATGGTCATATATTGATTCGATCTTAATCCTGAGTGTATTTCGAACTCCTGCGTGACAGGCTATGTCCTTTGATTTACTATGGTGAGGTTGGTGTTGCATTCCCGGCCAATAACTACATATTTTTGGGATATGGTTTGGTGTGTAGCTGGGAATCTTTTACATAGACATGGAATTCACTCATTCTTACGAGAAGCAGAAGAATATCTCTTTTAAGAATTGATTCGGGACATGAACAATTTGAGCGCTCAATTTTTCTATTACGAATAGAAAGTGTTAATTCATAATTGTTATGAATTAATTGTTCATTAGAGAATCAATAGTACTTAAGAGATAAAATATTTAGAGGGGTTTAACGGACTTATGACCCGACTCTATTTAAGAGATATTCGTGAAGGGCTATATCCATATGTAATGACTATATCAATGGACACTAAAGTTGTTCGGCTTATATTTTCAATCTACGGTAACAAGAGTTCAACTTTGAGTTTTTAGTAGAATAACACAAAGTTAATAATTCGTAATATTTGATTAAAGAGTTTAATTAATATTTCGGGATTATTGGAGCTCGGAACTATAGGTCCATTTGGTCTCTGTGCTAGCTTGATTGATTGTAGCAAACCTAATATAATTAGATTATCTAATAATATGTTCACATTATATTTATATATTATTAATGAGATTAATAATATTTCTGTCATAAATGAAAACTATGTTAAATTAGTTTAACTTAATGTTTTCTAGAATTCTTTGATTATGAGATAATCAAATAATGATTATGAGATAATCATGTTAGTAATAATTATGAGATAATTACGACAACATAATTGAAGGTAATTAAATCATAATTAAGATAATGATTTTTTATTTACTTTGGAGACAAAGTCATATGGCTTACCATGCTCTCTAATTTATTATGTCAATTAGGTGGCATGTATATACCTAATGGCTTTGTCATTAGCTAAACAATTCTTATGCTTTGGTATGGCCTTCACATTAATTTATTTGCCATTGCAAGAAAGCATTAGATGTTTAATGACAAAGTCTTTGTCTTTAGCTTAATATTTCTTATGCTTTGGTATGGCATTCACATTAATGTGTTTGCCATTGCAAGAAAGTATTAGATGCTTAATGACAAAGTTAGTTGGCTTGTGTAAGAGAATATAATCTCTACCATCTCTCATCACTTGTAAGAGTTACCATTTTCATTCATTCACACAAGTGCAAAGTAGATAAAAGAGAGAGAGTTCAAACATTCACAATTGTTGTGAGGGTGTTTGAAAGAAAAATCAAAAAGCCAAACACATTTGTGACATATTCATTCTCTAAATTATTTAGAGTTTAATTTTATACTTCTCTAAAAAAGTTTAGAGTTCATCTTTGTGAGTGAAGCCCACACTTCGGTTTGTTAGTTTCGAGTAGTTTGGAAGATTGAGTGATTGATCCAAACGTTAGATTTCAAAGGAAACTCATCTACATCAAATGAGTAAAATTCATTCTCGAAGAGTTGAAGAAATTCAGCAACAACAAAGGAGAAGGCAAAGAAAAATTTTAAAGGTCCATACCGGAGCCGGTGCCTACATTAGCAACTTCCGCTGCGCTAAGGAAAGTCATTTCTTTGAATTGGCATCTTTCAATTGGCATCAAGAGCTTAAGGTTGAAAAGTGTTCTTAACCCTTCTCCTTTAAAGTTTTTAAGTTTTAATAATTTATATGAGATATAGATTATTAGTATGCATGTTGTGATGAGTAGGCACAATTAGATTTATGAGATGAATGGTTTTTAATATTCATGTGATGAATGTATTGCGTTGATCGTTAATTTTTCCGGCTCTTATTTTTAATATTGGGAATGTAAGACCATAAGGTCATATTGTTTCAAGTGTTGTAAGTTCATTTCCTTTGTAGTAAGTTCCATTATAACCCTATTTGTAACTTGGAGGAGCCAATACCGCGAAGGACTTATGATGAAGAAATTCCGCGAAGAACTCAACAACACACCATGAAGCAAGTTTTGAAGACCAAGGGATGTCTTGGATTTATTGTACTAATTAGATTAGTATAGAAAAATAAGAGCCTGATTAACGTAATTTGTAATGTGTATGTTTTGTGAAAATACAGCCCTTGGAAACTGGCTTGCGTCGCGAAGCGGAACAGAGCCATTGGATGGCTATTGGAATGAGTCACGTCGCGACGTGCAATAGTCGCTTCGCGATGTGTAGATGTCTGTGTCACGACGTGCACCAGACATGATGCATTTTCAGCTACTGGAATGGCTCGTGTCGCGACGCGAAAAGGTTTGTGTCGCGACGCGAGTGCTGGGTGAATGAATGTGTTTTTAAATTATTTATTAACATGTCATATAGCCTAGGGTTCCTACTCTTGCATTTTCATATGCCATAACATGTAAACATGCATGATATTCTAGTCATAAAATATGATTTTATGTAAATTTAATAGTTAAATAAGAATATGAGATGCATGCAAATGGATTAGTAAGATTAATTGGTTTAAATATTTAAAAATTGTGAATTCAAGTTTAAATATAAATGGACCTTATGAGTACATTATTTTCCTTGGTATATCGGATGGAAACCCAGACGTAAATTCCATAGCCGATTCTGAATGGACGGTAATATGGTCTGCACTCGGGATATAATAACACGTACCTTTGGAATAAATAATATTCTTTTATCAATTAAATGGTTTAATGGCATTTGGTCCATTCGTTAAATTCTAATTTTAAAAATCTTTTAGTGGACTAATAATTTAATAGTTGAATTGATTAGATCACTATAACAACTTGATTAAATTAGCTTAATTAATTTAATTGGTTAGTAGAGACTAATCGAGATTAGTGAATAAAGCTTTAAGAGTTAAAATTGGTTAGATCACTAATAATCCACCAATATTAATAAACATATATTTTTAGCCGAGCATAATCTTAATACATTAGAAACTAGTGAGATAGAAACCTTACACTTCTTAATAGTGAGTGGGAGATGGGTATATATACAATATATCCCGCGATCTCCATTGTTATCTAGAAACGTGAGATTCAAAAGGCTCCTCGAGACGGCTTTGCTCTCGTCCCCAACAGATGGTGTCCATTTTGGGTCAATATCAGGTTTGGATTCCGAGAGGATAAGGACTCTAGATGTATTTGGTGATTTAACCTACCCTACGGCGGCACTTCACTAGTTCAGTCCAAGGGTTCTGAAATAATGGGTCACACTCACAAATGAATGATTAAATCATTAATCAAAGTTTCCTTGATCAAAATGACGGTAGTTGATTGATATAGGAATAAGAGTTATTTCAGATATTTAAATCAATTGAGAATGTCTCAATCTATCATACAAATACTTGACCTACCATACGGCAGCATAGTAATTCTTTTAGGTTTCTAATTCATTATATATTGATCATGCATCATGTTTAATTGTATGCCTAAATGTTTGACAATTTTAATATGCGATGAATGAATGTTGAATGCGCTTTTATTATTTTTCAGCCATGGCATCTACAATTATCTCAATTCTCAAACAACAAGAAAAATTAATCAGGGAAAATTATGTTAAATGGAAAAGTGACATGAATGCTATTTTGGTCTGCGAATACCTTAAATTTATCCTAATGGAGGAATGTCCTCCTAAGCTAGCACCTAATGCTGGTAGAGCTGCACGTAATGTCTATATTAACTGGATTAAGGCCGATGAGAAAGCTCATAGTTATTTGATAGCATCCATGTTTGATGTTCTTGCTGCACAGCATCAGCCTATGGCGACAGCATCGTTGATTTTGTAGTCTTTACAGAACATGTTTTGGCAGCCTTCGGAGTGGGCACAATATGAGGCTATTGCCTCTATATTAACCGCTATGATGAAGGAAGTTACATCAGTCCGGGACCATGTGTTAAGGATGATGTCTCATCTAAATATGGTTGAAACTCATAGTGCATGTATCAATGTTCAAAGCCATGTGACAATGATCATGAAAACACTTCCGAATAGTTTCCTACAGTTTAAAAGCAACTATTCTATAAACAAGTTGACTTTTACGTTAACTGAACTGCTAAATGAGCTCACCAGTTACGAGTCCACGATGATGGTCCTTGTAGGTCCAATGTTGAGGCAAATTTTGCCGAATCTTCTAAATCTTGAAAGAAAAAGAAGAAAGGGAATTGAAAGGCAAAGGCAAAGCCAATGAAGAAGAAAAACAAAAAAGGCTCTAAATGTGTCAATGCCAAAGGAAAATATTTCCATTGTGAACAACAATGGCATTGGAAAAGTAATTTTCCAAAACACCTAGCTGAGCTTAAGGAGAAAAATAATCCAGGTAAATATGCAGAAGGTAGCTTTACCATGAGAGTTGGGACAGGAGATGTTGTTTCAGCTAGAGCAGTGGGAGTTTCCAAATTAAACTTTAATAATAATTATTTTTGTTTGAATGATGTGCTTTATAGTCCTGGTTTTCGCAGGAATTTGATTTCTGTAAAAAAACTCATAGAACATGGTTAAACTGTTTCATTTAATAATAAATCAGTTATTATTAGTATAAATGGATTAAAAATATGCACAGTAAACTCTGAGAGTAATCTATATGTATTAAGGCCGTTAATATATGAATCACTTCAAACGGCAAAAGATTTCTCATGATGACACATATCTATGGCATCTTAGACTTGTTCATATTAGCCTTGACCAGATAGATAGACTAGTTAAGAACCGAGTTTTAAATCAATTAAAACTTGATACTTTACATGTCTACGAATCCTGTCTAAAAGGAAAAATGACTAAGAGACCTGTTACAGGAAAAGTGATAAAATAAGAGCCAAAGAAACACTTGAGCTAATACATTCAGACGTTTACAGACCGATAAATGTAAAAACCCGAGGTGATTATGAATAATTCGTCTTTTTTATTGACGATTATTCAAGATATAGGTATGTTTACCTAATGCAGCACAAGTCGGATATTTTTGAAAAGTTCAAAGAGTATCATGCTGAGGTTGAGAACCAGTTAGGTAAAAGCATCAAAATTCTATAATCTGATCTTAGAGGAGAATACATTGATAGAGACTTCGAGGAATTCTTGATTAAGCATCGAATTGTTTCACAACTCACAGCACCTGGAACACCACAACAAAATGGTTTTGCAGAAATGAGAACTCAAATCCTACTAGATATGATGAGATCAATGTTTAGTTATAGCACTCTACCTAGTTCATTATGGGGGTATGCATTGGAAAAAACAATGTATATCCTAAATGTAGTTCCTTCTAATTCTGTTCTCAAGACTCCCTTGAAGTTATGGAATGGTCGTAAAGCTAGTTTTCGACAATTCCACATATAGGGGTGTCCAGCACATGTTCTAAAGAACAAGACTACTAAGTTGGAAACTTGGGGTGGATTCTTTTATAGTCCATAAGATAATAAAGTATTTGTATCGACAAATGCTACATTTCTTGAGGAGGATTATATGAAAGAGTTCAAACCTCGAAGTAAAATATTACTTGAGGAGTTACTTGTTGGTACGACCAATACACCATTGTCAAATGTTGACAAAGACATAACACTTTCGACATCTGAAAGTCAGATGCAAGTTTATCACGATACCATACCACTTAGATGTAGTGGGAGGGTTGTACTACAACCTGAACGCTATCTAGGAAATGGAGAGGTGCAAGTTGTTGCATCTTGTGATGGTATAAATGATCCATTGACCTATCGTAGTGCAATGGAAGTTACTGATAAAGAGGAATGGCTCATTTGAGATGGAGTCGATGTACTCTAACTCTGTCTAGGAACATGTAGACCAACCTGATGGAGTAAAACCCATAGGTTGCAAGTGGATCTATAAGAGAAAAAATGAATAGATGGGAAAGTACAGACTTTCAAGGCTAGGCTAGTGGCAAAGGGTTATACCCAGAAAGAGTGAGTTGACTATGAAGAGACTTTCTCGCCAGTAGCCATGCTTAAATCCATCAGGATTCTTCTTTCCATTGCCGCATATTATGACTATGAGATTTGGCAAATGGACCTCAAGACTACATTCTTGAATGGAAATCTTGATGAGAGTATCTATATGGTACAACCAGAGGGGTTCATAACCCAAGGTCAAGAGCAAAAAAATTTGCAAGCTGCAAAGGTCCATTTATGGGCTCAAGCAAACATCTAGATCTTTGAACATAAGGTTTGATATTATGATCAAGTCTTATAAATTTGAGCAGAACATTGATGAGCCTTGTGTCTACAAGCGTATCATTGATGGTAAGGTGATTTTTCTTGTGTTATACGTCGATGATATTTTATTCATTGGGAATGATGTAAAAATATTATCGGACGTGAAAATATGGCTAGCTAACTAATTCTAAAAGAAATATTTGGGAGAGGCAAGTTATATGCTTGGGATCCAGATCATTCGGGTCACAAGAAACGACTGTTAGCAATGTCTCAAGCATCCTATATCGACAAGATTCTTGTGCGATTTGATATGCAGAATTCCAAGAAAAGTAATTTACATTTCAGGCATGGAGGAGTAGTCTCCTAAGAAACTTCAAGGAGTTTAGGAGATGAGATATATTCCATATGCTTCAGCAGTTATAAGTCTTATGTATGCTATGTTATGCATAAGATCAGACATCTGCTTTGCAGTGGGAGTAGTCACTAGGTTTCAATCCAACCCAATGATTAGATCATTGGGTGGCGGTGAAACATATTCTCAAGTATCTTAAGAGAGCGAGAAATTATATGCTTGTATATTCTAGTCAGGATATGATCCTGGAATGATATAATAACTAATGAGGCCCAGGATGCAGTCCATAATGGAAATGGATGGACCACCACCGCGCATGTTCCACAAGGTCCAATCATGAGGTCTCGAGCTAAGAAGATCCAGGAAGCAATGCATGG
>SKCR01026610.1:0-367425 GCA_019454045.1 Zanthoxylum bungeanum
TCAAATATAACAGATACTACTCTTACTGCATTCACAGAGAAAAGATGACTTAGGATATATAACATTAGAAAGAAATTTGTACACTCACATTGACCCTACTATCAAATATGTATTCTCCATGCTTTGATAAAATCAGACAATCTGACTGTAATCAAAATTAGATAACATAAATTTCCAGAAATCTCACATGAGTCTACAATAGGCTCTATAAGCTAGTATATCAAACTGTAATCTTAGCATAATACAAACTCTAGAGCCATTCTAGAATGAACTTTTCAAACAAAGAAATCACAATGGATCTCTTCTTCGAAGAAACCATTCTGGAATGCCACTTTGTATTCCTAGCTAAAATACATAGTTTAATATAAACATTAACCAACAGATCTTTAATTGTTCAATTAGTGCGACTGGAGACAAGTTTCCTCAGAATCTACAATAGATAGCTGAGTTTAACTTTTCTCGCAATCACGCTCTAAAAGGTCAAATCTTTAATAAACTCACTTTGCTTTTGCTGCGTAAATAATTTGCATATTTTATGAACGATTCATAACGAAAGCTCAATCAAGTTCCGAAATTGATTATGGTAAGCTATGAACAATCTTAGATCTATAGTTCAACGCTAACTTCCGAAATCGATATTAAATGTCGCTTCCACTATAAATTATAGGATAATTTTATTCGATAAGAAAACAACAGAATCATTAAGTATCAAAAACTTTGTGAATGATTCTGACATCCTATTGAACTTATACGAAAGATATCTTAGGGTCATTTCATCTTATTAATTATGTAGTTCTATTTATAGCTTATCATTCTCACATTTAACTTCAATAAGTCAAGTCTTTTCTACAATTGTCAACATACAATGTTACACATCAAGTAATAAAACTATTTTATTGCTCGGGATCGTAGAAAAAATATTCTATTAAATAGAATAAATGATAAACTTTTACTTGTACCTCCAAGGCTCAAGTACTTTTAATTATATAACCATTATACAAAAGAAAGATTCAAATCTCAAACCTTTTAAGATTCGAATTTTCTACTTATACATATCATATACGTAACTGTAGAAACTAATGGAACCTTAATTAAAAAGATGAATTAGTGTTACTGGAGCATATCCCCAAGAGTATTGAAAACTAATTCGGTAACACTCAATATCAAACGAATCAGATCATATAAGATTCGATTTCTCCCACTGATCAATTCCATTACGATGGAATCGTAGAAGAATAATATTGAGTAAGAATCACATTCATTAAATAACTTTAGAACTAATTACCATAAATTCATATGTTTGATCATATCAAACATCCTTGAACAATTCAAAGACTCGCGATGAATTTTAAGAATATAGTTTTCAACACTTCAAATAGAATATCTTTGAACCATTCAAAATATTATATCCACGTTTCATCAGAAACATATTGAAAGTGATCAAACCATTCAAGACGTTCAATATGCGTTCTTTTAGAAACACGCAACTAAGTCATGACAACTCATTAACTAAGTTACGAAGTAAAGAAAACTATTCAATGCAATTTCTAATTCATTAAACTACATACATCCAATGTATTAGTTTAATAAATCTGTGGTCCAATGACGATCATTGGTTAAATGAGATTTAATCACATCCTGAATATAATATTCATTAAATGAATAAGGATATATGGTGTGATCTTGTATCATACCATCCTTTACCATACGGAATAAGCATCTAATATTTATGTGATAAAATCTCATAAAGCACTGTTCTAAGTTATTTAGTTAACCGAATATTTTTCTTAATGTTTATCTCTTCATCAACGACACTACTAGTCATATTAAAATATGTAATAATTATTTATAAAGAACAAGTAACTATCCAATAGTCGCAAGTTTTGATATCAAATATAAAAACAATCATTAAACACTATTTGAAATAACTAGACGGGAGATTTGGTATCAAATACTTATAGTTGTCGTATTGTGAGAATCGATATTCTCAACACACAACTATACACATCTACTTTCTTAAGCTATATAATTTACCTTCAACTATTCACCACAATTGTAAATAATTGATTAGCAAACTGTGTCAAACACGTGACTTCTAAAAGTCACTAAAGCCAAGAAACGTCATTATAAGATAAACAAATACCTAATGGAGTTTTCTTAATGCCAGTCAAGAATCTCAAGACATCAACTAATTCACGTCAATTCTTACCGCACAAGAAACTATTCTCTCTAGACAATTATATCCTAAAACAGATATCATGACTTAGTAACTAAGTCACTAACCATCTTGATTTTCAAGAAAATCGGAACAACAGTTCCCGATGGTTTAGACTAATTTAACAATATCCAAGTCTACTTACATTCTAGAACCTATTCTAGAAATTCACAACCATAAGTGAAGTCAGAAAACATATTCAAATAATATGCATGCAGTGGATTATAAGTTCAATTCTATTAATAATATAGAATAAAGGAAAACAAAAGTAGCAATTTCATAATATTACGCTCTGTCTTAGTTATAAATTTTTAACCCAACAGTGTCTCCCACTACTTTACGTAATACCGTAATCCCCAACGGAAAATGGGAAATTCAATAATTAAATCGAATTCCATAGTGAGAAGTGGACCTCATGAATATATTTCGACTCACAGCTTTGGCACGATCTCGCCTACGTATATTCATTAGGTAGACAACTCATTGTCAATCACACTCACTGTGACTCCTGATTTTGATCCTGACTGTTTCTCATTAAGATAGCTTTGGCGTGTTCACAAGGAGGTGTATCAAGGCTTCACTTGCCAATGACAAACTCAAGCTACCGATGTAGTCATGATAGATTTGGCACGTTCAAGATTTCCACTTTCACTTGAATTTGTCTAGTATCAAATATACATCCAGCATCGATAAAATTCTATCAACTACACCCTCACTGCTTTGGCACTTTCTTAGATGCAGTCATAGAAAGATACTCATAAATCATATTGACAAGATGGACCAATAAACATGCGACCAATACATATCACTCTACTGCCTTATTTAAGCAGTGATATTCCTCAAGAAAACATTGCTCTACATCAAATGCAGAATTTAATCTAGATCAATTTCTAAACAATTCAATTCTACCTTAGAAAACATAAATTAACTTAACTATTAAATTTCTGTTACAATTCCCGTTAGTGTAGAACTAAAAGTCAAGACACATCTAAATTACATGCATGTGCACACATCAAAATTAGATTATATATCATATATCAAGCATGACTAATGTAATGGATGAAGGATCAGACCCACTGTGATACCATTTTTGTTGGGGTTTTGGCGCGGGAGCAGCGGAAACTCACTGTTCGGGCGAAATCATAATTTTAAAACTCTTAAAATTACCGAATAAACTACTCGATATCCAATGTGAATAATTTATTCATATTTCACCTAAACATATTTATTCGATATCAAATAACGACAAAAATAGTTAAGAAATATGGTGAAACGTTTACGAAAATATTTTTCTGTAAAATGACATAAAACACATTTTTGACCGAACCGACCACCCAATGCACATTGGGGATGCCCAAATCAGCCCCAACAGTACTAGGGAAGTTCATGGACTGCCCAAACAGTGACCAATTCATTGTTTGGGAAGCCGTCACCCAGTTGGCTAAGAAATCACCGGGTAACGCTGTTTTTCGTCATTTTCGCTTATTTCAACTCCGAAACAGTTTCCAGCAATTGTTCCAATACCCAAAACACATACAATATATTTATATGATATAATTTTCATTACCATAAACCCATTTTTCCATATCTGATCCAGAAACCAAAAATATCAATATTTCATGCTTTAATCCAATTTTCTTAACATTAATAACATTAATCACAACACCAATCCAAGCCACCACCAATGAAGCACCCAAGAACAATTCTAGGCATTACAAGAGTGTTCATAAGACTCTAGAATGGCAACATATCATCAAATGATCAAATTGAACAAATATTACAATAATATCATTCAATTCTACTTCACACATGCACCAAGTCTTATATTCCATCTTCCAAATCAAAACCACCCAAATTATTAAGAAAAGAAGAAACCTTAGAATCTCTCTAGATGCCCAAGAATAAGAAACATGCTTTCTAAGCTTAGGGATATTGAAGATTACCTTTAATCTCTTCATTTCCTTAATCTATTTCTTGATTTTCTTCACTTTTCCTTCTTGAATCATCAAGAAAATTTGGAGAGTTATTTGGAAGAGGCGTTTTCGGCCAAGGTAAGCCATCCACAAGGAAAAGAAAAAATTTCCTCTTTTAAAATACCATTGCCGACTTAGAGGGGGCATTTTTATCATTTTTGGAAAAAATAATTTAATCCAAAATCAAATAAATAAATCATGCCACATGTTACCACTTAATAATAAACATGTGTGATAAGAATTATCACAAATGAAAATTATTTAATTAAATTAAATATAAAGTTAAAGTAGTCAAAAATCAAATCTAACACTTTAACCTTAAATTTAATGCAATGTGTAACCAATAATAATTAAACATATATTCCATAACAATTATGAAATATATATATATATATATATATATATATATCAATTAATCATTTAAATATTTAACATTTAAATATCTAAATAATTAATTAATATAATTATTAATTCATATGTATTTTATTTACATTACATAAAATACATATAGAAGTGACATTGTCAAAATCTCATTTGACAATTAATTAATATGTATCTAATCAAATTATGTATCAAATACAAATACACAATAATTACGATTGACCAAAAATGCCCCTATGCATGTATTTTCGTTTAACCATTTAAACGATTCGAATTAACCCATTTAATCCGGTTAAGTATCATGAATAATCTGTATTATTCATAAGGGGTTGCCCAAGTACTCAACGAGTACACTTCATATTGTGGGACTCTCTAAGTTTAGGTTTATTCGTCACGAAATCCAATTTCGTGTCCATAATTCACCCACTCATGAATTATGACGACCACAGATAATCTCGCTAAACTATGCAAGTCGAGGTCATTGCATACGTATAATCCCTCTGTCACAGGCTATCCATATTATATCTAGGATATAAATAAGAACGTCAAATCCTTATTGTATAATATAGTTGACTTCCAAATTATGATCTCTAAATAACACTCACAACTCGCTTTCGAAGTTATATCACGGTCATGGATTTACTAGATGTGGGAAACTTATGCCCTGTACACAAGATTGACAGATTCTATCTTGATACGCACTGGATATCATGAGCATCGGTCCACACCCAACGAACAGGCGGAGGTCTGATATAAATAAATCGGTGACGTGACTGCCATCAAAGTATGGAGGATAACTCATATATCCACTGTGGTATCTCAAGTTGAAGGACCACTATGCTCGCTCAACTCGAGAAGATTCTTATTGACGTTGGTGTACCATCTATTAGGAAATCTTCAGTGAGTCGTTCAGTGTTTATCAAATAAACACCTACATGTCTATACGAGTCTCCTAAGACTCATGGTTCATTGGAATAAACCATCGGACCAAGTCACGATATACGACATGTACAGGTCTTAGCGGATTTTACTAACCGACCCATGTTAGTAAATCTTGACCAGGAACTTTATTTAAGGATATACAACTTATAGTGACGTTTCCCAATGTCAATTACAAACTACGTTGTAACTGCGCATTACATTATAAATCATAGGGTCATTGTCTAATATACACATATTACTAAATCAGATTTAGTTTCAATCTAATCAAAATTAGATATCGAAACGTAATGGGATCGAATATGTATATAAAAGACAAGAGGTGCTACCATCAAATAAGTAATATTGTGGAAAAAAGAAATTGTTTGTATTCATGAATCAGACATAAATACGATCCGGATTGGCAATCCGAGCACCAACCCTAACAATTTCTTCGCTAAACCATCCATTCCGAGCTTAAGCATAACTGGTAAAATTCTCGGCTGTCCCAGACTCTTACAAGAAACACACTTTCTGAATTCGAACTCAGGACCTCAAGGTGAGATCCTGAGCCCTACACCATCAAGTCACGTTCTTTGAGGATGATTGAAGTGCTAGATGATAAATCTAAAATATTAAATTTTTTTTTTTGAAAAAAATGCTTGGGTGGGGTTCAAATGAGGTCAAATGACGGGATAATTTTTCCATATTTATCTTTATTTTTATAAAGAATTATTAAAAATTTATTTTGTGATAATTAATTCCAAAAAATGATATGCTCATATTTTTTTTTCATATTAAGACCTAGTTTTTTAAATTTTATTATCATTTACTCATTATTTTAAAAAAAAATGTGTACACTATTTTAAGAGAGAGAGTGAATAGAAGTATCATTGTACATTTAAAAAAAAATCAAATACTTTTCATGTAAATTGTGAAACAATCACTATTCACATAAATAGTGATGTGAACAATAGTTTTTTAAAATTAGAGTTGGACAAATCAAATATATTTAGGTAGATAAAATGAGACTATGGCCCCTAAAGACTTGACATAATGATTTTCTAAGTAACTCTATTTAGCTTGTCATTTGGGTTCGAATCTTGGGAGGACAAAAATTAAATTTGGGCTTTGTTAATCTGTTGTCTTACAAAAAAAAATGAAAAAAAATGAAAAATGAGATTGTGACTAAGCTTAATGTGATTTAGGAAAATTATGATTGTAACTGAGCTTAATGTGATTGTGATTGAGATCATTTTGACTATTTCGATAATTAAGGTTAATGTAATTGTGACTGAGCACTACGAGACTTATGTAAGGTGTGATTGTGACTTGACATTATGATTGTAACTAAGCTTTATGTAAGGTGTGATTGTGACTAAGGTCAATGTGATTATAAATGAGGTTAATGTAACTGTAACTAAACTCAATGTGACTTAGAAAAAATGCGACTTTAGATGAAATATGATTATAACATAGCTTAATGTGATTTAGATAAAATATGACTGTATATTATGATGACAATCATATATATTTTTTTGTGAGGATAATTATATTTTGTTAATACACTCACATTTTAAGTTTGTATATTATATGTGACGCAATAATTTTGAGGCTATTTCGATCTTGTAGACGTCCAAATTTTAGAGGGGTTTCCTAATGAAAGTTGTAGGTATGAATATTAAGTGTTTGTAGAATTTTTCAGATTATGATTTGAAGTTTAGATGAAAGAGATTTGAGTATTTGAAAATGATTGATCTGACAGTCATATTTTTTATAAGCACGGTCCCATTTTCAGGGTGTGTATTTTGTGTGACGCAACGACTTTATGACTAATTTAGACCTTCTAGATATTCGAATTTGAGAATGTTTTGACGAAAATTTTTATATCTTAAAATATAATTATCATTTTGACCCTTTTTATTATTCGTCATAATAACAACAATAATATTAATTTTAAAGTTTATGATTTGTAAATCAATAATATATATATATTTTTCATAAAAAAAATTTAGAAATTAAAAGTTAAAACAAATTGAATATACACTAATCACACGCCTTTTTGTTGTTTTCAAAGGTTGGTTAAATCAAATTCATACCAACACGCGAGAGATTCAAATTAACACGCCACATTAGAATTTTGATATCACTAGATTCATCAAAATTAAATTCATACCCATAGATCTCATCAAAATTCAACAATCTCTTCTTTAAATTTAATCTGAACAGTATGCTGGCATTCAAATATTGAATCTGCACATGACAGCAGTATAGCAAAGGCACCTTAATCCACAAGAAAGCGAAGTTAACGAAACTGTTTGCCATCCCCAGCCGTGACGGAGGCAGAAAATTAATTCAGTATGGTCAAAATTTGATTTTCATAAAAAATAATATAAATTCTCAATTTTAACAGAAAAAAATAAAATTATCTTATTAAAAACCTATATTTTTCATTAATTTATAAAATAATTTTACAACTTTCTCCACTAACACAGTCTCTGCCAATGATCCCAAGATACGCCCAAACGCTCAAGTATACTGATGAATAAGTATTTCTTCTTCCTTGCGTGTTTTTAGGATAAAAGTTTGCAGGGTTGGGCATTGAAGCATCAATAAATAAGGGTAGTATGTGCAAAGGGTTCAGGATCTTCCATTGCAAAAGGTTATCGATAACACTACAACAAATTATACTTTTAGTGGAGATTTTTAGTGGCGAAATTTATTTTATAAAATTTAATGGTATAAGTTACTTTTAGTGGGGAAAATTATTTTCCCCACTAAAAATTAAAATTTTTTATATATAATTTCCTGATATCTACTCATTCATTTCCCTCTCTCACATGTTTTTTTTTTTTTTTCTTTTCCCTCGTTTTCTCGCGAAACCCTAACGAAACATTCTCGGAAACCAAACAGAGAACACACCTTCTAATTTTGACAAAAAAATACAGCACCAGAGGCTGAAGCAGCAACAGCAACAATAAGCACTGATGCAACAAGCGCTTCTCCAACAACAGTCTCTCTACCATCTCGACCTATTAGCCGCTCCTCAGGTTCCAACTTCTCATCTCTTCAATTTCTCGTTAATTCGTTGTCTCTCGTCTCCCGTGTGTGAATCAATGATGCCGCGATTTTGATTTATGTGTTTTTACTATATCGAGTTTTGATTTGTTCGCGCCATTTAGGGTTAGCTGATGTGATTTCGGTGTTTTGTTTGGTTTGGTTTTGAATTTTTGAGCTTTCCTAGGTTTAGGTTTTGATTTTGCGTGGGATTTTTCTTGTTGATTTGTGTTTTTCATAACAATCATGACTTACTCACATAATACTGATCAACACTAAAAAGTAAATATTTATTAAAATAAAAATTAATCATTTTATATTTGTAGTTTCATTAATCCACTTAATTTAGCATATTTATAAAATAATAATTACATTTATATTTTATATATTTTTATTGTAATTTTTATTTCTTATGTAGATGAAATAATACTTTGGATGCATAACTAGAAAAATGGACATGACATTTGGATTTTGGAGGCCAAAAACTTCAAAGGGCGTTCTAAAAGTGTACAAATTCAGAAATTCCAACCCTACACAATTTTCGTATTTTGGCCATAACTTTTTACTCTGATATCGGATAGAAGTGATTCCAGCTCCAGATGAAAGAAGACTCAAAGATCTACAACTTTTTGTTGACAAGATTTCTAGTTCTGAAGTTTTCAAGACCGAAATTGACAAAAGATCTATAGTGTATTATATGTAAATTAAAAAAAAAAAAAATTGGTGGAGGGTCACATCCACCTTTCGGTGGATGCCCCTCCACCTTTGACAATTGCATTACAATTGTCTTTGAGAGGGCAGAGTGTCTTGTTTGTTTTATTTTTTTAAAAAAATTTCTTATAATTTCTTTTTCTTTTATTAATAAAATTATATGTGTTTTTATTTAAAATTATGAGTAGCTTATTTCTTTTTTGCTGGGGTAAAGGGAGAAGATTTTAATATGAAAATATAGATTAATCTCACTTATATTATAATATATAAATTATAATTTAATGATTAATCTATAATTTAAATATGGATTAATTATTGAGAAATTTTGTTACCGCCTATATGGCTGGTTTTATTTATTTGATATAATTGAGTACCTCATTTGACTTGTTATAGACAGAATTATCACCGTCTTTATTGCTGGTTTTATTTATTTTGGCATAGTTAATTCCTGAAATAAATTAATTGGGTAATAATGACAATTTGTATATTATAAAAAGTGAGATTTCTAAATTTGAAATATTAAAAGTGGATCCCTTAACCCCAATATTTTATTTTATTATTGCAGTCCAATTTAAAATTCTCCAATCAATTCAAACAAATCAAGCATTTTTTATTTTTATTCAAATTTTTATTTTATTTTACTAAATCTATTCCTTGTAGATCGACCCCAGACTTACCGGGTTATTTTATTACTTCGACACTCTTATACTTGCGAGTAAAGATCCATTTTTTGAGCGTATCAAGTTTTTACCGCCATTACTGGGAAATATAATTTAGTAGATAGAATAATATTTAACATCCTTGTATATATATAATTTTTCTTTTCTTTTCTTTTTATTTTTTATTTTTTATTTTGTATTTATTTTGTTTGTATTTTCTGTATCTCATTTTTTAACATTATATTTGTATTTTTTTGTCATTTATTTTAATTTTATTTTTCTTTCGTTCACTTATTTATTATTTTTTCTTTTTTGTAAATATTTCATTTGTATTTTTAAATTTTAGCAAATAGTCTGCATTTAGGTTGCATGAGACATTGGTCTCGATCATCTAGCAATAGATTAAATAGAGAGTGTTCATCACCTTAATCGTCAGTCAAAATGGCCGAGAATCAAAATGAAAATCCACCAGCCCGAGTTGAAAACCCAATTGTTTAGGAAGAAAACGAGTCTTAACATGGCAATCTTAATTATCCTATGATACTCAGACAATTCATGAATCCCGCTAGGACAAGATCACCATCTTGCATTATTTTTTCCCCTAGAAGCAACACATTTCAATTTTAAACCACGTGCCATCCAATTTTTACCCACATTCCACGGTCTAGAATCAGAAAATCCTTATCAGCACTTAAGGGAATTTGAAGATGTATGTAACACTTGCACATACCAAAATTGCAGCTTGAATATAATTCGATTAAAGTTTTTTCCCTTTTCTTTAAATGATAAAGCTAAAATTTGGCAGCAGAACCTTAGGTCATGATCCATCCGAACATGGGATGATTTGCAAGAATAATTTCTGAAAAAATTCTTTGTCCATAACATGACAAACTCCTTTAAGAGGAGAATCACAACCTTCACACAAGAGTCGGGGGAAACATTGTACCAATGTTGGGAAAGGTTTAAAGAGATGTTGAATATTTGTCCACATCACGGGTTTGAAACATGGAGGCTGGTTGCCTACTTCTACGAGGGTTTAACACTCCAAGGTAAACAAGTAGTGAAAATGATGTGTAATTGTGAGTTTAGAGATAAAAATCCTGAAGATGCACTAGATTACCTACAACACATAATAGAGAATGCACAATAATGGGACACATGCTTTGCTTGATCTTGGAGCCAATATAAATTTTCTTCCATTTTCCATTTACCAACAACTTATTATTGACTAGTTAAAAACCAACTTCAACTACTCTTGTTTGGTTTGGTTTTGAATTTTTGAGCTTTCCTAGGCTTAGGTTTTGATTTCGCGTGGGATTTTTCTTGTTGATTTGCGTTTTTCGTAAGAATCGTGACTTACTCATATGAATACTGATGAACACTAAAAAGATGCACATTTATTAAAAGAAAAATAAAACATTTTACACTTGTAGTTTCATTAATCCCTTTAATTTAGCATATTTATAAAATAATAATTAAATTTATGTTTTATATATTTTTATTGTGATTTTTATTTCTTATGTAGGTGAATAATACTTTGGATGCATAACTAGAAAAATGGACATGAAATTTGGATTTTGGAGGCCAAAAACTTGAAAGGGCGTTCTAAAAGTGTACAAATTCAGAAATTCCAACCCTGCACAATTTTTGTATTTTGGCCATAACGTTTTATTTCGATATCTGATTGAAATGATTCTAGTTCCAAATGAAAGAAGACTCAAAGATTTACAACTTTACTGTTGACAAGATTTTATAATTCTTAAGTTTCCAAGATCAAAATTGACGAAAGATCTAAAGTGTGTTATCTGTAAATTAAAAAAAAAAAATTGGTGGAGGGTTACATCCATCTTTCGGTGGATGCCCCTCCACCTTTGACAATTGCAATGCAATTGTCTTTCAGAGGGTTGAGTTTCCTCTATAAATTAGAGGATGCTCAGCCTTCAAAACCTCATGCTTTCTCTCAACTCTCTGAGAAGATTTTGGGAGAGAGTGTCTTGTGTGTTTTATTTTTTTTTAAAAGCTTTCTTGTAATTTCTTTTTCTTTTATTAATAAAATTATGTGTGTATTTATTTAAAATTATGAGTAGCTATTTTTTTTTTGCTGGGGTAAAGGGAGAAGCTTTTAATATGAAAATATAAATTAATCTCACTTATATTATAATATATAAATTATAATCTAATGATTAATATATAATTTAAATCTGGATTAAATTGACAAACTTTGTTACCGCATATATGGCTGATTTTTATTTATTTGGCATGATTGAGTACCTCACTATACTTGTTATAGATAAATTTATCACCGTCTTTATGGCTGGTTTTATTTGTTTTGGCATAATTAATTCTTGAAATAAATTAATTGGGTAATAATGACAATTTATATATTATAAAAAGTGAGATTTCTAAATTTGAAATATTAAAAATGGATCCCCTAACCCCATTATTTTATTTTATTGTTGCAGTCCAATTTAAAATTCTCCAATCACTTCAAACAAATCAATCATTTTTTATTTTTATTCAAATTTTTATTTTATTTTACTAAATCTATTCCCTGTGAATCGACCACGGACTTACAGGGTTATTTTATTACTTCGACAATCTTATACTTGGGAGTAAAGAACCACTTTTTAAGCATGCCAGATACCTTAACCCCTTATAATATAATACATGTGGACGGATCCTATCTGGATACACACTTGATTAACGAGTGCACAAGTCCACACCCAATGAACATCTAACGGTCAGACCATGAAAGGTCTCTGACATACATGACATCAAAGAATAGAGGATCACATTCAAAATCTATGTTATCTCATAGTTAAATGATCACATATGCTATTCGACTTGAGGAAATTCCTATTGACGGTGGTGTTTACTTCCAACTATAAGGAATCACATGTGAGTCATTCAGTATTCACTCCAATAAATAACCACATATCTATACGATATTCCATTGCTCATGGTCTATTAGGTTAGGCCATTGGAACTCCAATTCTAATATATGACATATGCTAGTCTTCTAGACTATAGGAATTCGACAGTATTCAAAACCAACGACAATAAATATTTACTTTAAGAATAATTTATAATAGTAATATTATCCTAATGTCGAACCATAGTGTCCAGTATTACTGCATGACTATTCTAAGGTCGATGTCATTCTCAGTATATTTATATATCAAACTTATATGCATTATGACATAATAATTACCATTAACAAGGTTGAAATGAAATTATAATTATTTTATTAATAAATAATAAAATATAATGTATATTATATTATTCGGATTGGTGTTCCAAACACCAACTCCAACAAAACAAATATTTGTTTAGTGCCAATCCGGATGGTACCGAAATCCCATCCCCTCCAAATATTTATCTATTAACTTAGAAGGTAAGGTCTTAGTAAGTGGGTCTGCTATTTTATCTTATCCTTGAATCTTCAAGACCACTATGTCTTTTCGTTCAATAATTTCTCTAATCACACGATATTTCCTTTCCACGTGTTTAGATTTGGAACGCGCCATTGGCTATTTAGCCTGCGCAATGGCTTCGCTATTATCATAGTACAGTAGGATCAGATCCATAATACTAGACACAATGCCAAGTTCTGTGATAAAATTTATAATTCAAACAGCTTCTTTAGCAGTTTTTGAAAATGTTATAAATTCCGCCTCAGTGGTGGAATCAGTTGCAGAACCTTATTTTGAACATCATCAACTAACCGCACCACCATTAATGGTAAATATGTATCTGAATGTAGTCTTTCTATCATCTGGATCTCCTTGAAAATCGGAGTCTGTAACCCTTAACTTGTAGCTCATTTTCTCCATAAATTAGAAACTTATCCTTGGTAGCCTTAAGATAGTTTAAGATATGTTTCACGACTATCCAATGATCATTACCCATATCAGATTGATATCGGGTCTTTTACATATCATAACATACATAATGCTTCTAATACAAGAAGCATATGGCAAATTAGACATTCTAACTCTCTCTTCCTCAGTCTGGAGTGCCATTTTCTTTGAAAGATGTATGTCATATCAAAATGGTACATTTACTGCCTTGCAGTTGATAAAATCGTACATTTTCAATATTTATCTATGTACGTGAATTGCGACAACCTTATAAGCGTCCTTACTTTATCCCGGTAGAGTCTTATACCCAGTATATAGGAAGCTACACCCATGTCTTTCATGGAAAAGTTCTTACAAAGGTAGACTTTCACACTTTGCATCAATCTTATATCATTCCTAACGATAAAGATACTGTCTACATATAAAACAAGGAATACTATTATGCTCTCACTAACTTTCTTTTAAGCACACGGTTCTTCATCGTTCTTGATGAATCCAGATAATCTAATTATCTTATCAAAATGGCGATTCCAGCTTCAGGATACCCGTTTAAATCCATAAATATACTTCTTGAGCTTACAAACAAAGTTTGAAGTCTCACTGGATGCGAAACTCTCAGGTTGTTCCATATAGATATCCTCCTCGAGGAATCTATTTAGGTAAACGGTTTTCACATCCATCTACCATATCTCATAATTGTGATATACATCAATGACTAAAAGTATCTTAATGGATTTGAACTAGTGAAAATGTTTCCCCATAGTCAATTCCAGGACGTTGAGTGTAATCTTTTGCTACCAATCGGGCCTTAAAGGTTTCCACATTTCCATCGGGCCCACGTTTCCTTTTATAAATTCATTTACAACTAATAAGTTTAACTTCTTTAGGAAGTTCAACCAAGTCCATGACTTGATTGTCATCTATAGAATCCATTTTGGATTTCATGGCTTCATGTCATTTTCCCGAATCGATATCAAATATTGCATGTTATACGTAGTTGGATCCATTTCCTCCAATAGGAGAACATCGAGGTTCGCATCAGGCGTCAAAAAGAGTCTATCTGGAGGCCTCGACACTCTACCCGACTTACATAAAACCTATGTCGAAGATCCTTCATCTAATTGGATCTCTGGTTCTATATCTGGTTCCTCTAAGTTAGGATCGAACTCACAGAGTTCAATTTTTCTACAATTCCCACATTCTCTCAAAAATTCATTTTCAAGAAAATTGGCAAAACGAGCAACAAATACATTTCGCTGCTCAGAATTATAGAATTGATATCCTATAAAATTTTCAGGATATCCAACAAACCTGTATTTATACCCATGGGTGCTAGTTTATCCCGCTGTGAAACTCTAACTTATGGGGGACAACCCAAATCTTTAAATATCTAAGACTTGAATTTCTACCCTATCATATCTTATATGGGGCCGTAAAAATTACTTTCGATAAAACTTTGTTAAGTATGTGGGAACAAGTAAGTAAAGCATAACCTTAAAGGTAATATGGAAGATTTGTATAGCTCATCATAAATCATACCATATCCAATAAAGTACGATTTCTCTGCTCAGACATACCATTGTGTTGAGGAGTTCATGGTGGGCTATATTGGGAGAGTATCCAATTCTCCATTTTTCCAGTTTGTTTTTCAACTTTATTTTGGAATATTTTGAACTTTTCAAATGTTTCTGATTTATGTCTCATCAAATAGACATATCCATTTTTTGACTTATCATATGTGGAAGTCACGAAGTATGTTGAACCATCATCAGCGATATGATTTAATGGACCACACACATCACTGTGTACTAGCTCCAATAAATCTTCAGCACAATGTCCAACACCAAGAAATGGGGCCTTTGTCATTTTTCCTTGGATACATGACTCATAAATCAGATAAAGATCTAAGGCAAGATCTTCAATTAAACCATCCTTAACCAATTTTGATAGGCGTCTAACACCTATATGGCCCAATCTCATATGCCATAATTCAGTATTATTTAATTCAGATCTTTTACTTGTATTTTCCTCTATATTAAAGACATCTCGATATGTTTCCAAAACATAATAACCGTTAGATAAAGAACATTCACATATCAAATAGTTGTCTTTATCATATAAACATAAAACACCATCTTTAATGTTTATTTTATATCTCTCTTTATCAAATATCAATAACGATATTATCTGTCTAATAAGAGAGATTACATAATAACAGTCATGTAAAATTAATTTACATCTATTAAGGAGATCTATAACATATGTTCTTATGGTCTTGACATCCAATGTCTCGTCATTCCCAACTCTAAGTTAGATCTCCCTTTTATTCAGCCTTCTTTTAACCCTCATGACTTGCATGGAGTTACAAATATAAGTTGGACTGTCGATGTCTAACACCCATCCACTATTTTCATTTTAGGCTAATGAGATTTCAATAGTAGGAAAAATACAAAGCGTACATGAGGGTTCTGCCTTTCCTTTCAGCTCTGGACAATCTTTTTTCTAGTGTCCAGACTTCTTACAGTGTAGACATACATCATGAGCTACATGTGATTTTACAGTTGTGTACTTCTTGGAGTCTCTCTTTGATATCTTCTTCTTTCCCATTTTCATCTTCTTCGATTTCCTAAAATTATTTGAAGAGTTTGCTCCACCATGGAGGTACAAAAGGAGATTGTCTTTCTTCAAATCATGCTCCATAGTGCGTAACATGTTATGAAGTTCTTCATTACTGGCTTGCATCGAATGCATATGAAAGTTTAACACAAAGCCAGCGTAAGTACTGGGCAAAGAAGATAAAATTTCAGCATGTTCATCGATCATAATTCCCTATCATTCTAAATATCGGATCTGGTTGATCATGTTCAAAACATGAATGCTAACCGATCCTCCATCCTTAAGCGTAGCATGAAATAATTCCTTAGATCTCCGATATATTTTAATTTCTTGATTTGCTTCGAACAACTCCTTGAGTGTTCTCATAATGCTCCAAGCATCAGGTACTTTTATGTATTGTCTGAGTAAATCTGGAATCATCGATCCTAAAATATAGGATTTCACCCTCAGATTTGTAGTAAATTATTTCCCGTACGGCGGAAGCGTGTTAGGTACTGAGATCGACCTTGAAAAAATTTTCTACTCTTCTCTCCTCAGTAAAAATTATGATTCATGAGGGCAAAAAAACTTTGGAATTTTAATATACCGAAATGATCAAAACAATATACATTGGACCCATCTTGAAATTAACCTGCTTTACTTTTTGGGTCGTTCACTTGAATTCGATCACGTTGTAAAATAATAATGTGTTCACTTGCATAGACATGAATTCTTTTTACTGCCTCATGTGTAGTCAATGAACCTTGCTTGCTCGTGTGAACATCCTCCTGTGAAGTTTTCAAATAATTTTCCAAAGTTACTTTGTCACTATAATAATATAAATATGGTTGAAATTTATTTAAGAATAAATTTTAGACTAAATAAAGAAAATTAAGACCATTTATACAATTCATTAGGAAATTCTGAAAAGCTTCTGATATATGACATGATATGCTTGACTTGTATGTTTTGTTTATAGTACGAGTGTGGTTACTTACTAAGTTTTATAACTCACACCAATACAATTTGCTAGTTTTGCAGGTGAGCGACCATGTTGGTCTGCCTTTCAAGCCATTGGAAAGTCATGCTTGAGACGAAAGATCACCCAAGTTGCAGTCACCACTCTAGTGTTATGGGAAGTGTCGTAGAAGTCTAGAAATCAAGTTGTTTATTTGTACATTTTGATTTGTGTTGAATACGTTGTGTAATATTTGAATAAAGGCTTTTGATTTGTATGTGTAATTATAAGCACAGAGCCCTTAAGTATTGTTGATGAGCTTTTGATGTGTCTAGAGTGGTGGAATTGAGGTCCTTATGTGTATTGATGTTCATTACAGGTCACATTGTGGTGTTGGACTGTGTTCTAAGTTGCATAAATTTAGGGGGCATCATGTCCGTTTTTCTTTTAAGTTTGAGGCTTATGGAGATAAGTTATTCCTGTCTCATGCCGGTAGCATCTTGGCTCAGGTGAGATGTTACAAAGTTGGTATCAGAGTAAAGGTTTAAATATCGGTGACTGCAGCTACAAGGCATCAGATCGTCTGAGTAAGTTTCTTATTATATATAAACTATATAGGTCTTATGTTTGTGATCTGGTTTGATCTCTTTTGCTATATGATATGATATGTTATTTGATATGATATGATTAAGATCTCTTTGATGTGCATGACTTGACATGACGATATGGCTTGGATTTGATATGAATGGAGTAGATTTCATGTTATTTAACGTGTATAAATGAGTTTGCAATAGATTTGATGATTTTGTGTGATTTGAAGCAATCTAAATTGATATGTTCTGATTTGATATGGTTTGATCTGATTATGATTTGGTATGTCTGAAATCTCTTGGATATATGGTTCTGATAGGATACCCCTTTTGGCATGATTGAAATTCATTTGATGTATAAATTCTAATTTTATTCGGATGATATATTGACTTGACTTTATACGAATTGATTGATCTGATTTGCTCTGCTTTGACTGAATTCGATATGTTGTAATGGGATTTGTTTCGCACGAAATGTGTGGCTTTGGGCGGTACATAGAGTAAGATAGCCTTTGGATATAGGTAACACTACAAAAAAATAAGGTCTTTAACGTCGAACGGTATCAACGCTAAAATTAAGTATTTCGATGCTAAACAATATTTGCATCGAAATATTTTCGACGCTAAAAAATATTTGCATTGAAATATTTCGACACCAATGTTGGACACAAAAATGTAGACGAGAAAGACAAAAAAACATATATTTTGCGTCGAAATATTTTCGACGATAAATTTTATTCTGCGACGCTAAAGTATATATTTGGCGACGAAGATGCCCAAATCAGTAAATTATTAAAAAATAATTTATATTTTATTACTTTTACCGTCAAATATTTCGAAGCTAAAAGTCTATTTTAGCGTCGAATCTATTCGACGCAAAAATCAATAAATTATTAAAAAATAAATATTCTTTTATTACTTTTAGCGTCGAATAAGTCGACGCTAAAAGTAGAAAAAATTATTATTTTACATACATTTTCTTTGAAATATTCAATTTAATATTTTAAAAAATAATATTATTTCAAAACAATTAACGAATAATAGTACACTGATTTTTATTCTAATAATTAATTTATTATTATAATGAAAATTTATTAAATAAATACATAGTCTATTAAAACTATTAGTTGTGAATGTTTATACAATTGAAAATAAAATTTATTGCAGTTGTGATGGGGGGCGCTCGAGCCCGATGCATTCCGACTGAGTGAGGCCTCCAACATCTCCCGGAAAGCCTTTATCGTGCTGGTCGAACTCCTGCATCATCTTTTCGTGGTCCACCTTGACCTGCAGTAGCGTCTCTTAAGTCTTCTTCAGCTTGTCTTCTGTATTTTCCAACCTGTTCTTGGTGGTGGCTAGCTCCTCTCGAAGTCACGAGTCAGGTTGAGAAGAAACAGTAGTGCGCCCAGATGACGTCGGCTTCTTACGAGTGTCAAGACCGATGTTGTACGCTGTCTGGTTCTTGAAAACCAATTGCGACAACTCCTCATCCGGTATAGGGTCAGACCCTAACTCCTGAGTTTGATGCTGGAGCTCCACCATTTCGTTTTGTTTAAAAAAATTAAGTTAATGTTCGAAATTGAAAAGAAAAAAATCAATTTAAAATAATATTTATTTTATTTTAAATACTTAAACTTACGTAGCAGCATTCGGCCTCGTCATTGATCCATTTTTTATTCTCATTGTAGTGCGTCACCCAGAAAAACTCTGGAAATGACTGCACCTCACATGTGCTACTTTGCTAAAAAAAACATAAAATGATACATGATTCGACATTAGTAAAATTAATGAACTGTTAAAATACAGTTTAGGCTATATTTACCTCAGAATATTCGGTACGGTGTTGGATAAATGGCTTGAAACCTCCACAGTGGTTGAAACGCAGGTGACTTCGATTCTCCGTATTTGTGTGACATTTATTCTGCATTTAACAACACTGTAAGTAATAAAAATGAAGAGAATTATCAATTTCGTATTATTTTTTTATACCCCGTGTTTCTCGCTAGATTAAAGCTCACACAAGAATGTCCAGTCTTGCTCCTCTATAAAATTAGGCTTGTGTTGTGGAGCATCCAAAGGCCCATATGCGTCGAATATCGGTTTCAGGACTTTTTTCCTATAATCCTTATAACTTTTCGCCATGTGGTGGTCAAGATACTTCTGGACATTTTCTTTGGTCAGATCGATGTCGAACCACTCCTACAGGAAACCAAGTAAAAATTAAGTATAAAATATAAATTAAAAATAAAAAATATAACAAAAACTCAATACTGTAAGTTTACTCACAAGTAGCGACGGGAAGAGCTGGTTAAGTTTCGTCTCCCACGATATCTTTCTCCATGAAATGTAGTTTTGGGGAGCTTCATACCGGGCAGCAGCACCTATGGCACTGGTAAATATTGGAGAATGTTGCCCGATCTATCTTTCTGTTAGTGTTCCTAGAACATGCCAAGGATCTCTAAGATGATATTATGTGTGAATAAATCAAAGAAGTTGCGGAAATACTTACAATGATCGAATGTTGAGATTTCAAATATCTTTTTATTTCGGAAGCTCCAAGCTTTGTGTTTGTGTTCCAAACTCAAGGATGAGTTTCCCTATCACCTTCTTTGACTCCTTGAAAAAGCTAGCTCAAGTTGATTTTGAAGCAAAATCAATAGAGGAAGAAGAAGGAGGTTCACGGCAATGTGTGGGAGAGGGAGAGAGTTTTTGTTTTCTTGATATTTGATTTCTAAAATCAATTACCAAATTAAAAAATCAAAGTTGGTATATGTCTTTCAAAATAAAAAAGAAAGTGTGTTGGTTTAGATTGTGTGTTGAAAAAGCAATCCAAGCTTTACACAATCTTTAACAACTTCCATCACAAGTCAAACTTGTTGATGTAAGTCAAGTGGGTCCCACCACTTTTAAATTCCAAATTTAAGTCGAACAATCCAACACGCAACTTCGTTCGAGCCCGGGTTCGTTTAATTCTGAATTAAAAGAATTTGTCGTTGCGACATAATTAAATATAATTTAATTAAATAATTATGCCTTAAAAAATTATTATTAAAGTCGCTTATGAATTAATTCTAAATTAATTTGTTTGCCCGAATTAAAATCCAATTTTAATTCCGCTTTGAAATCTATTTTCAATTAATATATCCAATATATTATTTAATCGATTAATTCCAAATTAATCGTTCTCTCTCTCTTCTAACCGAATTTTATCCCAGATAAATTCTTACCGCAATTAATCCCAGATTAATTTTCTCTCTCTTCCAATTAATCCTAGATTAATTCTGTTCGAGTCAAATGTCATCGGTGAATCTTTGGGAAGCGACCCAAGATATCCCTGGATATGTTGGCAGTAAATATGGTCATCAGACTATCTGAATACGTGCGTACCCGGTACCACGTTCTTACCGATTTACAAGACATGGTTGGCTTCTAGGAAAGCATCGTGCCTACCCAATTCTCTAGAAATATTCTTTTAAGGAATACATAATCTTTATCAGGCGTAGTATACTAAGTATTGCATATTACGATCCAATATCGGATGTCACATGCTAGGCATGGGGCTCGAATTGTGTCTGCCCCGTACGAAGCATATATCGGATCACTAGAAACTAGTCTCTGTAATCGGATAATCATGACATTGTCATATTATCCCGATAGCTACAGCATTTAAGAGTATCGGTTCTGTATCATACGTGATCATCATCTCTATATGACTGAATTGATACTTCCATCTTGACATCACAACCAATACACTACGATTCTCAGTATACCCAAAAAGGTGTACACAGAACCTGTTAAAGCCCCGGACGATCAAAACCAAAGCATACTGATTGTCGCAAGTATTAGCGATGCAAGTCTCAGGTTAAGCCAAATACACCTACCCTGATTCGGATTCCCATAGACACATAGTCATACTACCAATGGGATTCCGATGGGTCTATCCAGAGCGAAGCTGTTCCCGTACCATTGGTAAACAGAACCTCCTATTACACTTACATAAGTATCCAATACTTAAATATATGAGAACTATGTCGTTAAGCTTCCATAACGCGCACAAGTGCAATACTAGTCTATTCCGCATTATCGATGTCCAGCCTCGATAATACTACGACTAGGGATATTTAATGATTAAACCTTTCATGGATTAATATTGTCTCATATCTTATTAATCCGGTACTAATCATATGGACTTTTATCATTTATTTATATATCCAAGTAATCCAATTACAAAATAGTAAAATAACAATTTCCTTTGTCACATAGTTAATTTGTACAAAGAACACCATGTCTTTTACAAATAGTGATGCTATGGATCATAATTGTCCAACACTTTCTCCATCATCTGATATCTCTATCCGGATACGACCATGAGCCTTAACGCGCTTAACCAACCCCAGGCCACGGGTGCGTCCTCGACCCTTCGCTGTACTCGAGTCACCTGTGCTAGCAGAAACCCCATCATTGGTATCTATCATTGCAGATGTAGATGGAGTCGAAGTAGCGTGTTTGCGATTGTCCGCTGCCATCTGTAAAATAAGAATAAAAATACACTACTTGGATTATAGTTTTACACCCTCAGATCAAATCTCAAATACATACAAAAAATTGGTACAAACTTGCTGCTGTTCTGGAATTCTAGAACAGCAGCAAGTGCTTGAAATCACTTGCTTGATTCCAAAACTAAAGTAGCAATGAGAATTAGAAGCATACTTGTAGAGAAAATCTTGAATCACAGCGTCTAACCGAGAGGAGAACAGAAGTAGAGAAGAAGAGAAGAAATCACGCCGAAAGAGAGAGGGAGAAGAAGAGATTTGGGGATTTTAATAAACCCTTAGCGTCAAATTATTTTATTTTTAGCGTCGAATATTTTGACGCTAAAACGTTGGCGGTTAACAAATATTTAGGGCAATTTATTGTGGGAAATTTTATTTTTTAACCTTTAGCGTCGAAATTACAATAGACGCTAGAAGTTAGACTTTCAACGTCGAATATAATTTCGACGCTAAAGGTTTAATAATTATAATAATAATAATAACAACAACAACAACAACAACCATCCATCCATGATGATAATAATAATAATCATCATCATCATCATCGTCAACACGAAATTTAATATCTCCATATAATAAAAATTAATCATCCATTATACATATACTAACTAGATTAGTCACTATTATATTCAGCATTTAAGGATTTCTGAAAGGACTCGAACTCATCTTCATCTTCGAATTCTTCTTCATTTGCTACTTCCACGTTAACTTGAGAATGGGGAATTATCTCAATGTTTTTTGTATTTTCTCGAGTTAACGTGATATTTTCAGTAACTTGGATATTTAGTAAATGAAATATCTGTTTAGGAATTTCAAAGTTGACAGAGACTTGTTGTCCTTCATCTGCATTTCCGACATTATCTTTCTCCTCCGTGTCCCAAATGCCCATATGTTGTAACTTTTCTACCACCATCCATCCATTTCCTAGTTTTGGATCAGATATATATATCACAGACCATGCTTGGGTACAAAAAATATATGGATCATTCTTGTACCAATAACGTTGAACATTAATTGACGTTAGATGAATACTAAATTGAATTCTCCTCTTTGTGGTATTTGTGTCAAACCACTTGCGTTCGAATAACATTGTACGTCATCTGGGTCTGTATATCAACTCAATGACTAATTGCAACACTCCTTAGAAGTCAACAATATCATATCCGTGTTCTCCCAGTATTACAATTCCATAATTCTGAGTGACATGTGAAACATCTCGCTGCTCGGTATGAAATCTAACTCCGTTCACAACGCATCCATTGTATACGTAGGCCTGCTTTGAGGCCCATATGCCAATGCAACTAACGAAAAGGACGAGTCCAGTTAACCATTTTGCACTTGGTTGTTTGTCTAACACATGATAAAAATTATGTGTTAATATAACAAACATTAAATATTTATTATTAGGATAAAAATAAATAGTCAATCTTAGGGCTTACAATTGCCTCAAACAATTTAGGAAATTCTTTTTTGTGTCTTCCATCAACGTTGTGGTCACTACCACATTGTAGCATGGTAATATGTTACCTACAAAAAATGAGTTACGTTAATGTAAGACAATAAAAATACAGTTATGCACCGACAAGACTTACGTTAAGTGCAGTTGCACTTCGTCTCAATTACTCAATATAAACCAATGCGTTAGCAATTTGACACCTAATGCTCCAAACGGTCTGTAATTTTGACGGAACACTATGATATCTTGTGATTACTATCATATATATCATAGTTTCTTGGCCGACGATTAAAAGGAGTTTTAATATTCTGTATGTACATCGATCAAAATGTTATTGCCTCACTTATTAAGACCGCCTCTATTATTGACCCTTCATGCCGTGCTTTTTTTTCACATATTGTTTGTAATGTCCCAAAGTCCTGTAGATATCACAACAAATTTTCATTATTAATAATTTTAACGCAAAATTAAAATTTAAAAATGTAATATTTGAAATTTAATATTACCTCTCAATGGGGTATATCCATCTGTAATAGACTGGACTACCTAGCTTCGGATGGTACATGCATGGCCAGATATACCATCACATAAAAAAAATGGGTGGCAATATTCGCTCCAGCTTTCATAGGATTATCATGATTCCTCGCTCAAGTTCATCAATAACAGATGTGGTTAATGTCTTTTGACATAATTATTTGAAGTAACCACATAGGTCAAGTACGACGTCGCATACATTTGATGGCAGATAAGATCGAATGCCAACAGAAAGGAGAATCTCCAGAAGCACATGACAATCTTGACTCTTTAATCCAGTTATTGTATCATCTCTGACCCAACGTCCAATATTCGATGCATAATCATCAGGAAATTTAACCATTTTCAGCCAATCACATAATGATTTTCTCTCTGAGTGAGTTAGCACGTAACTAGCAAGTGGTTTAATAAGATCTCGAGGAGTGACCTGTAAATGAAATTCACTGTGAATTCTAAGATCTTGTAGGTCCAATCTAGCATTTACAATGTCTTTCGTCTTACCTGAAATATTGAACACTGTACCCATTAAACTCTCGCATATGTTTTTTTCTATATGCATTACATCCAAATTATGTCGCAGACTCGGACTCCCCCAATACTCTAACTCAAAGAAAATACTTTTTCCCATCCAATTCAACTATTCAGGTTGGCATTTTTGATTTTTATCTCTATTATTAGGATGTTTTCCTGGTGTGCTGTCTCAGAGATGTTGATGTTGGAAAAATATATCGAATCTAGACAATTGATTGGGCATACTCTGAGGTTCTTATTAACCGTTGAATAATTTACTTCTCCGCCAAGGATGACTCAACTCAAGAAATCTAATGTGCCCTTTGTATCCTATTTTATTCTGTAACCGTTGCGAAGGTGTTTGACCCGCACAAACTGGACATGCCATGTATCCCTTAGTGCTCCATCCAGATAATGAACCATAAGCTGGAAAATCCTTAATGGTCCATAATAATACGACATGCATATGAAAATACTGCTGAGAAGCTGCATCATAGGTATGCACACCCACATTCCATAATGTTTGTAACTCCTCGATCAATGGTCTCCAGTAAATATTTATATCTTTACCAGGGGAACGTGGACCAAAGATAAACAATGACATAAACATGAACGAATCCTTCATATATTTCTATGGAGGTAAGTTATATGGAATAACAATAACTGGCCATGATTACGCCCAAAAAGTACTTACAGCTATCGCAGTATAGTTAGGGTGTCGATTTCTCAGAGAGATGGTTACAAGGAACTAATTCACTTAAGCAAAAACGTTTAGCAATAACTTATTTAAAGAAAAGTGTTGGACAAAATGACCCATAGCGTCACTATTTGCACAGATCATTGTGTTGTTGTAGCAAATTAACTACGTGACAAGGAAATTGTACTCTCATCATTTGTGATTAGATCACCATAGATATATAAATGAAGAGAGATCCCTATGATTAGTTCCTGGATTGAGAATGATATGAGACAGTATCAATCCCCGAAGGTTTAATTATTAAATATCCCTAGCCGAAGTATTATCGAGACTGGACATCGATAATGCAGAATAGGCTAGTATTGCACTTGTGTGCGTTGTGAGGGCACAACGTCATAGTTCTCATATATATAAGTATCGGATACTTATGCAAGTGCGATAGGAGGTCGTGTTTCACCGATAGTACGGGAAACAGCTTCGCTCTGGATAGACCCCTCGGAATCCCATTGGTATTATGACTATGTGTCTATGGGAGGCTAAAATCAAGGTAGGTGTGTATAGTCTTAACCTGAGACTTACATCGCTAATACTTACGATAATCGATAGACTTTGGTCTTGGTGGTACAGGGCTTTAACCGGTTCTGCGTACACCACTTCTGGGTTTATCAGAGAGTCGTAGTGTATTGGGTATGATGTCAAGATGGAAGTATCACTTCAGTCATAGTGGAGATGATGTCACGCAGGATACGGTACTAGTGCTCTTGAGTGATGCGCATCCAATCGGGATATTGTGACCAGGTCATTAATATCCGATTATAGAGACTATGTTACCAGACATCTGATATGTGTTTCGGACGGGGCAGACACTTATCCAGCCCCAGCCCTAGCACGTGACTATCCGATACTGGGCCGATATGCACAATACAATGGTATACTACGTTTGATACAGATCTTAATATTCTTAAATGAATATGACCGGAGAATTTTGTAGACATCGTGCTTTGCTAGGAGCCGACCTTGTCTCGTAAATCGGTAGAACGTAGTACTTGGTACGTACGTGATTCGGATACACCGACGACCGTATTTACTGCCAACGTATCTGGAGATCTCATGGGTCGCTTCCCGATAATCCACCGATGACGCATAACTCGCACTCTTAAATAATCTGGGATTATATAGAAGAAAGAGAAAATTAATCTAGGATTAATTATAGAGATATTTTATCTAGGATAAAATATCGTCTAGAGAGAGATAACGATTAATTTGGAATTAATCGATTAAATTAATATATTCGATATATTAAACGAAATTAGATTTCGACGCGGAATTAAAATTAGATTTTAATTCGGGCGAACGAATTAATTTAGAATTAATTCGTTAGCGACGTGAATAGTGAATTCGCTAGGCGTAATCATTTAATTACGACGCACGGAAAATTCGCTAATTGAGAATTAGCGAACCCGAGCCCGATGTGATTGCGAGCGCATTCGTATTTCGAATTCGAGTGCGGCGTCGCAAGTCGCATCAAGCGTCAAATCATTAGTCGCATCAAGCGTCAATCACTTATCACTTTGAGTGATGTGACTTGACAACATGTCACTTTAATAAAGGTGATATGAATAGTGATGGACTAGTGTGTAATTGATGGCAGTGTTTACCTTTTGTTTGACTTTTGAAATTCAAATTAAAGGTAAATGCAAGTGAAATTAAAGTGAATTTCACACAAGTATATAAGATATATTTGAAATGCATTTCATACATAACTAATACACAATTTCTACTCTCATTTTTCTTTCTCCATCTCTCACGCCCAAGACTGTTTTCTTCACTGGTTTTGAACCAGAAATGGCGTGAATAAAGGGAGGCCAAGAGTTGGGTTTTTGTGGCAAAAACCGCAAGTGCTAGCACACTACGAGACTTGCGAAGGTGGTAGGGAGGTTCACCCATGAGGCGGGACTCATCCGACAGAGTTTGGAGCTTCGAAATGAGACCCGAAACTGTCAAACCAGTGAGCATGAACTGCAGCAGTGGGCGCACCAAACCAGTGGGTTTTGTGGCTTCAATCGTCTTCAAATTGACTCAACCGATCGATGTGAGTATTCCGCTATCTCCGTTGGTGTGTTCACACATTCTTTTCATGTCTTGTTTGATCTTGGGACCTAGATAATAACCAACAAAAAGATCGTATTGACAATTTAAGATAAAAACTATAGATAAATTCTTAGGAATATGAGCAGAGAAAAGCAGCAAAGCATTGGAAATCCCTCTTGTATCAAACTCCTATATTCAGTTATTGATTCTTTTTATTACGAAATTGAAGCTTTCACATCCCAAACCAACAATTGGAAGATATTTAATTCTACACCTATTAAATTCTAAGGTAATCAATGATTATTTTCTCTATGTTAACAGCACGCAAAAGTTATCATTACGAGCTATCTAACGTTGATAATATACCCTCAAGAAATACTGCAGCAGAAGATCAACACATAAAACATCTTTACCAGTCACAACTGGTTTCACAAATCACACATAGAAGAAGCATGACTAGATCTATATGGGAGTTGACAAAACATGTTTATGGATTATAAAGCGAAAGATAATAAAGAACAACAACCATCAATTGTATTAAACATTAAAAGATACTTTAAGAATCAACAACATGAATATAAGAAATCAAACACAAGAGTTCATCCTTAGTTTTTCCTATGAGATTAGCTCTCCATGGAAGAAAGAGATGTAGCCTTGATAGATTAGAGAGACGTCATATTTTCCTTGAAGTTCTTCGTTCTCCTCCCTTGATTTTGTGTTTGTGGCTCTTTGTTGTGTGTTTCTCTCTTGTTTTTCTCTTATTTCCTCCCCCTTTTGGGTTTTGGATGAAGTTGGGTTTATATAGAGAAGTCCCAGAGGCCTTATTTACGTAAAAATGCACTAAACAAAAAACCCTAGAATACGCTTCCGTGTTACGATGCGTGGCCTTTGCGCGTCGCGACGCGTGGCCAGTTTTTTGGTTTCTATGATTCTGCGATACAACTCTTCCCGCGTGCTTCTGATGCGTCCGCAAGGTCCTGAAACATGTGTAATTGATCCAATCTTCATATTTCATTGCTCCTAATAAAAAAGCACAAAATAAACTCCAATTAAGCACAAAATAAACTCTAATTAAGATTAAATACATGATAAATAAACCGAGTTAGCGATGTTCAAAGTACACTTTCATGCACTTAAGACTAATAATAATAAAATATTGTAAATATATGAAGACTAATAATAAGGGCTACTGCATGCGTAGTCCTGCTATCTTTGGCTAGTAAGGCTCATATCTGTCTAGTTAATAGCTCAAGTTATGCCTTAAGACTATCATCTTCCCTAAAGTGGTGTATGCCTCTGCTAGAAGAAGTGGGGTGTGTCATATCAGTGCTATCAATGACATTAGGTCCAGTCCAAGTGTGAGATTTCTCAGCTAAGTCATTTAAGTACTCTAACGCCTCATCAGGGTCCTTTCGAATGAACTCACCATTGCACATTGTCTCCACGAATTGGCGCTCTCTAGGGGTTAAACCGTTATAAAAATAGCTCACTAAGCGCCAACTCTCATATCCATGGTGAGGATAACTCGCTAACATCTCTTTATACCTCTCTCATGTTTGATAAAAGGGTTTCACCTTCTTTTTGGGAGAAGGTAGATATTTGTCTTTTCAAGGCATTCGTCTTATGGTGCGGGAAGTATTTATTAAAGAATTTCTGTGTCATCTCCCCCCATGATCCTATTGACCGAGGTCTTAGAGAATACAACCAGCTTTTAGCTCTATCCTTAAGGGCAAAAGGGAAGAACTTAAGTCTAATTGTGTCAGTGGTTCCAAATCGGTCATGGAAGGTTGCTACGACCTTTTCAAACTCTCTAATGTGCACATAGGGATTCTCATTCTCCAAACCATGAAAGGTTGGGAGATACTGTATCATTCCAGGCTTAAAGTCTATATGTGGTGCATTATGAGGAAACATGATGCACGATGGTGTAGCTGTGCGAGTGGGATGGAAGTACTCTTCAAGAGTCCTCATAGGTGGTCTCTCGTACTCACTCATAGTATATGCGCTAGACGTGGAGGGTGTGGCAAAAAGATTGTCAAACAAACTCTCTGAGTCTGAATTTTCTTCTTCAGTCCTAACAAATCTACCAAATCGGTCTCTACGTCTAGGCATGCACTTAAACACAAATAAGACTAGAAATAAAAATAAAAAGAATTAACTAAAAATAAATAAATGAAAAAAATATCAAAATCTAAACTAAAACTGAAATTAAATAAATAAAATAGAAAATAGAAATAATAAAAAAATAAAGGTGGAACGAAGTTAACGCTTTGTTGTTGACCAAGCAAACCTGCTCCTTTTGCTTGTAAACCGTCTCCCCGGCAACGGCGCCAAATTTTTATTACACCCAAAAAATACTTATGGCTATCGCAATATAGTTGGGGTGTCGATTCCTCAGAGAGATGGTTACAATGAACTAATTCACTTAAGCAAAAACATTTAGTAATAACTTATTTAAAGAAAAGATCGGATTGGCAATTTAAGATAAAAACTATAGATAAATTCTTAGGAATATGCGCAGAGAAAAGCATCAAGGCATCGAGAATCCCTCTTGTATCAAACTCTTATATTCAGTTATTGATTCTTTTTATTACGCAATTGAAGCTTTCATATCCCAAACCATTCTACACCTATTAAATTCTAAGGTAATCAATGATTATTTTCTCTATGTTAACAGCACACAAAAGTTATCATTACGAGCTAACTAACATCGACAATATACCTTCAGGCAATACTGCAGCAGAAGACCAACACATAAAATAACTTTACCAGTCACAACTGGTTTCACAAATCACACATAGAAGAAGTATGACTGGATCTATATGGGAGTTGACAAAACAAGTTTCTGGATTATAAAGCGAAAGATAATAAAGAACAACAACCATCAATTGTATTAAACATTAAAATGTACTTTAAGAATCAACAACATGAATATAAGAAATCAAACACAAGAGTTCATCTTTAGCTTTACCTAGGAGATTAGCTCTCAATGGAAGAAATAGATGTAGCCTTGATATATCGGAGAGACGTCATGTTTTCCTTGAAGTTCTTCGTTCTCCTCCCTTGATTTTATGTTTGTGGCTCTTTATTCTGTGTTTCTCTCTTGTTTTTCTCCTCTTTCCTCCCCCTTTTGGGTTTTGGATGAAGTTGGGTTTATGTAGAGAAGTCCCGGAGGCCTTATTTGCGTAGAAATGCACTAAATAAAAAACCTTGGAAAACGCTATCGTGTCGCGACGTGTGGCCTTTGTGCGTCGCGACGCGTGGCTGATTTTCTGGTTTCTCTAATTCTGTGATTCAGTTCTTCCCGCATGCTTCTGATGCATTCGCAAGGTCCCGAAACAGGTGTAATTGATCCAATCTTCATATTCCATTGCTCTTAATAACAAAGCACAAAATAAACTCTAATTAAGATTAAATACATGATAAATAAACCAAGTTAGCGATGTTCAAAGTACACTTTCATGCATTTATCAGACCATATGCTGTAAGAGTTTTACATATTCCCAAACGGGTTAAAACCATCGGAGGCGAGACCTAACCTGAAATTACGGGGGTCCTTAGCAAAACGGGGGTACATGTCATCAAATTCCTTCCACCTGGTTCTATCCGCAGGATGTCTGAGTATGCCCTCCGCACCAATCCTCTTTCCATGATGCCACATCATGTCAGTCACTGTGTGTCGTGACATGAACAGCCTCTGCAGCCTGGGCGTTAATAGAAAATATCGTAATATCTTTTGAGGCACTTTCTTCCCCATACCACAAACGTTGTACCGACTTTCACCATATATTGAACAATATTCAAGTGATTCATACTCAGCACGAAATAATACACAGTCATACTTAAAAGCATCAATGGATTCATATCTCATTCCCAGATCACACAATATTTTCTTTGCCTCGTAATACGACTTAGGCAATTCGCTTCTAACCGGTAACATTTGCCCCAGTAAGTGTAGCATCATATCAATACTTTTGTTGGTCATTTTGTTCATCACTTTAATGTGTAATAATTTCATAACGAAATTCAAGATCGACATCCCAGCACCTTCAAATGGTATTTTTTTGCCTCATCAAGTAGTTCACTAAATAAATTTTGATCATTTCCACCTAACACTGGTATGTCACCGCTAACACTATGCCCAACTTGTGGACCTTGTAAGTCATGCAAAGCATCAGTTATCTCATCATTTGCAGGTTACTACTCCCTTCACTAGAATCAATAAACCGTGATTGAGAATTATACTGCTCACAATGATAAATCCACGTACGGTAAGTTAGTGATATTCCCGGCATGTATAAATGATTATGAACTTCATCTAACCGTTTCCTTTTCCTATTCAAATAATTTGTACATGGACACCGAACACGACCTTCTGCATCAATATGTTGCTTTGTCGATTCCATGAACTCATACACTCCATTACGGTATTCAACACTCAATCTATCCACCGAGCTCATCTAATTTCTATCCATTTCAGCCAAATATCTAAATATAAAAATATAATTATTAGACATCATATTACACTCATCAACATCACTAATTCATTAATTATTTATTTAAGCATACACATATATATTCAGTTAATTAATTAATTAGTTACAAAATAAAACATATTTAGTTAATTAACTAATCTACATATATGCATCATAAACCACTAACACAAGGTATATAATAAACATAATTATAAAAAATGAAAACCATAATTTTTTAGAAAGATTAAACTGAAATTAATTAAGTAAGAGTACTTATTCTTTGCAAATATAAAGAAAAATAATAAAGAGATATGAAAGAAAACTTACCTTATGGAAAATTAATTAGAGTTTTATTGAAAATTTGTAGGAGAGTTGTGAGGTTGCAGATGAAAGACTAAAATTGCAGAGGATGAGAGAAAGAGCAGAGGGGGAAAGAATGGTTGGTGGTGCTACATTTTAATATAGTTTAGCGTCGAAATAAAGTAATTCGACGCTAAAAATGTGACATTTAGCGTCGAAATTGAATTTCGACGCTAAAGGTAAATGGACTGTCGGTGGTATTATCATAAACCTTTAGTGTTGCAAAACTTTTCGTCGCTAAATGTCAGATTGTTAGCGTCGAATAATTAATTGCGACGCTAAAAGTTGTAATTTTAGTGTCACAAATTAATTCGACGCCAAAGGTAAGGGGAATAGTTAAAATCCTTTAGCGTTGACATAAGAGTTCGACGTTAAAATTATAACTTTTAGCGTCGTATTGAATTTGACGTTAAAAGTAGACCATTTTGCGTCCAAAAGGAATTTCGACGCTAAAAGTTTGATATTTGCGTCGAATTTATTAATTGACGCTAAAAGTAATAATTAGCGTCGAAACTAATTTTGACGCTAAAGGTACATTTTCTTATAGTGTAAGATAATTTCGCCACGTGCGCTTAGCTCCGATTGATTAGATACAAGGATAGGGAAATTTCGAGGATGAAATTTTTATAAGGAGGGGAGAATGTAACATCCCGAATTTTCGAAAATATTTTCGGAAGGTTCCTGACTGCAATTTAGGTTTTGGAATGAGACAATATTGGAGAATAAAGAGTTTAAGTGTTGAAATATAGCTCGAAATAATTTAAATGGAGACTTACTGCATGGAAATTGCGAAAATTCGAAAGAACTTTTACGCTATTTGTTGTATATTATTTTTACCGATAGGGTTGTGTTTTAGTTATAAATATAGCAAACGAACTACGATTGTGATGATTCTTACCATCAAACTCATTTTTTCGAGGTGAACAATTTTCATGCTGAGTATTTTCCAAAAATTCGCATAAAAAAATGCTTCAAAATTGCTAATTTTTGAAAATCCACTTCCAAGTGGGGGTAATTTTGTAAATTCTAGAAGAATAGTGACCAGCGTAAACACAAACGTATAACACAAGCGTACGTATCATTCAAGTAGTATAAAAATATCGATCCCACGAGGACTTAATTCCTACTGTTGTTATTAATTATTGATACTATTTATTTACAGGTATCTAATTATAGGGAGAAAAGGAATTGATTGCTTTTGGTCGTTTGAATGTGGTTTTGTAAAATAAATTAAAAACATACTCAAAAGAAAATACTAAGGAAAATAAGAAAAGACTCAAAGATCTAGGGTCGTGACTCACACAATATTATTATAAGATGAATTGATTCTCTTATTTATGTGTAATAAATCAGTTGCTAACCTGGAACACGAAAATATGCAAAAGCTTTGTCGATGGTCAGACGCAAATACCCAGTATAACCCAATTGAACCATATGTCTATGTCAACCAAATTACCTGGATTCATTAGATCAAGTTCCAATTGTGGCTACCCCCGCCCGATAGGTATATGTCTATCCTGTAAGGAAATCTATTAAAGGGTATCTATCCTCAAGGAAGATCGTGGGCTATTGAATCTAAGGCTGAAACCTAAAATCCCTATGTCTAGTTCATTTTAAGTATACCACAACAATCTTATTGGTATCAGACAACAAGAAACATTAAGCTTAAGACTCAATAAACAACTAGAGAATTACCCAAAAAAAGAAAATCAATTATTAAGTGTGGATATTGTGTTTCATCACTTCCATAGAATAAAAAAAAATGCTGGGGGTTAGAGGATCCACATTTAATATTTCTTATCTAGGAATCTCACTTATTATAATATATAAATTATTTTATATTCTGCTTTCTCAGGAATTAATAATGTTAAACATTTAAAACCAGTCATATAGGCGGTGGTAATCCATTAGTCCAATTACAACCAGCCATATAGGCGGTAATTATCTGTCACATAAAGACCAGCCATATAGGCGGTAAGTAATAGAGTAATTTATTTTAGACCGACCATATAGGCGGTAATAAAATCTAACATTAATTAATCCAGTTAAATTATAATTTATAAATTATAATTAAGTGAGATTTACCTAGATAATTATTAAAGGTTTCACCTTTTACCCCAGCGGAAATTTAACTACAAAACATAAAGTAAATAAATAAAAAGCTGTAATAAAAATTAAAAAAAAATAAAATACATAATTTTAATATTACAAAACTAGATGCTTCCTATGAAATCAGGGAAAAAATCCCAAGGAAAACACAAGAGAAATGAATGCTGAAGGCCTCAATTTATAGGCAAATTCTACATCTGGCGTCGCGACGCCAACTTCTTTCTTGTGTCGCGATGCTGGCTCTGTTGACTTGGTCCACGTGGCTTGACTTGTTGACTATTGATGCAGATTTCGTCGGCCCAATAGGATTTCGACACGTGGCACGCGGTAAGATTCGGTCTAATGGCATCTTGACATGTGGCAGAAGATGATTCACCGATGATTCGGTCCATTCAGAAGGTGACACGTGTCACGCGGAGTGTCGGCACCATAGAATCACGACACGTGTCCAGACGTATTTTAGCATGATCGATTCTGATGATGACACGTGTCATGGCGCACGTTAGCATGATCGACGCACGTTAGCATCCGGCGCATTTTAGCAAATTTCTTCTGACTGGTCCACGTGTCCGGCGCAAGTTAGCAGGCGGCGCACGTTAGACGTCGCGACGCTGAAGGCTTGCGCGTCGTGACTCGGCCAAATTAAAAAAATGCCCTTTTCGTCTTTTTTCACTTTTTGGCCCCAAATTACTTCCAATGCTTTCCAAACTTTATTTATCTGCAAAATAACAATAAAACACATCAAAACGTTCACAAAACCCGAGAAACTATACAAAATATTAGGTTAAATGAGTGGGAAAAGTGATATAATTACCACTCATCACACCCCCAAACCTAACATTTTGCTAGTCCTCGAGCAAAACATAAAATAACACAAAAATAAAATTAAATAAGCCACTTTCGTAGGGATCACAGTTGCATTTAGCTTATGCAAAAAGCCTTTAAACCCCTAGGTGTCCCTAGTGGACGAGTTGTAGTCTCGTGAGGGTTTACAGCAATGATACCCACAAACATTTTACAAAAGTAAAAAGAAAGTAAAATTAATGCACACAAAAGCAAAAAGACAAAATAATAGATATATAAACAACGTCCTCAGAGAATGTCTAGCATCAAAGTTAGAGGAACTTTCAAAACGCATATTCCAACTAAAATCCTTTCTTTTGAACAACATATCTAAATCAGACTCAAAGTGTGTGTGTGAATAATTCTGCAAACAGCTTCGATTCTAAGTTGTCAACTCGGTGATTTCGTCTCAACTCTCAGTAGTTAATTGGTCAAACCAATATGAGTATCTAAAATTGTTTTGTCTACTACAATCAGCACAGGTGAGGTATATGATTTTTTTGAATTTTTATTTATTTATTTATTTATATACAACATCTTTGATCCATGTAGCAAGCTTTGGGTCAGTGACTCCCAAACCAGATGGTTTTAGGGTACTAGGTGTTAAAACACCCCTACGGACTTAATCACCCGGATCTCGGATGCTCAATAAACTAACACAGGCTTTCCCGTTTGAAGCGAACTATCACTGCTTACTGAGGCAAGATGCCCGGTTGGTTACTAAGTACTTCCTTGGTTTAGTTTATTTATTTATTTATTTTTTACATACCTCACATAATAAATGTAGACATAAACAGAAACTCAGACAAACAGTCATTCATCAACCACCGATTATTTTAATTAGTCACTTTGTTAATTCCTTATTATCTAACTGCTTACAAGACTATTTTAGTAGTGCGCATGAGTCTGACCTAGATATGAAATTCAAATTAGGGATAAAAGTGAAATTAACATTTATCTTTTCCTAAAACTTTTTAGCTAAACAAACAATCAAATCATCAGACTTTTTTTTTTTGGTTTTTCGATTTTAAAAACACACAATAACACAAAATACGGAAAATAAAAATACTGAAATAGAACATACACCATGCAGAAAAGAAAAATTTTAACGGAATTTTGAAAAAATTTAAAAACAGACTCACACCCCCAAACCTAAACTTAGCATTGTCCCCAATGCGTTACAAAGCATAAATCAAAAGAAGGGAACAATAGTACCTGAGTTTTTAATCATCAGCCTCCTCCTCATTGCTGTCGTCAGCTGGTGGGTCAGGGAACTCTGGAACAGTAATGTGCAAATCATTTGCCATTTGTTGTAGTGCATGGCCGATTGCTCTGTTATATTGAAGCATATAATCCACATGAGATCCCAAACGACGAACTTCCTGAGATATGGTGCGAGGCCTTGATGATCTTTGTGATGGTTGAGGCGGTTGTTGTGGTTGCTGTGCAGGTACTGAAAAGGATGATCCAGCATGATTTTGTCTTTCTGTACGTAATTGCTGGATAATACGGGCTGTTAATGCTGTCATAGGCTGCATCATTTCTTCTCTTGGATCAATAGAGATCATGGCCAATGTGCAAAGTGAAGTAATCAAATGGCAGTATAAAAGGCCAGTCTGTGTTGAATTTGCAGCCCAAACAATATTAGTCGCAATTAGCTCCCCTACATTAATTGAAAACCCCTCCAGTAAGCAGTACAGCAAAATCATTCTTTCTTTCGTAACAAATGAGATATGGGTCCCAGGCAGTAATGATCGAGTAAGGAAATGGAACCACACTCTTGCTTCAGGTTTAAGAGACTTGGAACTCATCTTCAAATATTCCCCGTTACTACTTATTTCCCACGTAGCATTGGGGATACACAGTGTCTCTGTCAGGTGAGTGATGTCGATTGCATTCCTTATCGCAGAGTACTCATCAGCTTCCATCTCTGGTATCCCATAAAACCTATTGATGTTTGTAGCATCAAATGTTAACTGTTGACCTCGAACCATCACAACATATGCATGATGCTCAGGAACATTTTCATAAAACTCACGTACGATAGAAATATATGCAGGGTGGGGTTGCTGGCAAAGTCTCTGCCAGTGCCGGATAGTGATAATCCTGTCAATTTCGGGGAATAGTCCGGGGCTTATTTCGAAACCCCTCTCCATAATTGCAACTTTGCTCCTCATTCCCCTATCATATCTCTGCTCAGCAGCTGCCGAAACAAATCTAGTTCTGTCAAATGTGGGTTCGGTAGATGTGGAGGTTCTGGATCTATTCGGTGGCATTTTTCACCGAATTTTCGGCAGAGTCTCCCCTAAAATCTCAGAGTTTCCCACTATATACCTAAAATTATCAACGCCCAACTTCGTTAAACTTCGCCCTCAAAATTACGAATCAATCAATCAATTCAACACTTCCAAAGTCCAAAAATCGAATCCAACACTCCCAATACCACACAAATTACCAAATTTTCTTCCAATTTTCAATGTTAATAATTTAAAATTCGGACCTGTGCTTCTTCGGTTTTGGGCTCGGCAGTGGGTGCCTCTGTTGGATCTTGGTAGTTGGTGTCTCGGCTAGTGGGTTCGCGTCTTGGTGATGGGCTCTCGGTTAGTGGTGTCTCGGCAAAGGCTTGGTTCAGTCACTTGTCTCGGCAAGGGTGGTCGTGGCTCTCGGTGGGTACGACTGGTGGATCTCTCAATGAGTCATGGTGGTGGGTATCTCAGTAGTAGTTGAATCGGTTGTGGGATCTCGGTTGGATGATTCAACTCACGGTGGGGATGAAGGCTTGGCTATGGTGGTTGTGAGTTGAGAGAGAATGGTGAGATCTGTGAGGGAAATGGGTTCTGTTCTCGGCGGCTGCTGTTTTTAGGCCTATAATTGATTCAGCATCGGTGGTGGGATTGGAGGCTCGGCAGTGGCTCGGCTGTTGATTGAGGTGGCTCGGTGAAGATGGTGTATCGGTTTGGTCACGGTGGTGGTTCGGTTTTGGGTAGATTTTGGTTCGGTTTTGGTGGTGATTCTTGGATCTCGGTTGGTCGGCAAAGATGGTAGTGGCTGTGACTGGTTCGGCTCGGCACTGGCTCGGTGTGGCTGGTTTGGTTGTGTGGTGGTGCGGTTACTCGATAAAGATGGTAGTGGATAGGTTCGGTAGTGGGTGAAATCGAGGGAGATGATGGGAGTTTGTAGCTTGTTTGTGTGTTTTGATGATTTCGGATGAAGATTTAAGTGTTTAGTTGGCTGGATTTGGTGACTTTTGAGAGGAAATGCCGAGAAGATGGAGGTGAGAAGTGCAGAAACTAACTGGCGACTGCTGGTTTAGGACCTGTTACCGAACGTGAGTCGCGACGCCAAATTTTTTCTTGCGTCGCGACGCTCGATTTTTTAGGGTTAGGGTTTTGTGTTTGAGGCTATGGTGTCTCGACGCGCAGGGTTTTCACATCGTGACGCGGGAATTTTTTTTTTTTTTTTGGCAAAACCAAGTCTTTCGATGGATAAATCCACTGGGACGCGTCTCAAGAGCTGACTCCTTACTCGGCCGACTCTACTGGATTGACTTTATGTCTTCGTGATTTTGTCAAATTTTTATTTTTTGATAATCCCGCTTGCACTGGCTTGCTTTGTCCTGAAAAATTCCGTTTTTATTTTTCCTGCAAAAATAACACCGAATTAAAAATAATTCTACACCATGTATACACAAAATATGAAAACAAAAATTATAACAAATTGCATGGGTTGCCTCCCTGCTAGCGCTAAATTTTTCGTCTTCAGCCAGACGTGACTGAAATCTATCTGTCAAGGAGGTTTCAACGTTGTTTTGGATGTCCGATTAAAGACAATCCCATGAGCGTTGCTTTTGAATGGTCTCTTCCAACGGTAAAGTGGCAAAAAATATTTTGTCCCATTCAGTGCTTGTGCCACCTTTTTAATATTTGTCGCTCCAGTGGTTCCTGAAAAGAAAGAAAGAAAATCAGGAGGTCTTGTATGGTGCTTGACTTGGAATGGGATTTCCATTCTGTCAAGCTTCTGGGCGATATCTTTGATTTGTACTCCCCAAAACAGTGATGTTTCGCCTGAATTTACTGGATCTTTAATAAGTTCAGACATTTTCTCCTCCATTTGCTCTGCTTCTTGCTCCACATTTTCTTCACATATGTATTTTAGGATTTCCTCGTTTAGTTCTTCATCTGTCAACTGTGAAATGCATGCTCCATAAGTGTCACCCTGAGGATGTAAAGAAATGTCAAATATTAGGTCTTCATCCTCTGATATGACTATAATGGATGGTTCAGGAAGATCTTCTTCAAACATCGTTGCAAAGCATGCTCCAAGATCTTCCTTTTGAGGATTGAAAGTTTGATCCTCACTCGTTGGTGCAGTTGGTACAAAGAGCTCAGCTTCTTCATCAGAATCAGAATCTGAATAATCAAACAAAGACTTCACTGGTTTGGGCTCCTGAACAAATACCTCTGATTTTTGATACTGCTCGGCCTCCTCTTCTGCTAAAATGTTATCATGAAATGCTAGGTACTTGAAGGCTTCATCTGTGTCATCTGAAAATGCTTCTTGAGGTATGTAGCTCTGGTTTTCTGTTAATTGTCTTGCTTGATCAGTCAGTCTCTGAATGAATGCTGATTGTCTCTTAATACTTTCGAATTGATTTTGGCATGTTTCAAGCGTTGTATCCAGCTTTTCGTCTTGTTTCTTGAACCAATCTTTAAGCATGTCAACCATCTAATCTTACTCTGATGGTTCTGGTTGTTGATGAAGATCGTAGGTAGATGGTGGATAAGATGGAAAATATGATGGTTCTTCGTACCTTGAATGATTCTGATAATTTTGCCACTCTGAAAAGTATATACATTGATCGCTCGGGTGGTTACCATCACAAATTACACATCTCCCAATTTCGTTCTGATGAGCAAATGTAGTATTGCTTGATTCTGACATCCAGTGATAGTTGTTAGGCTGAACAACAGGCCTCAGAAAACTGAACTGTTGCTCCCAGATTTGGGGTGTATCTTCTAGTAAAGCTCATGATCTCTCAATCTCCCAATAATGTTCCATTTTTCAATCACCTGACAACAAAAGAAAGAAAAAAAAATACAGATAAAAATAAATAAAATTAGATACAAGTAAATTAGATAGCTTTAAAATTAATAACTCAAGAAAAATAAGTCCCCCGGCAACGGCGCCAAAAACTTGACCGGCGTAAACACACATGTATAACGCAAGCGTACGTATCGTTCAAGTAGTATAAAAATATCGATCCCACGAGGACTTAATTTCTACTGTTGTTATTAATTATTGATACTATTTATTTACAGGTATCTAATTATAGGGAGAAATGAATTGATTGCTTTTGGTTGTTTGAATGTGGTTTTGCAAAATAAAATAAAAACATACTCAAAAGAAAATACTAAGGAAAATAAGAAAAGACTCAAAGATCTAGTGTCGTGACTCCACACAATATTATTATAAAGATGAATTGATTCTCTTATTTATGTGTAATAAATCAGTTTGCTAACCTGGAACACGAAAAATATGCAAAAGCCTATGTCGATGGTCAGACGCAAATACCCAGTATAACCCAATTGAACCATATGTCTATGTCAACCAAATTACCTGGATTCATTAAGATCAAGTTCCAATTGTGGCTACCCCGCCCGATAGGTATATGTCTATCCTGTAAGGAAATCTATTAAAGGGTTATCTATCCTCAAGGAAGATCGTGGGCTATTGAATCTAAGGCTGAAACCTAAAATCCCTATGTCTAGTTCATTTTAAGTATACCACAACAATCTTATTGGTGATCAGACAACAAGAAGCATTAAGCTTAAGACTCAATAAACAAACTAAAGAATTACCCATAAAAAGAAAATCAATTATTAAGTGTGGATATTGTGTTTCATCACTTCCCTAGAATAAAAATAAAATGCTGGGGTTAGAGGATCCACATTTAATATTTCTTATCTAGGAATCTCACTTATTATAATATATAAATTATTTTATATTCTGCTTTCTCAGGAATTAATAATGTTAAACATTTAAAACCAGCCATATAGGCGGTAATCCATTTAGTCCAATTACACCAGCCATATAGGCGGTAATTATCTGTCACATAAAGACTAGCCATATAGGCGGTAAAGTAATTTATATTTAGACCGACCATATAGGCGGTAATAAAATCTGACAATAATTAATCCGGTTAAATTATAATTTATAAATTAAAATTAAGTGAGATTTACCTAGATAATTATATTAAAGGTTTCACATTTTACCCCAGCGGAAATTTAACTACAAAACATAAAGTAAATAAATAAAAAACTGTAATAAAAACTAAAAATAAAAATACATAATTTTAATATTACAAAACTAAATGCTTCCTATGAAATCAGGGAAAAAAATCCCAAGGAAAGCACAAGAGAAATGAATGCTGAAGGCCTCAATTTATAGGCAAATTCTGCGTCTGGCGTCGCGACGCCAACTTCTTTCTTGTGTCGCGATGCTGGCTCTGTTGACTTGGTCCACGCGGCTTGACTTGTTGACTATTGACGTAGATTTCGTCGGCCCAATAGGATTTCGACACGTAGCACGCGGTAAGATTCCGTCCAATGGCATATTGACATGTGGCAGAAGATGATTCACCGATGATTCGGTCTATTCAGAAGGTGACACGTGTCACGTGGAGTGTCGGCACCATAGAATCACGACACGTGTCCAGGCGCATTTTAGCATGATCGATTCTAATGATGACACATGTCACGACGCACGTTAGCATGATGGTCGCACGTTAGCATCCGGCGTATTTTAGCAAATTTCTTCTGACTGGTCCACGTGTCCGGCGTAAGTTAGCAGGCGGCGCACGTTAGACGTCGCGACGCTGAAGGCTTGTGCGTCGCGACGTGGCAAATTACAAAAATGCTATTTTCGTCATTTTTCACTGTTTTGGCCCCAAATTACTTCCAATGCTTTCCAAACTTTATTTATCTGCAAAATAACAATAAAACACATCAAAACATTCACAAAACCCGAGAAACTATACAAAATATTAGGTTAAATGAGTGGGAAAAGTGATATAATTATCACTCATCAAATAGCACTATATATGTGAAGTGTTACACTGTTGATCATCACAGAAATGAAAATAAAGTATAGAAGAAAGAGAGAAGAGAGAGAGAGAAAAAAATGGTGTTGGAGAAGATTGACCGGCGGACTGCCCTCCGGAAAAATTCGGTGGCGCATGTTGGAATGAAGGGAAGCATCTCAACGAGAGCTTTCCAATGGTGGGTCGTTGGGCCCCATGCACCCGAGGAAGATTCACGAAAGGCGATTCCGATCCCACTTCATTTTTTCGATCCACATGCCGAGCCATTCATCAAATTGAAGCCTTCAAAGAATACTATAAGATGATGGTGATGGTTTCTCCGATTTGTGCTATGTTGCACACTAAACAAGGTAGAAACGTTCAGATGAATAGTGATAGCTTTTCATAGGAGCTCCAATTCAAATTTTGTCGATTCCTACGTGTTCGTAAGGGCGTAGGGAGTCCTCTGATACCCTCAGAATTTTGATTTGACTAAGACCATTAGTGTTCACGGCATGAGGTAAGTATTCTATGCGATGAGTACTTTACGTATCGATTATTGTTTATTTCAATAAAAGATATACGTGTGTATATATATATATACTTAGTTTTGTTGTTTCATAATTTATGAGTTATTTGTCAATGGATGATGGATTTGACATGTGTATGTGGTTAGCCTAATATGTACGTAGATAAGCTTGCAACATCGATATTTTTCAAAGTATGAATTCAGGTATGTTTCCTTAAATGAATTTCAAGGTAAAGCATTAAATGATTTCATTGTTAGAAAGTTTATACTTGCTATAAAAGAATGGATCGATTATTGATTATATTGAGATCACGAGGTTGTAATGTATGAAAAAGTTTCCATGAGTTTTGATATACATGAGCATGTGCTTTAGAAATTTCTTTCATGTTAGTATACACTCCGTGTACATATACATGCCAGATGATTTGCCGTGAGATGAGGTCTCATGTTGCCAGTTTTGCTCCGGATGCCAGTTGTTATCGTGAGATGCCCCATGTTGCCAGCTTTGTCGTATTGTCACGAGGGTTGTATGTTATGACACAATCACATACATATACGTGCCAGATTATTTTCCATGATATGAGGTCTTATGTTTCCAATTATGTTGTATATGCTTTGGGTGTTTGGTCTTTAGATTGATGACATGTGTAAGAAATAGAGGATAATAAAATTTTGATAACTTTGAACTCTTAACAAATTGGAAATTCTGAAAAGCTTCTGATATATGACATGATATGCTTGACTTGTATGTTTTGTTTATAGTACGAGTGTGGTTACTTACTGAGTTTTATAACTCACAACAATACAGTTTCCTAGTTTTACAGGTTAGTGACCATGTTGGCATGCTTTTCAAACCATTGGAAAGTCATGCTTGAGACGACAGATCACCCAAGTTGCAGTCACCACTCTAGTGTTATGGGAAGTATCGTAGAAGTCTAGAAACCAAATTGTTTATCTGTATATTTTGATTTTTTTTAACACGTTGTGTAATATTTGAGTAAAAAGCTTTTGATTTGTGTGGAACACAGGAACTGGACGACGCATGCTGTCCCGGGCTCGCGGCCTGGTCGGGAGTACGGAGTAGCCACGGGGACTAAACCGGAGAATAATGGAGTCGCCACCCGGTGTGAACCGGGAAAATGAGATTTAAGGCCGCACTCACCCCTCGCAAGGGAAGACCTCAAACCGTTGGGTTCAGAATGGTCCCATACTTATGTCACTTGTAATGAAAGGATTTACGTAATAATTTAATCAGGCCTAAGTAACACTTATTTCCAAGAGTATCATGCTTCTAAATCCACATGCATGAAATTAATTATCACAACATACAACATCACATGGCAATCTCATGAACATATTCCAATCATATGATATGGAAAACTAAGAACAACCTAATCATGCTTGGGTACTATCTCATGAATACATCGAATGGATAAATGCAGGAATACAAATAATATGATTGACTACATAATGCAAGAGAGATCACCCAAGAGGCAATTATGCATGAAATATGATGAGACAGACTCAGTTCAGTGTGTGCGCGTTCGTGTAGCATTCGTAAACGCGTTCGAACGGTAAACAGAAGGTTTGCGTTCGTGTAGCGTTTGATAACGCGTTCGAACGGTAAACAGAAGGTTCGAATTCGAGTTGCATTCGATGACGCGTTAGAACGGGAACTGGCAGATTGCATACATTCATATGGTTTTAGATACAGCATTCAAACAGGATCACAACAACGACATATCTAATCACATGGATATCTAAATCATGCATAAAGATTAACATACTAAAGACTAAATCATGCTTAAGAATAAATAACGCACTAGGCCTAATCAGGCTAAATAAATAAATAACGTACTAACTACATCATGCTCAAATACAAGTTTGGATGAAACAGAATATATGTATCTCTCAAGTGGTACGTGGAGTTGTATCCCGAGTGCAGACCGTACTACCGTCCATTCGGATTCGGCTACGGAATTTACGTCCGGGTTTCCATCCGATATACCACAAAAGAGAACATGCATTCCGTTTATCCGGAATTCACATCATACCTCAACAAAACGACTCTCATGCAATAAAAAAATATATTAAAATAAATAAAAGACAAATGAAAGATAATAAATACAAGGTGCCCTCAGGTCTAACCTTTTATGTCGTCTCTCGGTAGTACGGTGTACGGTCGTCGAAAGGGGGGGAATGCTCCGCAACTCCTCTGATTCACTGGTTTAGCGTCCTAGCTCACTCTTTTGCTATTTTGCTTGCTGTTCGGTCTCCGTTCTGCTGCTGTTCGGCCTCTGTTTTGCTGCTCACTGTTCAGGTCACTTGTTTTGACGTTTCAACGGACTGTTCCGAGTGTTTTTGTGGGTTTTTAGTGTAGTCTTGTGTGATTATTTTAAGGATTATGAATGCAGTTTTTATGTTACTATTTTGAGGATTTTAGGGACTGTTTTAAGAGGATTTGGCTGCTGTTTTGGGGGTGTATTTTCGGTGATGTGTGGGGAGTTTATGGAGGTGGTTTTCAGTGGTGGTTAGGGGCTGTATTGGTGGTTGTAATGGCTTTTAAAATTCGGTGGAAAGGGGGCTGCTGTTTGGGGGTGTATCTTCGGTTATGGAGAGTGTTTAGGGGGAGTGTTTTTTTCGGTGGAAATGGAGGAGGATGAGAGGAAAATTCTAGGTTGTTTCTTGAGTATATTAGGTGTGAATGGAGAGGCTTTTTTCTTTATGTGAATATGTGTGAATGAGCTATGTATGAGCTAGGGAGTGCATGTCTTGGTTAGGGGTTGTTTATATAGAGAAAGGCTAGGGCTTCACCTTGTCTCACAAAGAAGGGATTTGATTTAGTGTTGAGCAAGGAAAGTCAAAGATTGAGGGGGGGCAAATTTGGTTAGATTAGGAATACAAAATATTTAATTTGTTATGATTGATTTTAATTAGGCATGGCATCTTTTTAATTTAGTTTGTGATTTTGTTTAGTTAGGAAGGAATCTTGTGTAATTGGTGGGTGAATATCTTAATTAAGGAATTAAAATATTTGATTGATTTTAATGTTTATTTTAATTTGGTATGTGATTTTTAGATTTGTTTTGATTTCACCATGTGTTAAATATGTGTTTTAAGTGGGTTTGGGCATGTGGGCCAAGGCTTGGGCGAATTGGGCTTGATGAGAGGCTAGCAGCGAAACCAGAATTACCGACACCGTTCGAACGCTTCCTCGAACGCGGCACGAACGCCCGCATTCTGTTTGGCGTTCGAACGTATACACGAACGCAGCACGAACGAAAACAGTGAACCTTGCTTATTCTGAATTCCCTCTTCCGATGTCCGTTTTCTGTGACCTCCGTGACTTAAAAGGTAGTGTCTCCAAATGAGACTCATCATAGGGACTTATATGCAAAAATGCAGTGCCTACAGTCGCCCCCACTTTGATGGGACTTGTGTAATGTGTAACAGTGACAATCCTATCAAAGTTATGTAATGCATTTCTACTTACCTGGCTCGCCAACTGCCACTTGACTTTCCACGTGTTGAGTTGAGTTGATTTGGGTGGTGAGGTGCTGCGACCCCTGGTTCATTCCCGAACCGTGCTGTGATGTGGTCCATTCCCGAACCGTTACCGCGAGATGTCCATTCCTGAACTGTTACTGTGAGGTGGTCCATTCCCAAATCGTTACTGTGAGGTGTCCATTCCCAAACTGTTACTGTAAGGTGGTCCATTCCCGAACCATTACTGTGAGATGTCCATTCCCGAACTGTTACTGTGAGGTGGTCCATTCCCGAATCGTTACTGTGAGGTGTCCATTCCCGAACTGTTACTGTGAGGTGGTCCATTCCCGAATCGTTACTGTGAGGTGTCCATTCCCGAACTGTTACTATGAGGTGGTCCATTCCCGAACCGTTACTGTGAGATGTCCATTCCCAAACTGTTACTGTGAGGTGGTCCATTCCCGAACCGTTATTGTGAGGTGTCCATTCCCGAACTGTTACTGTAAGGTGGTCCATTCCCAAACCGTTACTGTGAGATGTCCATTCCCGAACTATTACTGTAAGGTGGTCCATTCCCGAACCGTTACTGTGAGATGTCCATTCCCGAACTGTTACTGTGAGATGGTCCATTCCCGAACCGTTACTGTGAGGTGGTTCATTCCTGAACCGTGCTTCCATTCTTGGAGTGCCATTCCCGGCTTGTTCATTCCTGAACTGTATTTCCATTTCTGGAGTGCCATTCCCGGCTTGTTCATTCTTGAACTCTGCTCCATTCTTGTTGCCATTCTTGGTTTGTTCATTCTTGAACTCTGCTCCATTCTTGGATTGCCATTCTCGGCTTGTTCATTCTTGAACTCTGCTCCATTCTTGGATTGCCATTCTCGGCTTGTTCATTCTTGAACTCTGCTCCATTCTTGGATTGCCATTCCGGCTTTTCATTCTTGAACTCTGCTCCATTCTTGGATTGCCATTCTCGACTTGTGATGCAATGGGCCTCAACCCTAGGACTCATCCCCAAAATTGATAGTGATGTGGGCCTCGACCCTGGGACTCATCCCCAAAACTGATGCTGAAGTGGCCTCGGCCCTACTGCTATTGATATGGGCCTCGCCCCCAGACTGATACTGCTGATATGGGCCTCGCCCATGTGATTCATTCCTGAAGACTGCTGACATTGTATTGTTACTGCTTCTGATTGGCTTGTCTTTGCCACTTTTCTTTTTCTTCTTCAAAACATGTGAATACAAAACAGAACAAACACGAAAGGATGCAAAATGTGTTACGTGTATGCATGTATGAATGTTCTTATCCCGTCGGGTTAGGTCTTCCGTCAATTCTCTTGGTGACTGCTTAGTCTTCTTTTTCCCAGGCAAACCACTGCTTCAATCTGTCTATGTTGATCGGCTCAGTGAACTAATTCCCTTCCAAGTCTGATAGTTTCACTGCTCCATTTCCCAATTTCTGAATGGAAATCCTTTCCTTTCAGCTTGCTTATTCCGAGGATTCCCCGTGTTCTAAACATCACTGAATTTCATAGTACCAAGGTTGAATGTTTTTTCTCAAATATACTCATATTGCAGAAGAGATTCAGCGAAATGAACGTCTTTATTATCGTTGAGGAAAAGAGTTCGAACAAGTAACAAAATCAATGTCTTTTTAAAAAAACTGAATCAAATAGACTAGGAGGAACAGCTCCATCATCCGCAGCACTGCCTTCTTCCTCGGCCTATGGTTCTTCACTGTCATCCATGTAAGAAGCTTGGTGGTTGAGGGTTTCTGTGTGTGTTGGGTTGTTCTTTTCATGGGTTGGGTATTTTATGGGAATCTATGAGATCTTGAATTTCATGCCTGAGGCGGGTGCAGTTGTCGGTGTCATGGCCATGTAGCTGGTGGAAGTGATAATAAAGGTTCATATTTATGTGTGGCGGTGGGGGGTGTAGAAGTTGTTTGCCTTCTAATGGTTTCAAGAGTCCTTGTCCCTGCAACTTTTCAAACACCTTCGACAAAGGTCTACCAAGGTTGGAGAATTGCCTGTTTCTGATGGTAGCGACTTCGGCAGTAGTGGGCTTGGTCTCAGAAGGCCCCCCAAAAGTTATTTTATTCTGGCCATAAAACTTTCTGTTTTCAGCCTCCTCTTCCTCAATATCCATGACAGTTTCCCTCAACTGTCGAAAATCAGAAATCATCGAAGTCATCCTCCTCAGTTTACCATAAATAGAGGGCTTGGTGCCCTTGATGATCATTTTAATTTGGTCTTTCTCAGAGGGCCGAGTCTGCATTTTCAGAAGCTGGCTTCTCCAGCGGTCTACATACTCATTGAAGCTTTCTTCCGGCTTTTGCTTAGTGTTCTCCAAATCACGGAGTGACAAGTCAATTTCTAAGTCTGTGACATACTGTTTCAGGAATATATCTGCCAATTCCCTCCAATCCACCTTAACCTTTCTTTCAAGGCTATGGTACCACACTACGGGTGCCCCCTCAAGTGACATCCCAAACATCTTTTGGACTTGGCGCTGTGATAGGCACATTGAACTCATGACTGAGACATATTGCTGCAGATGGACTCTGGGGTCTCCATTCCCATTAAACTTGGCCATGTCGGGCATTTTAAACTGAGCTGGCAGCGGTTCTCCGAAGGTCATTGCCTCATAATCTAGCAAATCCTCATTCTTACCCCTCATTTTGTGGGTAACTGTTTCAACCTGATCCCGAAGCTACTGAAATTCTGCCTGAGACCCAATCACTCTGCCTGTTGCATATTCTGCCATGTCATCATCAAAAGTGGGGACATCATCCCCCAACCCATTCGAAGGCTCCTCACGCCTCACATTCTCAGAATTTCCCCCAGCACGGGGCACATCCATATTTGTCATGGCAGTAGTCAAGGCTTGCAACTGTTCAGTGCCCTTAGCGAGACCGTTTTCCAACTGATCCATACAGGATACCTCAATATCTGATTCACTCATGTCTATTCCCAGTATTTTGGTGAGTCTTCCCTTTTCCCTAACCCAACGGGAATCTATGATGGCTTTTAGAACACAAGGGTTAACATGATGTATGTATGCATGGGGTGCATGAGATGCATGTAACATATATAACATACTAAATCAACTAAAATTTTCAAACAAATCGGCCCGTTATCATTTTAGAAGCTTCTGGGCTAACTGTCATAGGAGTGAACTCATCCCAGTTTAAATGGCCCAACAAGTTCACATCTCATGGCAAGGAGCCCAACTAAATCCAAATGGTAATGTTCCGAACACAAGCACAAAGTAAGATAATGCAAACATAAAACAATGATTTCTACAGAATGGCCCATCAATATTTCAGAAGCTTTGGGCCTAATGGTCATAAGGTATGAACTCGCCCCAGTTTAAATGGCCCAGCAAGTTCGCATTTCTGACAATAGTCCAACTGCATCCAAATGAGGATGGTCCACAAGCACATATTCAAGGAAATAATTGTTACTTTAACCATATAAACCCGGTCTATGGGTGGGTTCGCAAGAGTGTAGACAAAGGCTCTCACCGGCGAAGGATGGCCCACAACTAGGTCTCCCCACTCAAGGGTTCGAGCGACCAAGTGAGCGCACCTTTTTTTATACACTAAGGTACGTGCCAATGAGCTATGGTGTGTGACGGACTGTCAAATGGATTTCCCGTTGTAGATTCCCCAGAGGGAGGGTGGAGCGAGGCTCACTTAAATACCCAAGCCTCTTAGGATCTTATCACTTGTTGTCAGGAATAAACAACGAGTCCTCCAAATTAGTCAATCACAATAGGCTACGAGTAGATGGCTATTTAGGTGCCTTCACAGCTTTTCCTTCTAGAAAGGTAGTGAATGAAGGAAGACACCAAGCCATTACCTAGCCTCAAAATGCCTTTGATTAAACCCTCATTTTACCCACTATAGACACGGTCAATTAAAACATAAATCCAAACATTACAAGACAATATTTCGGGGTCGATTCTCTATCCCCAGTGGAGTCGCCAGACTGTGGGACACAGGAACTGGATGACGCATGCTGTCCCGGGCTCGCGGCCTAGTCGGGAGTACAGAGCAGCCACGGGGACTAAACCGGAGAATAATGGAGTCGCCACCCGGTGTGAACCGGGAAAATGAGATTTAAGGTCGCACTCACCCCTCGCAAGGGAAGACCTCAAACCGTTGGGTTCGGAATAGTCCCTTACTTATGTCACTTGTAATGAAAGGATTTACGTAATAATTTAATCAGGCCTAAGTAACACTTATTTCCAAGAGTATCATGCTTCTAAATCCACATTCATGAAATTAATCATCACAACATACAACATCACATGGCAATCTCATGAACATATTCCAATCATATGATATGGAAAACTAAGAACAACCTAATCATGCTTGGTAACTATCTCATGAATACATCGAATGGATAAATGCAGAAATACAAATAATATGATTGACTACATAATGCAAGAGAGATCACCCAAGAGGCAATTATGCATGAAATATGATGAGACAGACTCAGTTCAGTATGTGCGCGTTCGTGTAGCATTCGTAAACGCGTTCGAACGGTAAACAGAAGGTTCGCGTTCGTGTAGCGTTTGATAACACGTTCGAACGGGACCAGACCTGATGATACAAAATGCATGCGCGTTCGAGTAGCGTTTGATAACGCGTTCGAACGGTAAACAGAAGGTTCGCGTTCGAGTTACGTTCGATGACGCGTTCGAACGGGAACTGGCAGATTGCATACATTCATATGGTTTTAGATACCGCATTCAAACAGGATCACAATAACGACATATCTAATCACATGGATATCTAAATCATGCATAAAGATTAACATACTAAGGACTAAATCATGCTTAAGAATAATAACGCACTAGGCCTAATCAGGCTAAATAAATAAATAACGTACTAACTACATCATGCTCAAATACAAGTTTGGATGAAACGGAATATATGTATCTCTCAAATGGTACGTGGAATTGTATCTCGAGTGCAGACCGTACTACCGTCCATTCGGATTCGGCTACGGAATTTACGTCCGGGTTTCCATCCGATATACCACAAAAGAGAACATGCATTCCGTTTATCCGGAATTCACATCATGCCTCAACAAAACGACTCTCATGCAATAAAAAAATATATTAAAATAAATAAAAGACAAATGAAAGATAATAAATACAAGGTGCCCTCAGGTCTAACCTTTTATGTCGTCTCTCGGAAGTACGGTGTACGGTCGTCGAAAAGGGGGGAATGCTCCGCAACTCCTCCGATTCACTGGTTTAGCGTCCTAGCTCACTGTTTTGCTGTTTTGCTTGCTATTCGGTCTCCGTTCTGCTGTTGTTCGGCCTCTGTTTTGCTGCTCACTGTTCAGGTCACTTGTTTTGACGTTTCAACGGACTGTTCCGAGTGTTTTTTGTGGGTTTTTAGTGTAGTCTTGTGTGATTATTTTAAGGATTATGAATGCAGTTTTTATGTTACTGTTTTGAGGATTTTAGGGACTGTTTTAAGAGGATTTGGCTGCTGTTTTGGGGGTGTATTTTCGGTGATGTGTGGGGAGTTTATGGAGGTGGTTTTCAGTGGTGGTTAGGGGCTGTATTGGTGGTTGTAATGGCTGTTAAAATTCGGTGGAAAGGGGGCTGATGTTTGGGGGTGTATCTTCGGTTATGGAGAGTGTTTATGGGGAGTGTTGTTTTCGGTGGAAATGGAGGAGGAGGAGAGGAAAATTCTAGGTTGTTTCTTGAGTATATTAGGTGTGAATGGAGAGGCTTTTTTCTTTATGTGAATATGTGTGAATGAGCTATGTATGAGCTAGGGGAATGCATGTCTTGGTTAGGGTTGTTTATATAGAGAAAGGCTAGGGCTTCACCTTGTCTCACAAGGAAGGGATTTGATTTAGTGTTGAGCAAGGAAAGTCAAAGATTGAGGGGGGACAAATTTGGTTAGATTAGGAATACAAAATATTTAATTTGTTATGATTGATTTTAATTAGGCATGACATCTTTTTAATTTAGTATGTGATTTTGTTTAGTTATGAAGGAATCTTGTGTAATTGGTGGGTGAATATCTTAATTAAGGAATTAAAATATTTGATTGATTTTAATGTTTATTTTAATTTGGTATGTGATTTTTAGATTTGTTTTGATTTCACCATGTGTTAAATATGTGTTTTAAGTGGGTTTGGGTGTGTGGGCCAAGGCTTGGGCGAATTGGGCTTGATGAGAGGCTAGCAGCGAAACCAGAATTACCGACACTGTTCGAACGCTTTGTCGAACGCGGCACGAACGCCCGCAATCTGTTTGGCGTTCGAATGTATACACGAACGCAGCACGAACGAAAACAATGAACCTTGTTTATTCTGAATTCCCTCTTCCGATGTCCGTTTTCCGTGACCTCCGTGACTTAAAAGGTAGTGTCTCTAAATGAGACTCATCATAGGGACTTATATGCAAAAATACAGTGCCTACAATTTGTATGTGCAATTATGGGCACATAGCTCTTAAGTATTGTTAATGAGCTTTTGATGTGTCTTGAATGGTGGACTTGAGGTCCTTATATGTAATTGTTGTTCATTACATGTCACATTGTGCTGCTGGATTGTGTTCCAGGTTGCATAAATTTAGGACGCTTCATGTCCGTTTTTCTTTAAGTTTGAGACTTGTGGAGATAGATTATTCTTGTCTCCTGCCGGTAGTATATTGACTCAGGCGGGGTGTTACAAAACAAGTACAAATATATTTTTAACCCCTTAATTACCCGAGACTCGAACCCATATGACAAACTTTATTAAGGGCTAAAAATTTGTTATCTCAGAACAATCCAACTCAAAACAATTGATAATTTAAAATTTTAACTACAATTTTCATCAAATAACACTAACATCAAAGTATTATAATGAGATACTCCTTTCACACACACATATAAAGGATCTAATGGGTACAACATCACATAATGAAAAAATAATCATAATAATATATTTTTTTGTAATCGAGGTATCCGAGTCAACTTACGCACACCTCAACTAATCATCGAGGCCTGTATCCCGTGTCATCAGAAAGTTTCCAGTACAGATTAATATAAGTCGCTAGATTTACATCGAGGGTATGGCCCAAAAAAAAAAATACATCTAGCAGGATTATAACCTTGAACCTGAGAATGAACAAATCACTCAAGTACAAAATCTTTACCACCAAGGCAACCCTTGAGGTTAAATCATAATAATATTGTTCTTCCTTGTTTATATTGTAATCAAACCTATCTATCACTTTAATTTTCTTTGGTCTTATCCTAAGAATATGCATGAAGATAAGATCCAGCTTTTGCTACCAGGAGAGCAACTAGCTAGCATCTATTGTCAGAGAAATAGTCCCTTTATTCCAAATGCTAAAGCATACAAGAAGCAAGTGTGATACATTCCCCCACAAAAAAAAAAAAAAAAAAAAAAAGAAGGATATAATTAAGCAACAAACAGGATGGAAGTCTTGGATTTTCCATATTCATCATTTGTGAAATCTATCATGAGTATTAATATTTAACGTTTTTGAAGCTTAGAATGAATCATTTGCAGAAATTGAATTAATTTATTGTTTTTCGGGAATAATAAATACAGAAAGGCCAATGCAAGTGGTTGATAAGAAAGTTGCCTTCTCCACCACTTGTTGCCTCAAGACTCCTAAAGATATACTTTTTCTTGCTTTGCATCTCCTTGCCCTTCTTTTTCATATCTCATCTCTTTTAGATTTGTTCTTTTCTCTCTGTATGTCCTTTGTATTTGTCTATACTGTTTTGCGTGCTATGGCTAGACGTTTCTAAGGATTGTGATTTGGTAGTGTAGGATTCAAGATCTCACATTGAGATTCTGGTTTCGAATATAGAAAATGCGTTTCTTGTAAAAGTCTGGGACAATCGGGAATTTTACATGCTCCGCTTAAGCCCGGAAAAGATGATTTGGGGGCGGAATTTCGAACCATTAAAAAATGATATGGCTGGACATTTTTCAAAACTTCGAAGTGCTGCTGACAATTGAACTTTTATGACAAGTTAAGTGTCTAATAAAGTAACAAGTCAAGCAAGCAGTTGGGATTAGGTGAATGGATTGTGGATTTAGTATGATACTAAAAGAAATCTACTTTATGGAAGAGAAGGGAATCGGGCATATCCTTAGGCCTTTTCATAGAAAAAAGTTGAGGAGTTAGAACTCTGAAAACAGTAGTATACTAGTTAGTTATGGTTATTAACTACCTCAACTAGTACTCATGTCGTAAATTAATAATTATTACGTGACATAAAAATTATAAGTTGATGAATATCTCTATCATATAATAAAGATATTATAATTAAAATGACTGAAAATTATTTAAATATTTTAAATTTGGTTTGCGAGAATTAAAATTTTATTATAAAAAATATCATAACACACTCAAATAAGAGCATGGTGGACTTCGGCGTGCTATGGAGTTTCACTTCCAGAGCTTGCTTGAAATTTTTAAGTGATTAGTTTTTACTTTTAAATTTTTAAGAGAATAGGTTTTATTTTGATATCTATTATACTTTTGTGGTAGATTTATTCATGAAATAGTCATGAAATGAAAACTACTTTTTTTTTTTTTTTAAATTCATGACAGATTTTTATCATTCTATATTTAAAAAGGAATTCTGAAAAAATATAAACTTAAATAAATGAATCTATCATATTTTAATGATAAATTTTTCATAACACAAATGTATCATAAATTCATAATAAAAGTCATTTTATGACACAAAATATTATTCTTTTATGATATTTTTCTTGACACGAATTTTTTATCATTAAAAAAGTATCATGTACTCCTATTTTTCTAATAATAACACTCTTTTTATGAAATATATATATATAGAGGCGGTTATGATTGTGTAAAGAATATTTCCCAACTCCTACATATAACAGGAGTCTATCACCTCATTCCTTGATTTGGAAACTTAAACTATTTTGTTAGGAAAAATTTAAGTTAGCACACAAACTTTGTCAAAACTCAGAAGTGAATGTGACCCCATATTCTAATTCTAAAATGCAACAATTACACTCATACATCATTTTAAGAATTGTCTTGAATTGTCCTAAATTTTGAAAATTCTATAGGGATTTTTAAAATATCACTTATATCAATAAATGATAAAAATAAATAAATAAATATATATTACACACTTAAAAAGTAAATTTTTTTATATTTGTGGTTTTAATTTGGAGTCAAATTTTGGTGGCTTGACTAGCTGTCTATGTAGAGTGTTCCAAACCCGCTTTTAACAACATCATAGATTACTTATGACATTACAAATTATAATGACTCATTAATTAATTAATTTAGATTTAGTAATGAGATGAGCTTTGTGATTTCACCACTAACTTGATTAAGTTGACCATAATTCAATGATTAACATTAAAAAGTGTACATTTAATAAAATAGAAACTAATCATTTTACACTTATAATTTTATTAATCTCTTTAATTTAGCACATTTGTAAAATAATAATTAAATTTATGTTTTATATATTTTTATTGTGATTTTTATTTCTTATATAGGTGAAATAATACTTTCGATACATAACTAGAAAAATAGACGTGATATTTGGATTTTGGAGACCGAAATTTGGAAGGGCGTTCTAACATTGTACAATTTCGGAAATTTCAACTTTGTACAATTCTCGTAATTTAACCATAACTTCTTACTCCGATATCAGATTGAGGCGATTTCAGTTCCAGATGAAAGAAGACTCAAATATATACAACTTTACTGTTACAAGAATTTCTAATTCTGAGATTTTCAAGGTCGAAATTGGTGAAAACATCAATGTGTGTTGTATGCAATTTTAATTATTAGAAAATAAAGTTAAAAAATAAAAAATAAAAAAAATAAAAATAAAAATTGAAATGTCATAGTCCATTTTAGGTGGATTGTGATCATATTTGCAAAATTATCAACAAAAGATCAAAAAAGTCAAAAAAGGAAAAAGAAAAAATAAATTAGTAAAATTTTATTGTTTGTATTTGATTTGGAAAGTTGTAATTAATAATTGAGAGATGAACACTTTTACTATAAATAGAGGTGCTCACCTCTCATTTTTCTTCATGCTTTCTTTCAAAGTTCTCTTGTAGAATTTGTGAGAGAGTATCTTGTATGTTTTATTTTTTAAGCTTTCTTGTAATTTCTTTTTATTTCGATAATAAAATTAAGCATGTTTTTCTTCAAATCATGAGTAGCTAATTTCATCATGCGGGGGTCAAGAGTGAAGCTATTAATATGAGAATATAGATTAATATTATTTATATTCTAATATATAAAATTATAATCTGAATAAGTAATTTAAATTTGGATTAATTATTAACAAACTTTGTTATCACTGTCTTTATGGATGGTTTTATATGTTTTGACATAATTAATTCCTGAAGTAAATTAACTGGGTAATAATAACAATTTGTATATTATAAAAAGTAAGATTTCTCTATATTTGAAATATTAAGAGTGGATCTCCTAACCTCAACATTTTAATTTATTATTGTATTTCAATTTAAAATTTTTTATCACTTCAAACAAATCCAATATTTGTATTTCACTCGAATTGTTATTTTGTTTACTAAATTTATTCCATGTGGATCGACCCAAGACTTACCGGGTTATTTTATTACTTCGACACTCTTGTACTTGGGGAGTAAAGAACCACTTTGTGAGTGTGTCAAGTTTTTGACGTCGTTGCCAGGGAGTATAATTTAGTAGATAGAATAATAATTTAACATCCTTATTTTTTTTTGTCATTTATTTTTACTTTTTATTTTTTTATTTTGTATTTTCTTTCTTTGTCATTTATTTTTACTTTTTGTTTTCACTTGATTATTATTTTTTCTTTTTGTAAGTATTGCATTGGTAAATTTTATATATAGTTTGCATTTAGATTGCATGAAATATTGGTCTCGATCAACCAATGGTAGATTAAATAGAAAGTCTCCATCACTTTCATCGTTAGTCGAAATGGCTGAGAATCGAAATGAAAATCCACCAGTTCGAGATGAAAAACCAGTTGATCAAGTAGAACGTGAGTCTCAACATGGGGATCTTAATCATCCAATGACACTCAGAGAATTTATGAATCCCACCCGGACAGGATCACCATCTTGCATTGCTTTCCCCCCAGATGCATCACGTTTCAATTTCAAACTAGGTATCATCCAACTTTTACCCACATTCCACGGTCTTGAATCACAAAATCCTTATCACTCACTTGAGGGAATTCAAAGAGGTATGTAATACTTGCACATATCAAAATTATAGCATGAATATAATTCGACTCAAGTTTTTTCCCTTTCTTTAAAGGATAAAGCTAAAATTTGGCTGCAAAACCTTAGGTCGGGATCCATTAGAACTTTGGATGATTTGCAAGAACAATTTCGGAAAAAAAATTATTTCCCCTTTCACAGGACAAACTCCTTTAAGAGGAGAATCACAACTTTCATACAAGAGTCGGGGAAACACTTTACCAATATTGGGAGAGATTTAAACAGATGTTAAATATTTGTCCACATCATGGATTTGAAATATGGAGGCTGGTTTCCTACTTCTAAGAGGGTTTAGCACCCCAAGGTAGACATGTAGTGGAAATGATGTGTAATGCTGAGTTTAGGGATAAAAATTCCGAAGATGCACTAGATTACCTAGAACACATAGCAGAGAATGCACGATAATGGGACACAGTTGGCACTTATGAGTCGTCTATAAAACCACAACCATACAGTAGAGGTATGTTTAATCTTAGGGAAGACCATGACCTTTCTGCTAATTATGAGGAAGAGTGATCATGTCAACTCAGTTCAAGAAATCATGTGTCATATCTGTAATTCAAATGAACATGTCACACAAGTTTGCCCAACCTTGCCAGCCCTGCATGAATGTCTCCATGACCAAGTCAGATCCATAAGCACCTTCAAGAGACCAAATCCAAACCCATACTCCCAAACCTATAATTCTGGTTGGAGAAACCATCCAAACTTCAATTGAAGGATTAATAACCAAGCACAACCATCGCAAAAACCTCCTCAGGTACACCAGAATTTCCAAAACTCCCAGAATTATGCACCATATATCCCACCGCCTAGGAAAACCCTTAAGGATACCTTGCATGCATTCATTGAGAAATAAGAAGCCATCAATAACCAAAATGTACAAACATTGATTGATCTGAAAGATACTTTCTCCAAAATCACATATGCATTAACCATTAATGAGAAAATGAAGTTTCCTGCACAACCACAGCCAAACCCCAAGAGTCATCAACACCCTCATGAGGGTAGTTCTGGTAGTCAACACATAGACCAAGTCAAATCTGTTATTACTCTTTGCAGTGGTAAGGTCATCCATAAACCTGAACCTCATGAAGTTGAAAGTAAATCAGATTCAGAGGGTAAGGAATGGGTTGATGAACCATTACCTATCATTGATGATAATAATTTTTCTCATGCACCTCTATTTCTTCAAACATTAAAAACAAAGAAATTGTAAAGGTCAATATTCTTTTGTTAGATGTCATCCATCAGATACCATCTTATGCCAAATTTCTGAAAGACTTGTGCAACGTTAAAAGAAAACATCAGGTAAGAAAGAATGCTTTTCTAGCTGAATAGGTAAGTTTCATTCTCTCAACCAACAATGCATTAAAATAACAGGACTCTGGTTGTCCAAATATTTCATGTATGATTGGAAATCAAAAAATTGAACATGTTTTGCTTGATCTTGGAGCCAGTGTCAATTTGCTTCCATTTTTGGTTTTCCAACAACTTAATATTGGCGAGTAAAAACCAACATCAACTACTCTTTTACTTGCCGATAGATCAGTCAAGGTACCGAAAGGAATTGTAGAAGATGTGTTATTACAAATCGATAAATTCATATATCCTGCGGATTTTATTGTCTTGGAAACAAAACCTGTAGCAGACAGTTATAAGCCAATTCCTGTAATATTTGGTCGCCCATTTTTAGCAACAACTAATGCTTTAATTAATTGCAGGAATGAAATCATGAATTTTTCCTTTGACAATATGACAATGAAGCTTAATATTTTTAACATGTGCAAACAAGCATACAATGAGGACAATGAAGACGAGAGCATGGAACTAATCGAACCAATTGTGGAGGAATATATTCAGGAGAGTTTATCTGATCCTACAGAAATTTGTACAGCTAGTTTTCTTGAATCAAGTACGCAATTAGATTCAGATATTCCTAATGATTTTTTACTTGATTCTACACAGGTACTGAAAGATGATGGAGAGAGATAAAATTTTGAGGAACTATGAACACTGAAAGACGAGAAAAATGAGGAAGCACCCAAATTGGAATTAAGGACTTTGCCAGAATGATTAAAGTATGCTTTTCTTGGAGATGAACAAACTTAACATGAGGTAATTTCTTCCTCTTTCACAAGCGATCAAGAAGATAAGTTACTTATTTTTAAAGAACATAAAAAAGGAATTGGATGGATTTTAAAAGGTATAAAAGACATTAATCCTTTAAAATGCACACAAAATATATTTAAAATATAATGTCAAGACACATCGACCATCTACAAAAAAGTTAAACCCTTACATGAAAAATGTTGTTAAAACAGAAGTCCGTAAATTTCTTGATTCATTCATCTCTTACATACCTAGTTTGGAGAAAAGCATATATGCTAAGAAACGAAGAGCTAAAACATTAGGTGTTTGTTATAAATGCTCATGTTGGACGTGCAACACTTGTGGTCGTTCTTTAGGAATGATGTCTAATAATCACGAAGAAAAAATTCAACCCATTAGAGATGGCTTGAGTAAATAGTCGTTAGATAATACATCATTGACTCTTGAGACGCATCATAGTGCATTTGATATACTAATTCGCGACTTACAAACATAATTCCGAAAAGAAAGACAACAATACAGTCTCGGGAATCTGACTTTAAAAGACCATGTTTGCTAATTTATAAGAAAATTGGATGGGAAACATATCTCTGACCCATAGAGGGCGTTCAAACCGTTACTGGATGTAAATCCAGTGGAAGATGTGGACCACAATCACAACTATCAGTACACATCATTTACTGTTTTGATTTCCTTTTATTGTTTTAATATGTAACATTTCTTTTTAGTAGCAGTGTTGTAGATTCAATTGTCAATTCCACACTAACTAGGTATGTCTTCTAAAATCTATTTCTTCTTATTCAGATATTGGGGACAATGTCTCAATTTGGTTGGGGGGAGGGGATAGTTGACTAGATAATTTTTTTATGTTTTATTATTATGTTTTTCTTTAAAAAAAATTTTCATTTTTGTGTTGTTATTTTATGTAAAAAAAAAAAAAATTATTATGTTGTTTTTGCTTTGTTGTTATTTTGTGTGTAAAAAAATATTTTATTTTAAAAAAAAAAAAATCAAACAAAACTACACACAAACTAACAATAAATGTTTGACTAGTGGAATTGTTGTTCGGAGATGGCAGTGTAAGGAGTTTTCGCTCCTGAGACGTATCTCAATTTAATTCGTAACAAGTTATTTTTGTTTCTTTCCTTTTGAATCATTTAAATTTATGAATTCTCCATAATATTGATTAAATTTGATCTTCATATGCTCATTTGATAGATATTATCAACATACACGGTAACATATGAACATGAGTTGTAAGTGAAAATTTTATAATATTCAGTTCTCTAGTTTGTTGGAGGTAGCACCAAAAGGCATTGGAATATGTGATTTTTTTTAAAAAAAAATAAACTAACCATGCTTTTACTTAGTAACCGAACATATTGCCTCAATAAGCAGTGATTGTTCGCGTAAAACGAAAGAGTTTGAGTTAGTTTAAAAAAAAGTTGGTAATAATCAAGATTTTACTTAGTAACCGGACATCTTGCCTCAGCAAGCAGTGATTGTTTGCGTAAAATGGTAGATCTTGAATTGTTTTAATTAAAAAAAAATGTGTGAATAAGTTCGATTTTGTAGCCTCTCTAAGTCAAGCAATTAAGTCCGTATGGGTGTTTTAACACTTAGTGTCTTAAGACCATCTAGTCTGGGAGTCACTAGCCCAAAGCTCATTACATGGGTTAATGGGAAAGCTTAAGGAAATTAGACACTTCTTCTTTTTAATATTTGAGATCCGAGCAATTAAGTCCGTAAGAGTGTCTTAACACTTAGTGCCCTGAAGCCAACTGGTTTGGGAGTCACTGGCTCAAAGCTCGCTACAAGGATTGAAGATATATTATTAAAAAAAAAAACTATTTTTATAATTATAAATAAACTTCCATTGCCAAAAAGGTGTGAACTCTAATATAATTTTAGGACAAAAATATTACTCTCTTTTCAATAAGACCTGTGAATATTGTGGACACAATGAATTGATTGATACCTTATTTTATGTGTGTATAGAGAAGGGTAAAAAATACATGAGAATTTACTTATTTGATAATTTAGAAAGAAATAAAACAATTATTGACTTGGATAAGATATTTTTTTTAAGTTTTCGCTTTACTAGGAACTAATAATAAGTTGGTTGGGGGATGTGATGTACATTAAAAAATGTACACTTAATAAAAGAGAAACTAATCATTCCCTTTAATTTAGCACATTTATAAAATAATAATTAAATTTTTATATATATTTTTATTGTGATTTTTATTCTCATATAGGTGAAATAATATCTTGGATGCATAACTAGAAAAATGGACGTGACATTTGGGTTTTGGAGGCCAGAAACTTGGAAGGCATTCCAACAGTGTACAATTTCGGAAATTCCAACTTTGCAAAATTTTCGTAATTTGGCAATAATATTTTACTCTGATATCGGATTGAGGCGATTTCAGTTCCAGATGAAAGAAGACTCAAATATCTACAATTTTGATATTCACAAGAAGCGAGGTCAAAATTGGTGAAAACGTCAATGTGTGTTGCATGTAATTTTAATTATTAGAAAATAAAGTAAAAAAATAAAAAAAAATCCACTTCAGGTGGATTGTGATCATGTTTCCAAAATTATCAACAAAAAAAAAAAAAAAAAGCCAGAAAAATAAAAAGAAAAAAATAAATTAGTAAAAGTTTGTTGTTTGTATTTGATTTGGAAAGTTGTAATTAATAATTGAGAGATGAACATTTCTACTATAAATAGAGGTGATCACCTCTCATTTTTCTTCATGCTTTCTTTCAAAGTTCTCTTGTAAAATTTGGGAGAGAGTATTTTATGTGTTTTATTTTTTAAATTTTCTTATAATTTCTTTTTCTGTCAATAATAAAATTATGCATGTTTTTCTTCAAATCATTAGTAGCTAATTTCATCATGCTAGGGTATAGAGTAAAACTCTTAATATGAGAATATAGATTAATATTATTTATATTATAATATATAAAATTGAAATCTGGATAAGTAATTTAAATCTGGATTAATTATTGACAAATTTTGTTATCACCGCCTTTATGGCTGATTTTATATGTTTTGACATAATTAATTCCTGAAGTAAATTAACTGGGTAATAATGACAATTTATATATTATAAAAAGTAAGATTTCTCTATATTTGAAATATTAAGAGTGGATCTCTTAATCTCAACATTTTAATTTATTGTTGTAGTTCAATTTAAAATTTTTCATCACTTCAAACAAATCCAATATTTTTATTTCACTCGAATTGTTATTTTGTTTTAGTAAATTTATTCTCTGTGTATCGACCCCGGACTTACCAGATTATTTTATTACTTCGACACTCTTATATTTATGAGTAAAGAACCACTTTGTAAGTGTGTCATTCAACAATAATATTAGGAACATTTGGATTCAGTATTGAAATGTGTTGAGCTGTTTTAAATTTGTTCTTATATCATTTTATCATACGTGTATTAATAATAATGAACGATTATTATTCAATTACATATAAATTCTTATTCAATAACTAAATGGTAAAAAAAAAACTATGTATAAAGATCGGCTCTGTACAGAATTCAAGTCCTAGTACTAGTATTACTTATCCTCGGCAACACATGCACGGAAACCACTTGAAACCCCATCGGTGGATCAAGCATCCAAGCCTTCGCCGGCGAAGCAACCACGTCCACAATCACAATCATCTCCCCATTTTTGCAAACCACACAAACTCTCCCTCTCGCTGCCGCAATTTGCTCGGCACCTTTGAGTTCAGCCAGCTCAATCACGACGTCCCACCGATCACCTTCACCATCATACTTGCTCAAAGCTCCTTTATCTTCATCCACAACATACATATCCTCCTCATTCATCGTCGCCGCCGGCCCGTTCCATCCCGCACGCATTCCCTCCGGCATCGCCTTCCACTTGTTCATCTCAACGTCAAAGATGGCCCCTTCTTTGGCTCCATTACCTGTTAGAAACTTTAAGATTAGGTGACTTAGAAACACTTATCAAATATGTTTTCTTTAAAGTATTAGTTGTCTGTTCTCGTTTGAGAATGTTTTGAATTAATACAGCACTTTTAATGAATTTTATGTTAAGCAAAAACGAAATTTCACATGAATTTAAGATTGTTTTTGTTAAAAGCGAAAGAGCTTATTTTATACAAGAGTTTGTTGCCAACAGTTATAACAGTCGTTTAAATTCAAAATCAAAATTATTAAAACAGTTAAATGTCTAAACAGTAATTTTTGGAAATAACCATCATAAAAAATAATAAACATACTTAAATTTTTACTTAAAATTACTAGCTAGGGTGTAAAAGCTTTAAGTAAAAATTTATTTAGGTATAGCATTACTCAACCAACATTACCTTTAAGATTCACCATGCAAAGATTCCCCTTAAACCCTACTGCTTCCACAGCTTCTCTGCTAAACCTACCACCAACTTTGAGCTGAGCTTTCTCCACCCATTTCCAATCTTCACACTTCAAATTCAAATCCCATTCCTCCATTGACCTCCCAACATCACTTCTGTAATGGGCCCCAACTCCACTTGCCACGTAGACGGAACCGCCTACGGAACCCGTCGAACACCACCGGCGTGGGATTGAGAGCTTAGGTCCTAAAAACCAAGAGTTGGTCTCAGGGTTGAAGGCTAATGGATTGTTAAGTGCAGGCACAAATTGGGGAGTTGTTGCGGCTATCAGGATGAGATTGTTGGATGCTGTGAGGGACTGGACGGGGAGTTTTCTTGATAAGAAAGACGGGTGGCGGCGGAGGAACCGGAGAGGCGGGTTTTGCAGAGGGGGAGGGGGGAGTGGGGACCAAGATGATGAAATGGGATCAAATGAAAAGAATTCTATTGGGTTTGTTAAAGAAGAAGATGAGGGGCTGGATTTGTTACTGAGGAGGGCGTAGAGAGAGAAGAATGGAGGGAAAGATGGAGAGTAGAGGAGGCGCCGCCATGAGCGGCAAACGGAGAAGAGGAGAGGAGGAGGGAGACGAGAGAGGCAGCGTTCGGCGAGATCATTAGGGAGGCCGGGGAGTAAGAGGGTTTCGTTTCGTGTATCAGAAGAGTTGTTGCTGCTGCTGCTGATTTTGGTGTGTTTTGAGGTTGAATCCATGGGAGCTCATGAGAAGATTTTTCAGAGGGCCATATGAATTGCCACTTAGAAATTGCAAAAGTTTGTTAAATATTGTGGGGGAGTTTGCTTTCATTGAAGGTAAGTTAACTTTATTTTTCAAAGTCACTTTACACAGGGTATGTATTTGTTTACTTAAAAATGAAAAGAGGAGTCTTTTATTATTAATGTAGTAGAGGACGAATTTGGATTCAGTTTTCAAGGGAATAAAATTCTTTTATATATGTACAATGATATTTGTATAAAATGAATATGAAAGGTTGATAAAATTAATCACAATATACTGATATTTTATTATTATGATATTTTTAAGTTATATAATATTGATATTTTTTTTATACAAATATCCATACTGAACTTATAAATTATAATAAGAGAAGAGATAGATGTACTCCATGAGTATAGAATGAGTACATAATTTTAATTTTAAATCAATAATGATAGTTTGTAAATATAAAAAATTATTTAATTAAATTAAAATTTTAATTTATAATCACAATTTAATTATAGTTATGTATTGAAGAAGTACGGCTCAATACAATTATCATTATTATTATATTAAAATAACTATTATTTAGACAATAATTTTTTAATATTTTAATACACGTACACATGGATCTGAAACCACTATCGTAACTTTAAGTTTCATGTTTTAAGTCCCACCGACCACAAGAGATGTTTTACCCATGAGAAACAAATACGTGCCATGGCCCTACTAGTTAGTATCCTATTTGTGCCCACCGTGTGAAGATTTCTAATAATGAAACACGTATGTTGATGGTGTTTTTTGTGACGAGTATTTTGAATAGTTCGGCAAGGGCAGAGATGGGTTTTTCCCTTTTGGAGGGTCAAGTGTTCAGAGGGTTTGGGTTGTTCCCCAGCCAGAAAGAGAGTCCGGACACAGTCTCCCGGATTTGGTCGACCAGAGTATATAGCTTAGTACAGTTTCTAGAGACCGACAACATCAGAACCAAGACCGACCACTTTGGGCCAGTAGCTCGGATTCAACAGTGTCTTTCTTTTTAAATCGTGGAAATGAGCTCGGACGTTTTGGGTCTGGCCGAGATCAGTTTGGGTAGTCCAGTTAACCATCTGGCTGATCATTTGGAGACCGATGTGTGATCAGGGCATCTCTGATATGTGTTACTGTTCGAAAGGTCTTTACAGGCTGGCATCTTTATTGTTGCGTGTGACAGTGGAGAAAATAGAGTGATGTGACAGGCCGTCAGATGGCAGGCTTGCTTTCGGCGACGACAGACCTAGGGCAAAGAACCCGTCAATCAGTCAAGAGTTCACGAGGGAAACGTCATGAAAGGGTGGAACAATGTTGCAATTCCTGAGTATATAAAGGAAAGTTAGATTCATTGGTAGGGGATAGCGAACTTGTAATAAAAAGAGAATGAACATTACTTGTAAAAGTTGATAAACTGCTCAGTCTCACTTAGACCTCTTTTAGAACAGGTCGGCCGAGTTAGTTCTGGTAATAAAACAACCCCCACCATTTTATGCCCGTGGACGTAGGCTGGATTTGCTCCGCCGAACCACGTTAAAACTCTCTTGTCAACTTGTGTGTTTTTCTCGCCTTTTACTACATTTGTCTTTGGTCTCCCCATAACCAAACAAATTCAAGGTTGAATGAGGATTGTCTCGGGTGAGTTATCTCGAAACTGTCCCTGGACGAAAATCACCTGTCAACAGTTGGCGCCGTTTGTGGGGAAATAACAAGAAGCAACTTACGTAGTAAGACGATGGTAGAAGGTAGAAACCAGGGGTCGTTGGAGATTTCAGCAGCATAGTGGTTTGGGAAAACGAAAGAAAGGCTGGATGAAAGAGAAAGAGAGCGAGCGGAAGCTGGTCAGAACGGAAAAGGGAAATGGATCACAAGGAGAGAGAAGGTTGGCAATAGCTCTCCTCATTGAGCTGTAGAATGAAGTTCAGACTAGAAGCTGTGATCGGACTACGAAGCAAGAACCAGAAAATTATTGTAAGAGCCTCTCTCGAAATGACCCGCAGAGAGTTGTAAGAAGGACGGTAGGTCATTTGAATATGAATAAAACTCTCATTTTTAAGACATTTGTCTATCTTGCTTATTTGTTAATCAAATGCGAAAGTTATTTTCAATATTCTTGGGATATGCTCGATGCGAAAGGGTGATCGGTAACTGGGAAGGGCACCAAGCCCGTGGCACGCCAATCCCGGGTGTCATTATCAAACCCCCGGGTAGAAGTGCTATGACCTGGTTCCTTTCACTTTTGAGGATCCAGAACGCATCAAGGGATGTGGCGCATGTGGGAAACGCGTGAACCCCTCGTGGCACATTGCACCCAGGTGTCATTATCAAACCCCAGAGGCCAGAGCGTTATTACCCCGTGGCTCGTATTTTTGAGGAATAGCTCGGGTAAACCAGACCCAGGGACGTTTCTTCCCCTGCAAGCGGCTGGTGAATCCCGTTGAAGATTATCGGAGAGTAAGGCATGAGGATGGCTTAATTGCCTCCATAACCATCATGCTCCCGGGTAAACCAGACCTAGGGAGGTTTCTTCCCCTGCGATTCGGCTGGAGATTCACGTTGACAACCATCATACCACCTAGTTTGGGTATGACCGAATGGTCCCCTTGATTAAAGGAGTCTCGGGTAAACCGGACCCAGGGAGGATTCTTCCTCTGCGAGTCGGCTGATGAGTCCCATTGAGAACCACCCAGAGAGGGCACACACGGGGTGTCTTCCTCCCCCGTGGGGATTTGCCTGACCACCCCGGATCAGCGTATCCGTAGCCTGGTTAGTCGGGACACTGAATTGTAAGGTTAGAATTGTATTTTGGGAGGCCTCGGACAGGACGCTGCCTCGGAGCACCCGAGTTGTTGTTTTTCTCTTAAATTTGCATGAAGTATGTGCTAAGTCACCTCCACTTTTGTTAACTTTGCTTTGTTCCAATTTTTGTTTTTCCCAGATGTCCGCAGAGCCTCAGAGGTTGAAAATCTTCCCTCGTGTAAGTCTTAAATGCTCCATCAGCTCGGGGCTGGATTTGTTCCACCGAGTCTGCTTTGTTCCATCAGCTCGGGGCTGGATTCGTTCCACCGAGTCAGCTTTGTTCCATCAACTCGGGGCTGGATTCATTCCGCCGAGTCTGCATTGTTCCACCAGCTCGGGGCTGGATTCGTTCCGCCGAGTCTGCATTATTCCACCAGTTCGGGCCTAGATTCGTTCCGCCGAGTCTGCTTTGTTCCACTAGCTCGGGGCTGGATTCGTTCCGCCGAGTCTGCTTCGTTCCATCAGCTTGGGGCTGGATTCGTTCCGCCGAGTCTACATTTTTCCACCAGCTCGGGGCTGGATTCGTTCCGCCGAGTTAGTATTGTTCCACCAGCTCGAGGTTGGATTCTTTCCGCCGAGTCTTCTTTGTTCCATCAGCTCGGGGATGGATTCGTTTCGCAAAGTCTGTATTGTTCCACTAGCTCGGGGCTAGATTCGTTCTGTCGAGTCTGCTTTGTTCCATTAGCTCGGGGCTAGATTCATTCCGCCGAGTCAACATTATTCCACCAGCTCGGGGCTGGATTTGATCCGCCGAGTCTGCTTCGTTCCATCAGCTCGGGGCTGGATTCGTTTCGCTGAGTCAGTATTGTTCCACCAGCTCGGGGCTGGATTCGTTCCGCCGAGTATGCTTTTTTCCATCAGCTCGGGGCTGGATTCGTTCTGCCGAGTCTGCATTGTTCCACCAGCTCGGGGCTGGATTTGTTCTGCCGAGTCTGCTTCGTTCCATCAGCTTGGGGCTGGATTTTTTCCGCCGAGTCTGTATTGTTCCACCAGCTCGGGGCTGGATTCGTTCCGCCGAATCAGTATTGTTCCACCAGTTCGGGGATGGATTCGTTCCACCGAGTCTGCTTTGTTCCATTAGCTCGGGGTTGGATTGTTCCGCCGAGTCTGCTTTGTTCCATCAGCTCCGGGATGGATTCATTCCGCCGAGTCTGCATTATTCCACCAGCTCGGGGCTGGATTCGTTCCACCGAGTCTGCATTGTTCCACCAGCTTGGGGCTGGATTCGTTCTGTTGAGCCTGCTTCGTTCCATCAGCTCAGGGCTGGATTCGTTCCGCCGAGTCAATATTGTTCCACCAGCTCGGGGCTGGACTCGTTCCGCCGATGCTTTGGTCCACAAGCTCGGGATCGGGCTCCATCCCACCGAGTCTGTCTCATTGGTCTGGGAATGTAACATTCCCCCAGAGCCAAGTGTTCTTCTCATCTCGGGGTCGGGCTACATCACAACGAGTCCGTCTCATTGGTCTGGGGACGTAATATTCCCCCAGAGCCAAGTATTCTTCTTAGCTCGGGGTCGGGCTACATCCCACCAAGATTGTCTTATTAGTCTGGGGACGTAACATTCCCCCAGAGCTAAGTGTTCTTCTCAGCTCGAGGTCGGGCTACATCCCACCAAGTCCATCTCATTGGTATAGGGACGTAACATTCCCCCAGAACCAAATGTTCTTCTCAACTCGGGGTCGGGACACATCCCACCGAGTCTGTCTCATTGGTCTGAGGATGTAACATTCCCCTAGAGTCAAGTGTTCTTCTCAGCTCGGGGTCAGGCTACATCCCACCGAGTCCGTCTCATTGGTCTGGGGACGTAACATTCCCCCAGAGCCAAGTGTTATTCTCAGATTGGGGTCGGGCTATATCCCACTGAGTCCGTCTCATTGGTCTGAGGACGTAACATTCCCCCAGAGCCATGTATTTTTCTCAGCTTAGGATCGCGTTATGACCCAACGAATGCATTTGATTTCCGATCGAGGACAGAAAATCAACTCGTGGTCGGGCCCTGATTGGTCGGGTGCAAGACCGCATTGAGATTTGCAAGAACAAGTTAGAAATTTGAAGCCGAAATAAGCCAAGTATGGAAAGCAGAACAGAAAGCATTCAAGCTAGGCAGTAAAAGAGAAATTGAAGTGTGTTATTATAAAAATGAGTACGTTGTTTGAATTTACATAGGGCCCCGTTCGGGTCACCCTCATTCATCAGCCCGCACAGGGGCAACTGCTTCTTCCTGGTCAGGTTCGGCAGAAGGCACTTCGGTTTTAGTTTGGGAGGCAATAGGGGCTTCAGTTTCGGCCTCGGGCACTTCAGGGGCAAGGACGGGAGCCTCATGATGGATCTCCTCAAGGGCTAGGGACGTGAGCACGGTTGAAATATGCTCCGGGTCCTGGACTTCCTCCGAAGGGAGGGCAAGTAATTCACAGGCCTCATCCACGGAATGTTCTCATTTGCAGAAGTGGATGGCCACGTGGATTGTTTCCATGTTAACCTCGGGCATTAGAATTGAAATAATCTCGGCATAATACCTGATTCCCTTGAGCTGAGCATTCTACAGCTCGCCCTCCAATGCAGCCTCCTTCTTTTCCAATTCAGCCTCCCTCTTTTTCAGCACTTCCAGAGCTCGGTCTCTCTCACCGGTCATCTTCCTCAGTTTAGACTCAGCGCTCGACACCTCCCACCACAAGCGTTTATTTTACGATTGGGAAGCAGATTTATCTTGATCTGGTCCAGGAGGCAGGATCTCTGGTATAGACTCGGCAGAAGGGATGTCAGTTTCGGTCTGGACGACAAGAGGAGCTTCGTCTTCTGCTGGGACGGCTACCAGAAGGGTAAATAGGGAATTTTCTTCAAGTCAGAGAATCATTTGGATGGGCTTCAGAATCCTCAGTGACTGAGCACATGAAGATGGCAAGGGAAGACCTGATTGGTAGCAGAGGCAGTTTTCTTTGTGGTTCCTGGAGCTACCACTGACTGGTTGATCAGCACACCATCTTTTTTATAGTTCCCAACATCAACTCGCTAACTCGTTGATACCGAGAACTAGGGGACAGATGTTGATGGTGTTTTTTGTGACGAGTACTTTGAACAGTTTGGTAAGGGCAGAGATGGGTTTTTCCCTTTTGGAGGGTCAAGTGTTCAGAGGGTTTGGATTGTTCCTCAGCCAGAAAGAGAGTCCGGACACAGTCTCCCGGATTTGGCCGACCAGAGTATATAGCTTAGTACAGTTTCTAGAGATCGACAACATCAGAACCAAGACCGACCACTTTGAGCCGGTAGCTCAGATTCAGCAGTGTCTTTCTTTTTAAATCGTGGAAATGAGCTCGAACATTTTGGGTCGGGCCGAGATCAGTTTGGGTAGTCCGGTTAACCATCTGGCCGATCATTTGGAAATCGATGTGTGATCAAGGCATCTCTGATATGTGTTACTGTTCGAAAGAACTTTACAGGCTGGCATCTTTATTGTTGCATGTGACAGTGGAGAAAATAGAGTGATGTGACAGGCCGTCAGACGACAGGCTTACTTTCGATGACAAAAAACCTAGGGCAGAGAACTCATCAATCAGTCAAGAGTTCACGCGGGAAACGTCATGAAAGGGTGGAACAGTGTTGTAATTCCTGAGTATATAAAGGAAAGTTAGATTCATTGGTAGGGGATAGCGAACTTGTAATAAAAAGAGAATGAACACTACTTGTAAAAGGCGATAAACTGCTCGGTCTCACTTAGACCTCTTTCAGAATAGGTCGAGTTAGTTCTGGTAATAAAATAACCCCCACCATTTTGTGCCCGTGGACGTAGGCTGGATTTGCTCCACCGAACCACGTTAAAACTTTCTTGTCAACTTGTGTGTTTTTCTCGCCTTTTACTACATTTGTCTTTGGTCTCCCCATAACCAAACAAATTCAAGGTTTAATGAGGATTATCTCGGGTGAGTTATCTCAAAACTGCCCCTGGGACAAAAATCACCCCTCAACAACGTATACAAGAAGAAAATTTTCAGTAATTTTTATAAATACACAAACTAACGAATAATTAGTCCAAATCCTTATTCTTTTTATGAGAAGTATTATTTTAAAATATTTTAAAATAATGATTTTAAATTTGTTCAAACTTATAAAAGTTAAACAGTAAATCTACATATTATTCATAAAGTTCAATCATATAAGAAAAATTTGAGATATGTATATAAAGTTTTGTATGATCGTAGCATTCATTTAAAATTTTAATGAAACACATTGTAGAATGGTCGAGGCTTATAATGTGCTTTGTAGATTAGAATGTCCGGTAATAAAACTTCAACATGTAAAATCACGTACTTTTGTAAGGATATTACTGTAAATATATTAATAAAAAAAAATTGGGGTCAAAACGTCATTTTTTGACTTGGTCAACAGAGACCTAAATGTTAAAATTTGAAAATCCGCATTAACCAAACATCAAGAACTTAATTAAAAATTTTCCTAAATTCAAATTCGGTCCACTCATGTGTTGACACGTGGCACAATCTAGTGTTGACACGTGGCCCAACCTGAAGACGACACATGGTCCAACCAGAGGGTGACACGTGGCCCATATATGTTCTTTAAATTGGCAACCCCTCTCCTCAAAAATTCAAACCACTAATCTATCTCTTTCTCACAAGCATCGAAGCTCGCAGCCACCGCCGCTCCGATAGCCCCACGAGCTGTCTCGCCATGCTCCCCTTTCGGTGCTCTTCCCAAGGCCATTAACACAACTGACATCGGAGACTAAACGACGCCATATGCGCCACCCAAAGTACCAAAAAACATACATATTTTTCCCTCCTTATGCCATCGTCTGGAAGCCGTTGGCGACACCTCCGATGAGTGCAGAATCCTTGACCCATTTCATATCCAATGACACTGGTCACACGGCCATCAGAGGTCATTTGCTCGATTTTCCTATACCGCATAAGGATAATTTCATCTTTTGACCAAGCCCGTGAGATTTGTGACCGGCGTAAACACACACGTATAACGCAATCGCACGTATCGTTCAAGTAGTATAAAAATATCGATCCCACGAGGACTTAATTCCTACTGTTGTTATTAATTATTGAATCTATTTACTTACAAATATCTAATTGAGGGTGAAAAGAATGATTGCTTGATTGATTTGGTTGATTGTAGTTTTGCAAAATAAATAAATAAATAAAAAGACAAAATAAAATACTAAGGAAAATAACAACAGACACAAAGATCTAGGGTTGTGAATCATTCTAATATCTTTTAAAAGATGAAGTGATTATTTTATGTTTGTGTAATAAATCAGTTTACTAACCTGAAACACGAAATTATGCAAAAGCCTCTGTCGATGGTCAGACACAAATACCCAGTTTAACCCAATTGAACCATATATTTATATCAACCAAATTATCTGGATTCATTAAGTTTAAGTTCCAATTATGGCTACCCCCGCCCGACAGGTAGGAGTGTTCACGGGTCGGGTCGGGTCGGGTTTTCCGGAATTTTTTTTGACCCGCGGGGTCGGGTCACCTCGGGTCGGGTTAAAAAAACTGCGGTCGGGTCGGGTCAACATAATATATAGTCATATAACATATATATTTTTTCTTGACTGAACACCTGCAATACCGTGTGCAGCAGAGTGGTTAAGGATTTTCAATGCTTCAAAGAAGTTGCCGGTTCAATTCCCCAAACGTTTGGTTTTTTAATGAAAAATTGATTTTCTAAATTGCAAAAGTGAGACTCGAACCTGTACACTTCTACCCTCTAACTAAGTTAGATTGCCATTTGTGCCACGCCTTTTCATTGTAAATGTTATACTACTAAAAATATATATATTATAAATTAAATATCATTACATCGGGTCGGGTCGGGTCAACCCGAATTTGCTCAATAAACCCGTGACCCGATCCGAAATTCAAGTCGGGTCGGGTCAGACCCGAAATTAAATTTTAAAACACATAAACCCGACCGGGTCGGGTCGGGTCGGGTCGCTGCGGGTCGGGTCGGGTCGGGTCGGGTCGCGGGTCGACCCGACCCTATGAACCCCCAACCGACAGGTATATGTCTATCCTGTAAGGAAATCTATTAAAGGGTTATCTATCCTCAAGGAAGATCGTGGGCTATTAAGTCTAAGACTGAAAACTAAAATTCATTTGTCAAGTTTATTTTAGATTTACCACATCAATCTTATTGGTGATCAGACAACAAAGCATTAAGCTTAAGACTTAATAAGTAAACCTTTAAATTACCCAAACTATAAAATAACCCATTATAAAACGGTGATATTAGAATTCATCACAACCCCATATAACTAACTTAGTTACGACACATAACTAGGGCTAGTAAAAACTTAAATAATAAAAGACATAAAGTAAATGCTGAAAAGTATATTGCTGAAAAGTAAATGACGGAAAGTAAATGCTGAAATTAAATACTGAAAATTAAATGTTGAAAAGTAAATTGCTGAAAGTAAATTGCTGAAAAGTAAATGCTGAAAGTAAATTGCTGAAAGTAAATTGCTGAAAAGTAAATAAAGTAAAAGTACAATAAAAGAAAATGCTGAGGTAAAAGGATCCACTTTTATTACTTCTATTTTAGATATCTCCCTTAATATAATATATTAACTTTGCATGATAATTACCAACCAGCCATATAGGCAGTATCCAGATTAAGTCAAATTAATAATTAATTACCAACCGACCAATCAGACGGTATCCAGTTTAGTCAGGTTAAAACCAATTTAAATAATTACCAACCGACCAATATGGCGGTATCCTTGTTAAGTCAGGTTTTAACTAATTTATAAATTATAATTAATGGATATTAATCTAAATATTAGTAATAAAAGTTTTACCTTTTACCCCAGCAAAGGGGCGTTACCTCCTCATTACTGAAAAGTAAAAAATGAAAATTAAAGAAAGAAAAGTATTGTGCGTAAAAGTAAATTGCGGAAAGTAAAAACTGAAAAGTAAAGAAAAGAAAGTGTGAAAGCGGAAATTAATTACTGAAAGCTGTAAATAAACAAACAAGATACAACCTTCTTAGTATTCTTAAGGAATTCCTTAGAAGAAAGTATGAATTTTACAAATGAATTGGCTTGGTATTTATAGGCAAAATTTTGCCTCCATCAAATCATCCACCAAATCAATTATTAATTGCTCCACTAATTGCTCCACCAAATCCATTATTAATTGCTCCACTAATATGTTATCATGTTGGTGATGATTTGATAATTTTTATTATTTATTTATTAATTTATTTTTTGCTTTGAAAATGATTGAAAATGACTTTAATAATTACACACAACACACTTCTGGATGGTTCATCAATTTCGGGCATGAAATCTTCAGAATTCGAAATTATTTTATCTTTCAAAGTTGTAGATCTTTGATTCTTATTCAATCTGGAACTTGAATCAGCTAAATCTGATATCGGAGTAAAAAGTTATGCCCAAAATACGACAGATGCGCAAAATTGGAATTTCCAAAACTGCACTTCGTTAAAACGCCCTTTCAAGTTTCCAATCTCCAAAATTAATATGTCTTTTTTTTGCCCTTATTTGACCCACATTTCGTCCTAAATGATTTCATTGTGTCCAAATATTATTTTATCTTCAAAATAAACTAAAACACGTCAAAACGTTCATCAAACCCGAGAAACTAAACAAAATATTAAGTAAAAGGGGCGGTAAATATTGATATATTTTCCGCTCATCAATTTGACCATTGGATGGATGAATGGATACCACTAGCGAACTCCCCTCGATGAGACGAGCACATGGGTATATACTTGACCGTTGAAAGTTGTCAGATCGCATGACCTACATTCAAAACGGACTTTACGTACCTCGTAGAGCGTGCCAATTGTTCTGAGACAGAGTTTGACCAAGGAAGTGATAAAGTCGTCGGTGCCAAACCTAGTGGTGAAAGCCATTTTACAATTCGAACGTTCGATCGAGGTATGGGTTTGATTACAGCTCTTTTTAAATAAAGTTTGTTTAAAAATTATTGTTATATAAATTGTATTTAAATTCCGTATTTTATTTGTTTATTAAGTTATTTACGAAATGATAATTTTAAATTGTAATGTTATTACGGATTTTTATGGATATTGCGGACTTGATAGTTTATTGTATTTATAAATTGCTGCATGGGAATTTCGATAAAATTCTACATTACGCATATACCATATGAGTACACATGAGGTCTACTTGTTGTTTGACCACACAAGGTCCATAACCCTGTGTGAAAAGTGTGACAGGACTAGGGATGGCAATTTTACCCATAAACCCGCAAACCCGTAAAAACCCGCCCGCAATGGGTAGGATTTGGTAAATATATTAGTGGGTGCGGTGCGAGTTTGGTAATTTAAAGCAGAACCCGCTGCGGGTGCGGTACGGGTTTGGTATTTAAGAAAAAATATGGGTATTTGCTGCGGGTATCCGCATACCCGCAATATTATTTTTTATTAATTAATATTTCTAGGATTATATAAAAAAAAACCTTCATATAAAAACAACTAACAAAACCTAAACCTAAAACACTAATCCACAGTTCTACACACTCTCACTCAGCCGCAGCCCGCAACCTGCCCAACTGAAGATTTTTTGCATGACTATTATTTTTTTTCTAATCACACTTGTTAATAAAATTATAATGCAAAAATTTGGATTAAGTTCACATAATCAGAAACGGGAGATGAGTAAAATAAGCTAGTGTTTGCTGCAACTTCAGTAACTTTCCTGCTTCTTCCCTTCTTCATTACACTTACACCACTTGAGCCTTGTAAGCATCACTTTCATTACACTTAGCTTAAAAAATATGACCAAAGGTTGGTGATTACTTTTTAGCTTATTATCGATTGAGTTGGTTAATTTAGATCATTATAATTATGAATGGAAGAACTCTTTTTAATTATGTTTATATGAAAAAATAAACATATGGTACTGAGTCTTTCATACATTATGTTATCTATGTACTGTATATACATACATTGTATGTCGTATATGTCAAATGAAAAACAAATGTGAAAACTACAACTAGCAATTAAAAATAAATTATTTAATTAAAAAAATTATATTATTAAAGACACAAAGTAATTCAATATTTTAAAAACCCGCAAAAAATTCGTTGGGTACCAATGCGGGTTTGGTAATTTATTTTTATATGCGGTGCGGGTTTGGTAATGAAAATTAAAACCCGCAACGGGTATGGTGCAGATTTGGTAATTTATTTACATATGCGGTGCGGGTTTGGTAATAGAAAACCTGCACCATACCCTACCCTACCCACTTCCATCCCTGGACAGGACTACTATTGGTAAAAGTTCAAAATGTCTACTAGTTGACTACACATGATATTTGATAAATTATTAATGATGATGATGATGCAGACTTTGATATCATTTCTAAATTCTATTTGTTATATTCTTATTTATGTTTGACTGTGATTCTGACATTGTGGGTACCTAGTATTTTGCTAAATAAAAACATGTGACGACATGGAATTTCCCTTCCGTGTGAATTTCCCTGCTTGCCCTTAATTCTGATTTTGGGGATGGTTTTCCTGGAACTAAAGCATAAGTTGACAACTACACCAGTTCTTACTGTACACGACAGTAGCGTAATTTACGTAGTTTACACCAATACTTCTAATATAGGCTTGGGTTGTGTACTGATGCAGAATTGTAAGGTGGTAGTTTACGCTTCCCGATTGTTGAAAATGCAAGAAAAAGAATTACACTACTCCTGATCTTGAATTAGCAGCGATAATCTTTGCCCTAAGAATATGGAGGTGCTACTTGTATGGTGTAAGGTTTCAAATCTTCATTGATCACAAGAGTTTGAATACCTTTCTACCCAACGAGGTCTAAACTTGCGATAATGGCGATGGTTGAATATGGAGGATTATGACTTTTCTCTTCAATATCACCCTACGAAAGCCAATGTGGTGGTCGATGCTCTGACTAGAAAACATTACGGTGTGCTAGATGCCCTAGCCCTAGAAGACTGGAATAGGTCAATTGTAATATGGGATTACAGTATGGAATATTCTGAGAACGAGTATAATACTTATGTCAACAATGTCGTGGTCACCGCATCTCTTCTCCAGATTGTACAACAAAGTTAGAGACAAGATAAATAATTGAGGCAGTTTGGGAACAAATCCAGAATGGGGAATAATTAGAAGTTAGAGTATAAATAGTAATGGTTTCATACTCTTTAATGGAAAACTAGTGGTGGCCGATGATTCTTACTAAAGCTCACAAGTCTTGATTCACAATACAACCAGGAAGTACCAAGATATATCAGAATTTAAAAAGATAGTACTAATGGAAGGGAATGAAGATATATGTGGCCACCTTTGTGGCTAAATATATGGCATACCAATAGGTTAAGGTAGAACACCATAGGCTGACCGGGTTGCTTTTAGCCACTATTGGTTCCTTAGTGGAAATATGATAAGATCACCATGGACTTTGTGACAGGGTTACCTAAGACCCTAAGGAGACATGATGAGATTTTGGTGGTGGTAGATCGATTAAACAAGACAATTCACTTTATTCCGTTGAGGATAGACTGTTCCATAACTAAGCTCAGTCAACTTTACATAGAGAACATAATTTTCCTGTAGGGTGTACTTTCTAGCATTGTCTCTAATAGAGGTACGCAATTTCCCTCAAAATTCTGGAGAGCCTTACATAAATTTTGGGAACGAAACTCAATTTAAGTACAGCATATCACCCCGAGACCGATGGTCAGTCTGAAAGGACTATTAAAACTCTAGAAGACTATTAAAACCCCGGAAGACATGCTCCGCACGTGTATATTAGATTTTGGGGGAAACTAGGACACACATCTCCCTTTGGTTGAGTTTTCCAACCACAACAGCTATCAGGCCAGCTTGGGCATGGCCCCTTATGAGGTATTGTACAGGAAAATACATCGGGTCGGGTCGGGTCAAACCCGAATTTGCTCAAATAAACCCGTGACCCGATCCGAAATGTCAAGTCGGGTCGGGTCAGACCCGAAATTAAATTTTAAAACACATAAACCCGACCGGGTCGGGTCGGGTCGGGTCGCTGCGGGTCGGGTCGGGTCGGGTCGGGTCGCGGGTCGACCCGACCCTATGAACACCCCAACCGACAGGTATATGTCTATCCTGTAAGGAAATCTATTAAAGGGTTATCTATCCTCAAGGAAGATCGTGGGCTATTAAGTCTAAGACTGAAAACTAAAATTCATTTGTCAAGTTTATTTTAGATTTACCACATCAATCTTATTGGTGATCAGACAACAAGAAGCATTAAGCTTAAGACTTAATAAGTAAACCTTTAAATTACCCAAACTATAAAATAACCCATTATAAAACGGTGATATTAGAATTCATCACAACCCCATATAACTAACTTAGTTACGACACATAACTAGGGCTAGTAAAAACTTAAATAAAATAAAAGACATAAAGTAAAATGCTGAAAAGTATATTGCTGAAAAGTAAATGACGGAAAGTAAATGCTGAAATTAAATACTGAAAATTAAATGTTGAAAAGTAAATTGCTGAAAGTAAATTGCTGAAAAGTAAATGCTGAAAGTAAATGCTGCTGAAAGTAAATTGCTGAAAAGTAAATAAAGTAAAAGTACAATAAAAGAAAATGCTGAGGTAAAAGGATCCACTTTTATTACTTCTATTTTAGATATCTCCCTTAATATAATATATTAACTTTGCATGATAATTACCAACCAGCCATATAGGCAGTATCCAGATTAAGTCAAATTAATAATTAATTACCAACCGACCAATCAGACGGTATCCAGTTTAGTCAGGTTAAAACCAATTTAAATAATTACCAACCGACCAATATGGCGGTATCCTTGTTAAGTCAGGTTTTAACTAATTTATAAATTATAATTAATGGATATTAATCTAAATATTAGTAATAAAAGTTTTACCTTTTACCCCAGCAAAGGGGCGTTACCTCCTCATTACTGAAAAGTAAAAAATGAAAATTAAAGAAAGAAAAGTATTGTGCGTAAAAGTAAATTGCGGAAAGTAAAAACTGAAAAGTAAAGAAAAGAAAGTGTGAAAGCGGAAATTAATTACTGAAAGCTGTAAATAAACAAGATACAACCTTCTTAGTATTCTTAGGAATTCCTTAGAAGAAAGTATGAATTTTACAAATGAATTGGCTTGGTATTTATAGGCAAAATTTTGCCTCCATCAAATCATCCACCAAATCAATTATTAATTGCTCCACTAATTGCTCCACCAAATCCATTATTAATTGCTCCACTAATATGTTATCATGTTTGGTGATGATTTGATAATTTTTATTATTTATTTATTAATTTATTTTTTGCTTTGAAAATGATTGAAAATGACTTTAATAATTACACACAACACACTTCTGGATGGTTCATCAATTTCGGGCATGAAATCTTCAGAATTCGAAATTATTTTATCTTTCAAAGTTGTAGATCTTTGATTCTTATTCAATCTGGAACTTGAATCAGCTAAATCTGATATCGGAGTAAAAGTTATGCCCAAAATACGACAGATGCGCAAAATTGGAATTTCCAAAACTGCACTTCGTTAAAACGCCCTTTCAAGTTTCCAATCTCCAAAATTAATATGTCTTTTTTTTGCCCTTATTTGACCCACATTTCGTCCTAAATGATTTCATTGTGTCCCAATATTATTTTATCTTCAAAATAAACTAAAACACGTCAAAACGTTCATCAAACCCGAGAAACTAAACAAAATATTAAGTAAAAGGGGCGGTAAATATTGATATATTTTCCGCTCATCAATTTGACCATTGGATGGATGAATGGATACCACTAGCGAACTCCCCTCGATGAGACGAGCACATGGGTATATAACTTGACCGTTGAAAGTTGTCAGATCGCATGACCTACATTCAAAACGGACTTTACGTACCTCGTAGAGCGTGCCAATTGTTCTGAGACAGAGTTTGACCAAGGAAGTGATAAAGTCGTCGGTGCCAAACCTAGTGGTGAAAGCCATTTTACAATTCGAACGTTCGATCGAGGTATGGGTTTGATTACAGCTCTTTTTAAATAAAGTTTGTTTAAAAATTATTGTTATATAAATTGTATTTAAATTCCGTATTTTATTTCTTTATTAAGTTATTTACGAAATGATAATTTTAAATTGTAAAGTTATTACGGATTTTTATGGATATTGCGGACTTGATAGTTTATTGTATTTATAAATTGCTGCATGGGAATTTCGATAAAATTGTACATTACGCATATACCATATGAGTACACATGAGGTCTACTTGTTGTTTGACCACACAAGGTCCATAACCCTGTGTGAAAAGTGTGACAGGACTAGGGATGGCAATTTTACCCATAAACCCGCAAACCCGTAAAAACCCGCCCGCAATGGGTAGGATTTGGTAAATATATTAGTGGGTGCGGTGCGAGTTTGGTAATTTAAAGCAGAACCCGCTGCGGGTGCGGTACGGGTTTGGTATTTAAGAAAAATACGGGTATTTGCTGCGGGTATCCGCATACCCGCAATATTATTTTTTATTAATTAATATTTCTAGGATTATATAAAAAAAAACCTTCATATAAAAACAACTAACAAAACCTAAACCTAAAACACTAATCCACAGTTCTACACTCCCACTCAGCCGCAGCCCGCAACCTGCCCAACTGAAGATTTTTTGCATGACTATTATTTTTTTTTCTAATCACACTTGTTAATAAAATTATAATGCAAAAATTTGGATTAAGTTCACATAATCAGAAACGGGAGATGAGTAAAATAAGCTAGTGTTTGCTGCAACTTCAGTAACTTTCCTGCTTCTTCATTACACTTACACCACTTGAGCCTTGTAAGCATCACTTTCATTACACTTAGCTTAAAAAATATGACCAAAGGTTGGTGATTACTTTTTAGCTTATTATCGATTGAGTTAGTTAATTTAGATCATTATAATTATGAATAGAAGAACTCTTTTTAATTATGTTTATATGAAAAAATAAACATATGGTACTGAGTCTTTCATACATTATGTTATCTATGTACTGTATATACATACATTGCATGTCGTATATGTCAAATGAAAAACAAATGTGAAAACTACAACTAGCAATTAAAAATAAATTATTTAATTAAAAAAATTATATTATTAAAGACACAAAGTAATTCAATATTTTAAAAACCCGCAAAAAATTCGTTGGGTACCAATGCGGGTTTGGTAATTTATTTTTATATGCGGTGCGGGTTTGGTAATGAAAATTAAAACCCGCAACGGGTATGGTGCAGATTTGGTAATTTATTTACATATGCGGGTGCGGGTTTGGTAATAGAAAACCTGCACCATACCCTACCCACTTCCATCCCTGGACAGGACTACTATTGGTAAAAGTTCAAATGTCTACTAGTTGACTACACATGATATTTGATAAATTATTAATGATGATGATGATGCAGACTTTGATATCATTTCTAAATTCTATTTGTTATATTCTTATTTATGTTTGACTGTGATTCTGACATTGTGGGTACCTAGTATTTTGCTAAATAAAAACATGTGACGACATGGAATTTCCCTTCCGTGTGAATTTCCCTGCTTGCCCTTAATTCTGATTTTGGGGATGGTTTTCCTGGAACTAAAGCATAAGTTGACAACTACACCAGTTCTTACTGTACACGACAGTAGCGTAATTTACGTAGTTTACACCAATACTTCTAATATAGGCTTGGGTTGTGTACTGATGCAGAATTGTAAGGTGGTAGTTTACGCTTCCCGATTGTTGAAAATGCAAGAAAAAGAATTACACTACTCCTGATCTTGAATTAGCAGCGATAATCTTTGCCCTAAGAATATGGAGGTGCTACTTGTATGGTGTAAGGTTTCAAATCTTCATTGATCACAAGAGTTTGAATACCTTTCTACCCAACGAGGTCTAAACTTGCGATAATGGCGATGGGTTGAATATATGGAGGATTATGACTTTTCTCTTCAATATCACCCTACGAAAGCCAATGTGGTGGTCGATGCTCTGACTAGAAAACATTACGGTGTGCTAGATGCCCTAGCCCTAGAAGACTGGAATAGGTCAATTGTAATATGGGATTACAGTATGGAATATTCTGAGAACGAGTATAATACTTATGTCAACAATGTCGTGGTCACCGCATCTCTTCTCCAGATTGTACAACAAAGTTAGAGACAAGATAAATAATTGAGGCAGTTTGGGAACAAATCCAGAATGGGGAATAATTAGAAGTTAGAGTATAAATAGTAATGGTTTCATACTCTTTAATGGAAAACTAGTGGTGGCCGACCGTTCCAAAAAGAGATGATACTTACTGAAGCTCACAAGTCTTGATTCACAATACGTCCAGGAAGTACCAAGATATATCAGAATTTAAAAACACAGTACTAATGGAAGGGAATGAAGATATATGTGGCCACCTTTGTGGCTAAATATATGGCATACCAATAGGTTAAGGTAGAACACCAGAGGCTGACCGGGTTGCTTTTAGCCATTATTGGTTCCTGAGAGGAAATATGATAAGATCACCATGGACTTTGTGAAAGGGTTACCTAAGACCCTAAGGAGAGATGATGAGATTTTCGTGGTGGTAGATCGATTAACCAAGAAAACTCACTTTATTCCGTTGAGGACAGACTGTTCCATAACTAAGCTCAGTCAACTTTACATAGAGAACATAATTTGCCTACAGGGTGTTCCTTCTAGCATTGTCTCTAATAGAGGTATGCAATTTCCCTCAAAATTCTGGAGAGCCTTACATAAATTTTGGGAACGAAACTCAATTTAAGTACAGCATATCACCCCGAGACCGATGGTCAGTCTGAAAGGACTATTAAAACTCTAGAAGACTATTAAAACCCTAGAAGACATGCTCCGCACGTGTATATTAGATTTTGGGGGAAACTAGGACACACATCTCCCTTTGGTTGAGTTTTCCAACCACAACAGCTATCAGGCCAGCTTGGGCATGGCCCCTTATGAGGTATTGTACAAGAGACCTTGTAGATCGCCTTTATGTTGGGTGAAGCCAGATGACCATATCACTCTTGGGCCCGAGTTGATCCAAGAAACGACAAAAAAGATCAGAAATATTCAACAGAGGCTGAAAGAGGTTCAAAGTCTTCAAAAACGTTATGCAGACTCCTCATTGAGAGAAATGGAATTTGATGTAGGGGATTACGCACTGAGCAAGGTGACCTCAAAATTTCTCAATCCTTCTTATTCATGAAATAACTAAAAATAAATTTGGCTAACGCCCTAAAATATTTAAAAGTAAGTCTCGATCAATAACAAGTAAATACAAATCAACTTTGAAAGAAAGATATCCACTCACAAGTTTAGAATCTGGCTGGCATTGTTAACTCTGTTGAAGGAAACTACGGTTCCTGTGTTTATCTTGTTGGACAATTATGACCCATAGCGTTACTATTTGTACAGATCACAGTGTTGTTGTACAAATTAACTATGTGACAAATGAGATTGCACTCTTATCATTTGTGATTAGATCACCTAGATGTATAAATGATAGGAGGTCCCTATGATTTGTTCCTGGATTGAGAATGATATGAGACAGTATCATCCATGAAGGATAAATCATTAAATATCCCTAGTCAGAGTATTATCGAGATTGGACATCGATGAATACGTAAAAGACTAGTATTACACTTGTGCGCGTTGTGAGGGCACAACGTCATAGTTCTCATATATTTGGGTATAGGATACTCATGCAAGTGATGGTACGGGAACAAGCTTCGCTCTGGATAGACCCCATCGGAATTCCATTGGTAGTATGACTATGTGTCTATGGAAGTCCGAAATCAGGGTAGGTGTATTTGGTCTTAACCTGAGACTTGAACCGCTAATACTTGCGACAATCAATATACTTTGGTTGTGGTCGTCCAGGGCTTTAACAGGTTCTGTGTACGCCAATGCTGGGTATATTGAGAATAGTAGTGTGTTGGGTGTGATGTCAAGACGGAAGTGTCACTCCAGTCATATAGAGATGATGATCGCGTAGGGATACAGAACTGGTTCTCTAAAAAGGTTGCAACCGTCGGGATAATATGACTTGGTCATGATTATCCGATATTAAAGAGACTAGTTGCTCGTCATCCGATATATGCTTCGTACGGGGCAGACACTGTACCAGCCCCAGGCCTTGCACGTGATCATCCGATACTGGATCGAAATATGCAATACTACGTATACTACGCCTGATATAGATCCTTTATTCCTGTAAGGATATTTCTAGAGAATTGGGTAGGCATGGCGCTTTGCTAGAAGCCAACCTTATCTTGTAAATCGGTACAAATGTAGTACGAGGTACTTACGTGTTCGGATAGTCCGACGACCGAATTTACTGCCAACATATCTGGGGATCTCATGGGTCGCTTCCCGAAGATCACCGATGACGTATGACTCGCACTCTTAATTAATCTGGGATTAATTAGAATAGAGAGAAAATTAATCTGGGATTAATTGCGGAGATATTTTATCTGGGATAAAATATCATTTAAAGAGAGAGAACGATTAATTTGGAATTAATCGACAAATTAATATATTACATATATTATACGAAATTGGATTTCGACGCCGAATTAAAATTAGATTTTAATTCGGGCGAACGAGTTAATTTAGAATTAATTCGTTAGCGACGTGAATAGTGACTTCGCTAGGCTTAATCATTTAATTGCGTCGCAACGGAAAATTCGTTAATTTGAAATTAGCGAACCCGAGCCCGGGATTATTTATGAGCGCATTCGCATTTCGAATTCGAGTGCGGCACGTAAGTCAAATAAAGCGTCAAATCATTAGTCGCATCAAGCGTCAAATCACTTGTCACTTTGAGTGATGTGACTTGACAACTGATGGATAGATGTGACTTGATGGGAGTTGATGGAAATCATTTGATGGCTTGAAAGACATTAATATTATTTTATTAATGGTATTTGACTTTCAAATTTGTGTATTTGATACACTTAATCCATTACACAATCTTATCTCTCCTCTTCTCTTTTCTCTCTTCTTCCTCACGCCCACAAGGGCTGTTCTTCACTGGTTTTTTGTCCAGAAAAACTGAAGCAATGGGAAGCACAAAAGTCATGATTTTGTTACAAAATCAAGAGTGCTAGCACACTACAAAGACATGCGAAGGTGATAGGGAAGTCCACCAATGAGCCTGGAATCGTTTGATGAAGCTTGGAGTTTGGAATATGATCAACAATGGCTGAAAATGGGGACTGCAGAAACAGCCACTGCCGTGAGGTCCATGAGGCAGAAAATAGATTTTTTGTTGCCTCCCGCGTCGCTCAACCGATCGATGTGAGTATTCCGCAACTCCCTCGTTGTATTCACTTATGTTTCATGTTTGTTTATTGATCCTTGGGACCTTAGCAAACTCCAACAATGATATCAGAGCAAGGAAAAACATGAAATATTTTAGGGCTTAAAATTTGGGTAAACTTGTGTTTGAGCATGATTAATGAAATTGGATGAATTAGTATGCTTAAATGTGTTTTAATTGAAGATTGCTTGGATCAATTTGTTGAAATTGTGTTTGGAACAAATTTCCCCATTTTTTGGTGTTGGCCGAATATATGCCCTATTTGTCTTGGTGATTTTTTGATTTTTGATCATTGGATTTGTTGGAAATCATTCAGGATGTTGATTTAATGTCGATTGTGGAATTAATTGGATTGAATTCGAATCAGACATAAAATCCCCAACTTACCGAGACATAAAGAAGCATTAATGGGTTGATTTTTGATCAAAATGGTTTGTTGACACTAATTGATGTAATTGAGCATGATTAATTAGGCTAATACATGTTTTAGAAATGTTAATTGGGTAAAATTAAGTGTATACACTTTGGTTAATTAAATATGAAATTTGGAATTTTTTGTGTTTAATTAATTGGGCCTTAAAATTGGATTTGGGCTTTAAATGTGTGTAATTGGGCTTATTGGGCTTGGTTGTACAAGTTAGGTTTAGGCCAAATGGATTGGATCCAATTGGGCCCAAAACCGCCTCCATAAAGCCCAAATGCGACTTAATGGACCTTTAAAGTTTAATTGGGCCTAAATTGATTTCTGGGCTTATGGGGTAACTCCCGGATTGGACTTTGGTTATTGGGTTTGACCCGAGTTGACCAAAAGTCCACGCCTTAAGAAATTAATTAAAATCCCATTGGACTTTAATTGAATTGACGTTGGACGTTAATCGGGCTTTGAGACCCGTAACGATTAAATTTGGAATTTAAGTCGTAAAAGGTTTATTAAATAAAGTGTAGTATTTAATTTGGAATTAAATAGTGAATTAGAATTAAATACAAATTGAATTGGATTTAATTTTGTAGTTTAATTTAATTCGAGAATTCGTACTTTGAATATTTATTCGCAAAACGAGTTTGACTCGAACAAAATCAAATCGTTGTTTGAACATTGGATGATCACTAATTATCAGATTAATTAATTTGATTAGATTGATTGATAACATGCTTGTGTGAATACATGGTTGCGATGCTTGAATAATGTATATCGGATGGATATTAGATGGGTGGGGCAATTTTAGAAATTGTTGTAATAAATTTGGAATTTATTAATTGGACCTGCGTGTCCAGCCTTATTACCTCCTTATTCTTTGTATTCTCTTCTCACCTATTCCCCTCAATGTAAATGAGGTTTCGTTAGAAGTGTAATGTAACGGGTAGAAGTAATACATGTGCTAGCGGGAGAGAGAAAGAGAGAGATTTGATCTAGGATCAATGTGTAAAGTATTCATCCGCATATCATTATTATTTTACATATGCGTTTTATTATGTGTTTAGAATGCATGTTTAAGGGTGTATGATGATGAGACCTTAACAAAGATAATAAATTGGTTGCCAATTTGCACTCGGAAAACCCTCGCAAAATATTAAGCGTCTTTCCTTTCCATTGAGTGATTCTCACTCAAGATCCGAGACTGGCATTGGCTTGTTGGCCAAAGTCAAGGCCTTTGTCCGTCGAGGATGTGTTTGAATCACGAGAGCTTTGTTCCATATTGGTGTCTTGTCCAAGTTGTGGTTTGTTGGCCAAAGTCAAGACCACTTCTTGTCCATCGACATTGATTACGAAGCTTTCCATCGGTCAATGGGTCGCGCTTAACTGGGATCACTAAGTTTGTTGTGCCAAAGCCAATGCTTAGTTGATTCAGAGGAAAAGGTTAGGTAATACATTGGATGTATTGGCATATATAAGATATATGTTCGGACTTGGATGTCCCCCTGCCGGATCTAGGAATTGGATTGGATCCAACGATCTTAGAGATCTACCTAGTTAATTATCATACAATTTGTTGGCCAAAGTCAAGATTGTGTGATATTTAACGGGATCCTAGCCCGCTAGGAAACACGGTTTCCCAAGTACTCGACAGAGGGTTATAACTCGCCGAAAAATAGTGGGAGGCAAGAATTGAATTTGCAATATTCGTTTAATTACTTGCCATATGCGCTCAAAACAAATATCATTCGTCAAATAAATTAAATGTTAGTTGGACTAATATTTAAATGTTGTTTTAATAAATAGTTGGACTATATTCAAACTATTCAATATAATGGATTCAATATCTATTAATTATAGTTGATTAAATAGTTGGACTATTGTAATCATTATAATAAATAGTACCGAAATCGTTGATTAAATAGTTGGACTATTAAAATCAAGATAAAAAGAAAGATTGACATTTAAAACATAATCCTATGGAAAATGTATTTAAATGGTTTAATTTTCAAATTGGAATAAAATTTCAGGATGGTCCTGGAAACTAATAAGTTACTATATTTGATAAAATAACATATTAGGACTTAAGCCCGGAGTTAAGCAAATAGTAGAGCATAATCTTTGGAAGATTATGTGTGATGATTTTAGTGCTTAATCCATTAAGCTTGTCGCAGTAGACTCCTTAATTTCTGAATCAGAACTAAGGATTAGATCCTTAAAGTATGATAATGAAATTGAAGGATCTTCATAAATCTATCTTTAGATTTTAGAAGTATTAAATTGCAATAAATAACTCTTGGAGAGTTAATGACTATTCTCAAGGAGACAAAGTCAAAGTTTGCAGTAAGGCAAGTAGCGCAAGGCGCACCTTACTTCGATATTCTAGAAGGCCAAGGCTTGGCCAAAGACTTCTGGAATGTGGAAAAAGGGCAAAGGCAAAATCATTATAGTCTTCTGGGAAGATAAATGACATATCCCAAAATATCTACCTAAATTGTGGCAAATGGGATCGCGGAAGCGTGACTGCCGTTTGAACAAGGCAGACATGAAGGAATTGAAGACGAGCAAGGCTCTGACTTTAAATATGTTTGTCAAATTGTGTTCACTACTAGTATTGAAATTGGATTTTAAATATTTAGTGTGATACATAAATATATATTGATGTTCAGAATCTGTTATGAACAGAATACTGACATCAATTGAGATTAATCTGCGAATTAGAAACGGGACGAAAGTCGTTGTTTCAACCGTAGATACCTAAGCTTAGGAACAGCCTTCGGGTGTGTACTTAAATTAGAAACTGTTATAATGTAACTAGTTTGACTAGAAACATTATCTTTATATCAGTGTTTGACCCGCTGCGGGTGAACCTTTATATTCTAGAACATTAAAGTGTTTCATTATATAAAGATGATATTGAGATAAACACATTAGATGTGAATAACAACATTTATATTTTGAATATAAATTAAATCTCAAACGTAGAACATGACAAACAAATAGCTCGAACTGATTTGATCAGATGAAACTCAATTGTGGCATTGTTGTCTGGGACACAATCAAACAAGACTCGTATATCCATACTTTTGAAGAGCGGGTACTAGGACTGATTTGATTCTATTCAAATAAAGTCTATGAATCTAGTTTATTAGGCAAAGTGCCTAAAACACATTTACATGGTAAAAGTGTAAATGCCACGGATCTGTTAGCCCTAGTTCATAGTGAAGCAAGTGGGCCCATGTCTAGCTAGGCTAGAGGTGGAGATGAATATTTTGTGACCTTTACGGATGTGGCATCGCGTTATGGTTATGTGTTTCTTTTGAAGAACACAAATCGGAAACTTTTAAGTTTCGACACAAAATAGACAAACAGATCGGCTATAGTATTATACCGTCACGGTAAGACCGTAATGGAAAATACTTAAGCAATAAGTTTCTCATATACTTGAAAGAGTATAGTATTCTTTCAAATGAGGACTCCTCCGGAACACGTCAAAGTGGCGGTGTGTCCGAAATGAGAAACCGAATTTTGTTGGACATGATAAGGTTAATCATGAGTCGCTCTGAGCTACCATTTCCTTCAAAGGATAAGCATACACGATGCAGAACTTATTTAGAATAAGGTTCCATAAATATCTTTTGACAGATTTCATATTAGATATGAACAGGAAAGAAACCAGGTTTCTCATTCCTGATAATTTGGGAATGCTGGGCATATGTTTGGATGATACCAAACTAAAACCCAAATTGGATAAGTGCCAATTGTAGGTTATCCTAGGGATACCAAAGTATAGTACTTATACATCTCACTATAGAACAATTTGATTGTTGCTCACCATGCGATTTTCCTAAGAGGAATACCGATATGCAGTGGTAAATTGGAGGATAGTAAAACTCAATGAAAATCGGAGTCATACTATTCCAGGCACCGTATCTTAATGGAACATAAATAGTTCATCAAGGATGAAACTATTCCAGTAATCTTCGAATACACAAGAACCACGTAGTTTAGAGAGAGTCAGAAAACAACCTGGGGTATGGGTTTCTGATCTCACCTCATAAAGATGTCTATCTTATTGAGGTATACCAACTGACTACGTATGAGGAAGTGATACAAGGTATCGACTCCCTATTATGACAAAGTGTCATGACATCCAAAATGGATTCCATGTATATCAACAAGTTTGAATACTAGTTGATGTACCGCAAGGCATTATGCCTATTGGTACTTTATAAGTCTTCAAGGAAGACATACATGGAAGGCAACATACCAACGTATAAAGCTAGGCTTTTAGCGGAAAGGTATCGTTATCAACATTGTGTTGATTTCGATTCAACCTTTTACCTGTTGCCACGGTAAATCCATTTGGATAATGCTTGCTAAAGCTGCATGTTTCATTTATGAAATATGTCAGCTTAACAGGAAAATCGCTTTCCTGAAAAGGAAACCTTTTGGGGGATTTACAACATCTGTCGGTTTTGTCGTACCATAACAAGCAAACAAGGTTTGCAGGTTATTCGATCCATGTTTGGATTGAAGCAAGCATTAGGTTCTTGCAATTGTCGTTTTGATGTAATCATAATGGTTTATGATTTAATTCAAAACGAAATGATTCTTGTGTATATAAGAGGGTTAGTTGGAGCGCACTGACAGTGGATGTCCTATAAATAATGATAATACGTCATTTCTTGGAAATGATATTCCCATAATACAATCGGTGAAAGCTTGGCTTTCGAGAAAACTCTCTGAGAACTCGTACATTGAAACATATACGTTACCTGGTGTCTCATACGCTTTGAGCATATGGATTCACAGACAGGCTAATCCGAGTGCTAGTCACTGGATTGATATTAAGAACATCCATTAGTTTTTTAGAGAACTAAGGATACATCCTTAAACTATGGAGATGGAGAACTTTAAGTGACTGGGATCACTGTAGCAAGTTTCCTAAACCGATAAAATGACTACAAGTCGCAAACGGTACTACAAAGTTTGAATAACGGAACAGTGAGCTGGAAATCTTCCAAGAAAGATATTATTACCGTATAAACAACAAATACGGGTTATTGCTGCAGCTGAGGCGGCAATAGAAGCTTTCTGGGTCGATAAATAAATCTAATTAGATTAGATATAGTTCTGTTAGCAGCTGAGCTAGGCGTCAGCACAGGCTAAAGAATTAACGGTCTCATCAACGATCCAAATATATACTTCGATATTCATCTGATTCGTTCGGATCATACATCGTGGCGATGTGATGATCGAATAAATCGCATCAGACGATAATCATGAAAATCCGTTGATGAAAGCCATCCTCAGTAGTTTGAGCCAACCGTACATAGTTCGGGTGTAAGACACTCGAGTGACTGGCTATAGGCCAAGTGGGAGATTGTTGGACAATTATGACCCATAGCGTCACTATTTGTGCAGATCACGGTGTTGTTTTACAAATTAACTATGTGACAAAGGAGATTGCACTCATATCAATTGTGATTAGATCACCTATATGTATAAATGATAGGAGGTCCCTATGATTTGTTCCTAGATTGAGAATGATATGAGAGAATATCAATCCACGAAGGATAAATCATTAAATATCCCTAGTCAGAGTATTATCGAGATTGGACATCGATGAATACGTAAAAGACTATTATTACACTTGTACGCGTTGTAAGGGCACAACAGCATAGTTCTCATATATTTGGGTATAGGATACTCATGCAAGTGTAATAGGAGGTTGTGTTTTACCGATGGTACGGGAAACAGCTTCGCTCTGGATAGACCCCATCGGAATTCCATTGGTAGTATGACAATGTGTCTATGGAAGTCTGAAATCAGGGTAGGTGTATTTGGTCTTAACCTGAGACTTGCACCGCTAATACTTGCGACAATCAATATTTTTTGGTTGCGGTCGTCCATGGCTTTAATAGGTTCTATGTACGCTAATGCTGGGTATATTGAGAATCGTAGTGTGTTGGGTGTGATGTCAAGACGGAAGTGTCACTCCAGTCATATGGAGATGATGATCGCGTAGGGATACATAACTGGTTCTCTAAAAAGGTTGCAACCGTCGGGATAATATGACTTGGTCATGATTATCCGATATTAAAGAGACTAGTTGCTCGTCATCCGATATATACTTCGTACGGGGCAGACACTGTACCAGCCCCAGGCCTTGCATGTGATCATCTGATACTGGATCGAAATATGCAATACTACGTATACTACGCCTGATATTTCTACATAGATCCTTTATTCCTGTAAGGATATTTCTAAAGAATTGGGTAGGCATGGCGCTTTGCTAGAAGCCAACCTTGTCTTGTAAATCGGTACAAATGTAGTACGAGGTACTTACGTGTTCGGATAGTCCGACGACCGAATTTACTGCCAACATATCCGGGGATCTCATGGGTCGCTTCCCGAAGATTCATCGATGACTTATGACTCGCACTCTTAATTAATCTGGGATTAATTAGAAGAGAGAGAAAATTAATCTGGGATTAATTGCGGAGATATTTTATCTGGGATAAAATATCATTTAAAGAGAAAGAACAATTAATTTGGAATTAATCGATAAATTAATATATTAGATATATTAAACGAAATTGGATTTTGACACGGAATTAAAATTATATTTTAATTCAGGCGAACAAGTTAATTTAGAATTAATTCGTTAGCGACATGAATAGTGACTTCGCTAGGCGTAATCATTTAATTGCGTCACAACGGAAAATTCGTTAATTTAGAATTAGCGAACCCGAGCCCGGGATTATTTGCGAGCGCATTCGCATTTTGAATTCGAGTGCGGCATACAAGTCAAATCAAGCGTCAAATCATTAGTCGCATCAAGCGTCAAATCACTTGTCACTTTGAGTGATGTGACTTGACAACTTGATGGATAGATGTGACTTGATGGGAGTTGATGGAAAGCATTTGATGGCTTGAAAGACATTTAATATTATTTTATTAATGGTATTTGACTTTCAAATTTGTGTATTTGATACACTTAATTCCATTACACAATCTTATCTCTCTCTCTTCTCTTTTCTCTCTTCTTCCTCACGCCCTCAAGGGCTGTTCTTCACTGGTTTTCTGTCCAGAAAAACCGAGAGCAATGGGAAGCACAAGAGTCATGATTTTGTTGCAAAATCAAGAGTGCTAGCACACTACGAAGACATGCGAAGGTGATAGGGAAGTCCACCCATGAGCCGGGAATCGTTTGACGAAGCTTGGAGCTTGGAAGATGATCAACAATGGCCAAAAATGGGGACTGCGGAAACAGCCACTGCCGCGAGGTCCATGAGGCAGAAAACAGAATTTTTGTTGCCTCATGCGTCGCTCAACCGATCGATGTGAGTATTCCGCAACTCCCTCAATGTATTCACTTATGTTTCATGCTTGTTTATTGATCATTGGGACCTTAGCAAACTCCAACATATCTATAATTGATAAAATTGATTAGAAAATGGACTGAGAAATATATTACGGAATCAGGCTAAATTTATCTATTTAGGTACTTGTCATTACTTCAATGTGTATCATGCATTCATCATGATGTAATGTATATATACATGATATGAGACCCTTATGGTGGCCTTTTACACGCTAGGGTGAAGCTGTAATGAATTAAAACTATTTTGGGGAAATTTTGATCTTCGCATCGTGACGCAAAGCCTTGCACGTCACGACGCTCATAATTTGAGAATCGAATATATGAAAATTTCCAGGGCACGCAGGGGTGCAAGTCCTTATATGTCACGATGCGGACAATCCAAAAATGAATCGACATAAATTCCCCAGTATGCATCGCAACACGGACCCGTTGGGCGTCGCGACGCGAATCTGTTTTTCAGGATTCTAAACTTGCTTCCTAAAGTCTATCTTACCCAAAATGAATCACAAACACTTCTATACCAAAATTATTGCACAAACCATTCCAATAAACTTCAACTTCACATATTCTATACCAAATTATTATCCTCAAATAATTCTTTAATCTCGTAATTCTTATTTTAGCTCAACACTTAAGATTTTCAAAAATTTATGCATTTATCCTATAATCAATTTTTTTGTTTATTAATCACCAAAATACATTCCCTAGTATGCCAATAGCTCTGATCTATCATAATACTCTAAAAATTTACAATTCAAGTTTTGGGTCAAGTTTTCATTACCTTATTTCACTTGATTTTCTTCACATTTCAAGTCTCATAGGCTTGGTATCCTTCTTCCTAGCTTGTTTTGGAACCACTTGTCTTAACTTCCTCTTGAGTTTCGGTGAGAATGGATTCCATTGCTTCCCTTTCCTTCTTCCTTCCCTCTACCCCTCTTTCCACATTTTTCTTCTTTTCTTCTAATCTTGAGGATGCTTGAATAGTTTTCCTTTTTATACTATGGGCTATTTATAATTAGTATTATTGAAGAAGAGTTTATAAAATTTGAGAAAGTTTGAGATTGCTTAATATGGGTCCGAGTACTATTCATCTAGATATTTGATATATATTTTCAATATTTTCTTAATCGAATTTGGAAAAATATTTAGCGCGGAAGTCGTAGATCTCGATCTCAGCTTTCCGAAGATATAAAATTTATAAAAATATGAGTTCGTATGTGAAATTTACGGCTAAAATATCATGGGCTGTCCGGAGTGGAACATCGTATCATCTAGTATCGGAATCTCGAAGAATTTTTCAATTTTTCCAAAGTCATTCATGAGAGTATATATGTCCAAACATAATTTTTTTTAAGTGACACTCATCCCACAGTGTAACAGTAGTTGAGATTCCCGGTCGTTACAAATTCTCCCCCCTTAAATAGGATTCGTCATCGAATCCTCTCTAATGATGAGCTTGGTATTACAACCTCTGGGAATTTCTTGTCTTGATATACCCTATTCGGTTTACACAGCTGAAAGCTTAATCCTTTGAAGTTCTCTTTAGAACCATTCCTTCTCATATAGAAATGTAGTTCATATAATCTACACATTATCTATATAGAGATGTATTCCCTCACAAAATTTATTATCCATAAAAATTATCCATCTCTTCCTGGCAAGATGTAACTTTATTTCTTAAGGTCTGAACCGGTGTCCAAGTGGATTACTTCTTTCTATTTGGCACTCTATGATTGTCTTTTACTTATTTGTTTCTTTTCTTTAAGGCTTAGTACTTCTTTAAGACTTTTTGGGTAACCACTCATTGTATAGTTGTCTTCACGAAAGTATATTCAACTTGTAGAATCTCAAATAATCTTGTTGCATTCATGATTATATGGGCCTATCCATGGTTATTCTACATGAATCGTTTATTTTCATCTCTTTTCTCTCTTGCTAGGTTATTACGAAATCTTAGATATCACTTAGCTTCTGCGATTCCTTGTAGTTATTATATCACTATTATACTTTGTACCACAGTCAATAACCTTTTTGCTTTCCTCGGTTTTAAGTATACCTCAAGTTCCTCACTTTCTTTTTATAGTATAACTCTCTTAATGGTCTTACTGAGTGTATCATTAATTTCTTCTTATCCATTGTTTTCCCATATTGAATGGTGATTATGTCTCCTAGAGTTAGGTTTCTTCACGTTCCACTATAATCTTGAAACAAAAATATACAAAGATAATCCATGTTGCTAATAGAAATGATCATCCCAATACATCTCCAGTTCTATTTACTCATTTTGAGCTAGACATTTATCCTTTTAGTTTGACTACTTAATTGTTTATTTCCTTATTGCTATTCTTCAATTACTTACGGGTTTCAACCTCTAAGTTCTGTTGTTTTCACATTTATATTCGTTGTTAATATAAATCTGATTATCTCTTCTTTGCACCGCCTTTTGCTCTTAACCTTCTTATTCTTAAAGTTTCTTTCTTAAGTTACTCATATATTCACATCTTAGTTTTTTTGGGCATCTCTATGTTGTTCCTCAACAAGTCCATTCCTTGTCATATTCTTTTCTTATTGCACAACATGGGAACTTATTAGTTGTACTTGATACATTTCTTTTGTTACCGTCTGATAGAATTCTGATCTTATTTCAGCATTTATAAAATTTACTATTCTGTAGTACTACTAATCTTAACTATGTAAAGTTTATTCTTGTATTTGTGTACCATTGGCATCATCTATATAATATCTTTTTTATTGTCGTTCTACTAGGACATTCCTATCTCCAAATATTTTACTTGTCTTTTATCTTATTTTCTATTTTATTCTATACCTGGAACTTCTGCGATCTATGTCTCTATTTCCTGGTTTAAAAGGGTACCATTCTTAACATGACTCTAGCAGTGACTATTACTGATTCTTTGGAAATTTCGTTATTGCCTGACTAATACTTTCTCATTTAATCGTCTCGTATAGACCATCTTTCTTCTAAATCTTTTACTTAGCACATTTCTTCTCTTTCCACTCCGTTCTTGTACTATATCAAAAAATTTATGTTTCGGTCCTACATTTTTGCATGTCCATATGTTTCTGGGAATATATTTTAAGGTAATTTCCAAGGTTCATCTTTGCTATTGTTGTCTATCAAGGGTTGGGAGGGATGGGCTTGATCCCAAAACTTTTCCAGTTGTGTCAACCTTACTAACTACCCGTACCATTCTTGCACGTCTTACTCATCTATAAGTCTGGGACTCTCATGTTTACTAGTTTCGGCTTCCCCATTATGATGTTTCTTCTAGATACTATCTGAACTATCTCATGTTTCAATTTCACTCCTGACTTGCTTGTTGACTATCGATCAGACTACCTTTTATTATAAGCCTTCTCTAGAGTCATACACTCTAAAATACTCTACCATGTCATCTCTGTATTCCTTTCTTGTTAATTTCTATTGTTTAACCATAGAAAAGTTAGCAAATACTAACTTCATTGTGAACCTTTTCTAAAATCATGCTCTCAAAAAGTTCCATCATGCGGCTTATGTACTTTTTCCTGTCAGTCTCGGTTGCTTAACTACCTTAAGTCGTTACTTTTTATCACAGTCCTACTATACTCCCTCTTGTTATTTATTTTTAAGAAACTTACTCTGCTACATAGATTTCTTTTTTATCTCAGTTCCTTGAACCTCTTACATCTTTACTCTCCTGATAACTCTATCAACTTCGATTGCTTAGGACATCTCTTAATAAATCTTTAGGTTCATGTGTTGTTTTTTTATCTATTTCTCCTGTCTTAGTACAATAAGACTCTCTGAGAGTCATCTACCATATTTCTGAGTGTCGCCCTCTTTGGTCCCTTCGTATCTTTGAGCTTTAACTCTCTTAAGGGTCTCCAATACAATGATGATTTCTAGAATTGGCTTGACTCACCATGACTTCAAACTATCACATCCCATGATCTTTATCTATGCTCAATTAAATTCATTGATCCTGCTGTATAGCTGTCAGACGGTTCATCTAATTTTATCAAACATACTTCTTCACTGGTTCTTCTCTTCACTGAGCTCTAAGTAGAAGGGTGAGTATATACATTCCATAGGGAATCTGTAAATACGCATCTCTGTTATTTACTATTTGCCTTATTGGAAATAATATAGACTATTTCATGTGTTAGAGTTCTTTAATATTTATTAATCGGTCCAAAATCTTCATTCACTTATTGTCCTCAAGTTACATTTTATATTCTTACTATATACACTGAACTTCATTATTGCTTCCAGTAGCTTTCTTTATTATTTATTTACCTAGCCTATCCTTTAGTTCCATATTGTGCTTCCAAGGCTAGTGGTGGCTTCTTCCCATTGACTAATTCCTAGATCTTTATTCTCTGCTCTTGCTATAGGCTATAGCTACGCCGTGTAATCTTACTTTTCATGTTGGTATTCTTTGCTAGCTTCTAATTGTCTCCCATCTCATAAATCTGCCCTTTTTAAGCCTTCATGAATCTCTATTAGCATTGGTCTGATCTATGGATTTCCGCAGGTACTATTAACTTATCCATTTTGACTTGGGTCGGGTTCTTTCTTTCCTATCTCTTGAAACCTCCTTAGTTCTTATCTGGGTGATCTATCATTCAGTGCTTTTCTATTTCTTACTTAAGATAAATTCTCATCGAACTTCCTTACGGTTATCTTTACCTAGGCTGGTATAGGGTGGAGCAGAAATCTACATCTTAATAGGTGTTGGTGTCCTTATTCTAATACTTTGTGTCCTGGTAGAGTATATTACTCATGTAAGGCAGGTATGAGATAGACTCCGTCAGGTCCGTTTCTTTGACCGGTATAGCTAAGAGAAGAAGATCTAGGTAAATCGAGACTTTACCTATCAAATTCTTAGATTAAGGTAATTAATCATTTTTGTTTATGATCTTCTCTTATTTGTCTACGGGCCTGGGTTTGGGGATTTAAAATATCCACACATTTGTTTTCATTTCTTGTCTATTGAAATTTCCACGTTTAGTCTTGAGTTCTTGATTCTTATATATTTCTGTCTATCCTTTGTTTCTTGGGAGACTTACTATCTATGAGGGGTACTTAAGGCTATTGAGTTTACTTAAAGGAATTTTCTAATCAATGAAGAAATTCTTCGTAGAAAGGAAGATATCTTACTTAGGTTTACTTCAACATTTTACTCTTATTCAGACTTACTCTATTCTCTTTAATACTAAAGGTTATGTTTTTCCTTATTCATCTATTTCTATATCTTTACCTATAACTTCTTCTGATTGCTTAAGCATCTGTACCTTATCATTTACCCTTCTTTGAAGTTTTTCTTTCCCTTTCTACTTCCCTGGGTAGGTATCCTTAGAGCTTTATTATATCATTTCGTCTCTTTACTTTTCTTTGTCTCTGGCTGCTTAAACATCTATGTATCTTTCCTTACTTCTTATAGCTTTCTTTTCCCACTCCTTTGGGTAACTTTTCTTAGTAATATATTTTCTTGCTTTATAGCAAATTTGAACTTCTGCTAATAATTCGAGATGATTTCAGGGAGATTTTCAAAAAATATAATTACTTCATAAGGAAGATACTTGGATAACTCTAGAATTCTTACTAACAAGTCTATAGAACTTTGAGGACGTACTCGATGATCAGATACTGGAGAGGTAGTGCCTCGTATACTAGTACCATGTGTTAGGGTTGGTGCTCTGAGCGCCAATCCGGATCGTATTTATGTCCGATTCATGAATACGAGCAATACCTTTTTTCCATAATATTACTAATTTAAATGGTAGCACCTTTTGTCGTTTATATACGTATTCGATTTAATTTCGATTAGATTGATTAGATTGAAACTAAATCTGGTTTAGTGATATGTATATATATATATTAGACAAAGTCCCCAGGATTTACAACGTAGTGCGCAGTTACAACTTAGTTTGTAATTGACATTGGGAAGTGTCACTATAAGTTGTATATCCTTAAATTAACAACCTGGTCAAGATTTACTAACACAGGTCGGTTAGTAAAATCTGTTAAGACCAGTACATGTCGTATATCAGACTTGGTCCAATGGTTTATCCTAATGAACCATTAGTCTTGGGAGACTCGTATAGACGTGTAGGTATTTATTTGATAAACACTGAACGACTCACCGAAGATTTCCTAATAAATGGTACACCAACGTCAATAGGAATCTTCTTGAGTTGAGTAGCATAGTGATTCTTTGACTTGAGATACCACTGTGGATATATGAGTTATCCTCCACACTTAGATGGCAGTCACGTCATCGGTCTATTTAGATCAGACATCTGCCTGTTTGTTGGGTGTGGACTCATGCTCATGATATCCTGTGAGTATCAAGAAAGGATCTGTCAGTTCTGTGTACAGAGCATAGGTAGTCCATATGTGATTAGCAATCTGTTAAATCTATGGCCATAGTATACTTCAGAAGTGAGTTCCGAATGTTATTTAAAGATTTCTAATAGATACGTTGACGGGATTATTCCTATAGAGATTTGACTTTTATATCTATATCTCTGGGATAATCCGGATACCTGTGATGGAGGGATTATACGTATGCAATGACCTCGACCTTTATGATTCAGCGAGTTTATTTGTGGTCTTCATAATTTACAAGTGGGTGAATTATGGACACGAAATTGGATTTCGTGATGGATATACCTGAATCTAGATAGTCTCACTAATGAAATATACTCATAGAGCACTAGGGAAACTGTTATGAATAATACTAATTATTTATAACTCATTTAATGGTTAAACAAAAAATACATGCAATCGGGACCTAACGGTCATTTCCAAATTAATGTGTATTTATATTTAATTCTTGATTTTATTAAATACACATTAATAAAATATCAAATTGTGATATTTGACATATATAATTAATATATGTATTCGAGATATTTAATGTAAATATAATACATATATTTAAGATATTTATATTTATTATTTAATTATTTATTATTTAATTGTTAAATAATTAAATTACTTAATAAAATAAATATCTCTAGTAATGATTTTATTAGGAAATGGCATGTTATCATTGGAACACATTTTGATTTGCTTTATTAAAGATAAAGTGTTAATTTATTAAAGTGAATTGTGGACTAATGAAAATACAACAAAAATTAAATAATTGTTATTTTATTTTTTTTGTATTTTTCGGCCATAGTGGTAATTGTTTTAACAAAATTGTTTTGTTTCAATTTAATCACTTAGACAAGTTTCATAAATATTTACAAAGAGAGTTGAGAGCATTTGTTGAAGAAAGAAAGGAAACCAAAGCAAAATTTGAATTTTGTAAGTAATTTCACTTTTTCTTCTACATGAAAATTGTTTCAATTTATCTTAGCTTCAATTTGTGTTGCTAAGTTGATGTCTCTACTCTTTGGGTTTGTAATTATATGTGTTTAAAGCTTGTTGGATGTGATTAGCATGTATGTTTAATTTATGAGCTTAGTAGTGTAATCAAGCTTATAACATTAATTTGTAATCTAAGTTGTCATTCTAGAGTTGATTAGCCATTCATAATTAACCTAGAATTGTTCTAGATTAATTTCATGATGGTGAGACTTGATTGGTGTGGTAATTGATTGATTAAAGTGTTGAATTTATTCAATTTAATGTAAATTATGTAATTGGAGTAATTTATGAAATTAGGGTTCTAAACCTATTCCAATTTTGGGGATTTTCATATATATGATATAATTTGATGTATATTTGATGTATGTTAAATTTGAGATTGATTGGATTTGATCTTGATGTGTTTTGAACAAATTGGACCAAATTATAATTAATAAAAATATCTGGGTTGTTTCGACAATTCTGAAAAGTTTGGGATTTGAGTTGAAATTTATGTTTTCATGTTTTGAACATGTTAAGAATCATTTTAGAAATGATTTGGAATCATCTAAAATTATATTTGACAATTTTAGGACTAAAATTTAAAATTTGTAAAGTTTAGGGGTCTCATGGCAATTAATGATAAATCTGATTTTTCAGATAAAAATTCAGTTTTTATTTATTGAGTAATTAGAATAAATTATTTTATTTTAATTGCCTAAGAAAAATATTTATCGGAAATTGTTTCGGAGTGAAAATACGTGAAAACGGCGAAAAATGATGTTACCGGGTAACGGCTGCCCAAACAGTGAACTGGGCACTGTTCGGGCAGCCCACGAACTGTCCAAATATTTTTGGGGCTGACCTGGGTAGTCCTCATGTGCATTGGTCAGTCGGTTCGGCCGGAAACGCGTTTTATGCTATTTTGTGGGAAAAAAAAATTTCGCAAAAGTTTCGCGGTGTTTCTATATTATTTATGTCGTTATATGACATCAAATAAATATGTTTAGGTGAAATATGAATGATTTATTAATATTGGATATTAAATAATTTATTCGCAAGTTTAAAAATTTTAAACTACTATTTCGCCCGAACAGCGCTTCTTCCGCCGTGCCTCCCTAATCTGACCCCAACACCGCGGGCATACTACGTATACAAGACCCCAACACTATGCCCACTGCAGTCACTGATTCCCTAAACCATGCTCTGATACCATCTTTGTAACATCCCCAATCTGGGAGATGCTACCAGCAGAGAATAGGTCGTACTATTCCCCTAAGCCTATGAATTTCTAACTATGAACAACATTGTTACTCTTTTTTTAAACATAATCTCATATACGAGACCATAGCCCAAACCATGACATAGAATATAAAATAGTAAACACACGACTAAAACTCAACATTACTTATCTTAACAACTCTTTATATGAGTACTTGTACACAACTTTATTATATAATTATCTGAAACTGGAATGTACTAATCTTGACTGAACTTTATTTCTGACTCGACCTGGTGGACCAAACCCTCTAGTGACTGCCATCAGTATTCATCCCCACTGGGAGTGGGGGGTTAGATCGTTTGAACGATCAAATTGAGTGGATGATTAAAACAAAAATTGATGATTTTTTTTATGAAAACTCTTGGTTCTAAAACCAAAATTGTCACTAGAAAATCATATTTTTTCTAAAAAATATTCTATTTTCTGAAAATACAACTATTCTGGCAAAACCTTTCTGAAAAAGCTTTTCTGTCTATAAAACTCTGAGTCTTTTCTATAAAACTAATTTTTTTCTTAAAACTCTTTTATAAAACTTTCATTTCTGAAAATTGTATCTCATAAAACCTTTTATCTGAAAACCTACCACTGGAAAACTATCTCTAAAAAACCTGACGCATGGGCGTTACGTATCACCGTCCCCCATATGCCTAACTAGTGGTCTTGGGGCATTACATATCGTCATCCCCAAGCCACTGAACTAGAGACAGAAGTGCGAATCTATGCTACTGTCTGACCCTGAACTAGGATCTGGGGGCATCTATCATCCGTAGTCATGAACTAGGATTTGGGGGCATTACGTATCGCTCGTCCCCAAGTCCTCTACATGTGCACATGTCTATCCGTCAATTCCATAAGTCAGAGCTGAGGTAGATTTTCCCTCATGCCTCCAAAATTAGAAATACTAATGCTTTAAAATCTCAAGATTTCTCAATCCTTCTTATTCATGAAATAACTGAAAATAAATTTGGCTAACGCCCTAAAACATTTAAAAGTAAGTCTCGATCAATAACAAGTAAATACAAATCAACTTTGAAAGAAAGATATTCACTCACAGGTTTAGAATCCGGCTGGCATTGTTAACTCTGTTGAAGGAAATTACAGTTCCTACGATGATCTATAATTGATAAATTGATTAGAAAATGGACTGAGAAATATATTACGGAATCAGGCTAAATTTATCTATTTAAGTACTTGTCATTACTTCAATGCACATAATGTGTTCATCGTGATGTAATGTATATATACGAGGTGCTACGTGACCTTTAGGGTGGCCTCTAACACGCTAGGGTGAAGCTGGAATGAATTAAAACTATTTTGGGGAAATTCTGATCTTCGTCTCTCGACTCTCACAATTCGAGAATCGAATATATGAAAATTTCCAGTGCGTATCGCGACACAAGTCCCTGCGCGTCGCGACGCGGACAATCCAGATATGAATCTGCATAAATTCCCCAATACGCGTCACGACCCTATTTTTCAGGATTCTAAACTTGCTTCCTAAAGTCTATCTTACCCCAAATGCATCACCAACATTTCTATACCAAAATTATTGCACAAACCATTCCAATAAACTTCAACTTCACATATTATATACCAAATTTTTATCCACAAATAATTCTTTAATCTCATAATTCTTATTTTAGCTCAACACTTAAGATTTCTAAAAATTTATGCATTTATCCTATAATCAATTTCTTTGTTTACCAATCACCAAAATACATTCCCTAACATGTCGATAGCTCTAATCTATTATCATATTCTCAAAATTTTACAATCTAAGTTTTGGGTCAAGTTTTCCTTACCTTATTTCACTTGATTTCTTCATATTTCAAGTCCCTTAGGCTTGGTATCCTTCTTCCTAGCTTGTTGTGGAAACACTTGCCTTAACTTCCTCTTGAGTTTGGGTGAGAATGGTTTCCCTTGCTTCCTTCTCCTTATTCCTTCCCTCTCCCCCTCTTTCCACATTTTTCTTATTTTCTTCTAATCTTGGGGATGCTTGAATAGTTTTTCTTTTTATACTATGGGGCTATTTATAATTAGTATTATTGAAGAAAAGTTTAGAAAATTTGAGAAAGTTTGAGATTTCTCTATATGGGTCCAAGTACTATTCATCTAGATTTTTTATCTGTATTTTTCAACCATTTTTAGTTCGAATTTGGAAAAATATTCAACGCAGAAGTCGTAGATCTCGATCTCAGCTTTCTGACGATATAAAATTTATAAAACTCGAAGTTCGTATGAGAAAGTTACAGCCCAAATACTCTTAGTTATCCGGAGTGGAACATCGTATCATCTAGTATCAGAATCTCGAAGAATTTTCCGATTATTCCCAAAGTCATTTCATGAGAGTATATGTATCCAAACATAATTTATATTATGTGACACTCGTCCCACAGTGTAACAGTAGTTGAGATTACCGGTCGTTATAGAAATATTAACTGATTATTTAACTGGATATTATTCATATTTAAATCTTTCAAATGATGATGAAATTAATGTTTCTAAGATTATTGATGAAGTAAGAAAAAATTACTTGATTTGTATTATGAATTTTCGACTTTATATGGTGATCCAGTAGGAGCTAGTAAATGTTCTTGTACTGAAGTTCAGAATAAACCATCATAAAAAATTAAACCGGGTGACCTTCTTTATCTACAAAAAGGCAAAGGTCTGCATTGAGTGGTGGCTCAACAACTGAACTTGATGTTTATCTAACAACCCTTTTCGAGTTTGGTGATAATAGTACAAAGAAGAATTTTCCAATTCTCGAATATTGGATTCAGCACGCTAACACTTTTCCAATCCTCACACAGATGGCTAAACATATTTTAGCAACACTGGTAGAACAAGTTTTTAGTGTTGGGGGGGAGATTTTGGATGCGAAGCATTCAAACTTGAGTCCTTGAGCATTCGAGGCCCAAGTATGTCTGACAGATTGGGGTAAAGCATAAGTAAGGGAATAAGATTTAAAGGAGCAAGAAAGTGAAGAATACGATACGAGTGGAGCGAGCACAATAATTGAAGATGAATAGATTGTAATAATTTTATAAATATAAATTGTATTTTTTAACTTAGTTGTAATTTGTAAATATTACAAATAATTAGAATAATTTATTTTTTAGTTATATTTTTGTTAATATTAAATTATATTTTTTAATTTAAATTAATAAAATAAATAAATTATTTCAATTAATAATATTAAAAAATTGATTGTAATTGTCCCGAACCGTCTAAAATCGTTCCAAACCGTGTGAAAAACTCGGAATCGTAACTGGACCAGGGTTAGAATCGGAAATAGCGGTTCACTGAACCATTTCTGAACCGTTAAATGGTGGTTCGGTTCAAGTTCGAGAATTTCTTGAACCGAAACTGGCGGTTCCTGAACCGTGGCCATGACTAATGGGGATGTCAATACTTGTACCGTTATCATTTAATTATCCACTCATAATGTATCGGATTTCCCCGGGCTCCCGTGTAGGTTCACATTCATGTAAGAATTTTATTTTTATTTGAACGAAAATATAAATACTCGCATCTGACTCATTCAACTAATGAATATAAAATCTATTTCTTCACATATTCTTAATGTATCGAATCTCGCGTACACCGAGATTTTGTAGCATCCCTAATAATAATAGTAATAGTAGTGTTGATGGAGAGTTCTGCGACTAAGGTATTTATACAGTTCGGCGAGGGCAAAAAGGGAATTTTCCTCATTCGGAGGACCCATGCTTGGAGTTTACATATTGCTCTTCGACGTGGCATGGAGCTCGAGTCCAGTTTTCAAATATGACCGACCAGATGATATGCTATGACACATATTCTAGAGACCGATGACTTCAGAGTCGAGGCCGACCACATTTGACCGGGAGCTCGGTTTGATTTATCCCTATCCCCTGGAACCAGCGGATGAGCTCGAACATTTTAGGTCAGAATGGTAAAAGTTTGAGAAGCTCGGCAGATCACTTGACCGACCTCTTGAAGACCGACGCAAGATCAGAATTGTTGGGTTTTTCCTCCAAAAGTTGTTATTATTCAAAAGAAATTTACAGGTTGGCTACAGTATGTTGCGTGTGACAGTGGAGAAAACAGAGTGATGTGACAGGCCGTCAGACGATAGGTTTACTATCGGCGAAGACAGTCTTGGGGCAGAGAGCCCGTCAATCAGTCGAAGACCACGTGGAAAACGTCACGAGAGCAGGAGAACATTGTTGTATTCCCGAGTATATAAAGGGAAGTTAGATTCATTTGTTAGGGGATAGAAAATCTTGTAATGAAAAGAGAGAGAACACCACTTGTAAAACTCTTTAAACTGCTCGGCCTCATTCAGACCTCACTCAGAACAGGTCAGCCGAGTTAGTTCAGGCAATAAAACAACCCCCATCATTTTGTGCCCGTGGATGTAAGGTGGATTCGATCTGCCGAACCACGTTAAAACTCCATTGTCAACTTGTGCGCCTTTCTCACCTTTTACTAAATTTGCCTTTGGTCTCACATAACCAAACAAATTCAAGGTTGAGTGAAGGTTATCTCGGGTGCGTTATCTCGAAACTACCTCTGGGATGAAAATCGTCTGTCAACAGTTGGCACCGTCTGTGGGGAAAGAGCAAAAAGAAACTTACATAGTAAGAGAATGGTAGAAGGTGGAAACCGTGGGTGGTTGGAGAGTTCAACAGCAGAATGGATGAAATTGGAAAGGAATGGGAAGAATCTGGTCAGAACGGGAGAAGGAAAGGGTTCGCAAGAGGAAGGAAGGTTGACAGCGGAAACTTTCTTTTTGTGAGTTGTAGAATGGAATGTAAGAGGGTTAGCCAACGGCCACCCATTAGGATTGAGTTGTGGAATGGAATGTAACGTGGCGAATGGATGATGTCTGTTGGCGGTGGCTGAACAAGTCCCTCCTAGGGTAAGCACCATGCTTGCTCGGTCTGCCAGAGTCCTCAGTTCTACAGGTTGGTAGTGCTGAAGGATCGGACAAGGAACTAGTCAGCCAAGGGCAGGGGATGACGTCCCTCAGGGCCCCCCTCAATTGGTGTGGTGGTCTCCCCGACTGAGAGGAAAGGAGAAAAAACACATGGGGAGAACCACAATGAGCCAAGACTGAAGGCCTCGGCTAAGCTCCCAGGTTTGCTCGGGATATGCGGGGTCCAGGGAAAATGCATTATTCATCAACGCCCGTGGAGCGTTTAGTGCAGCAGACCCTGTGAGCCCAGTTCATAATCAAGTTCAGACCAATAGGATTTGAATAAGCCCCGACTCGGGAGCCAACTTGAGTGTGAAGTTTACAACTACGACATACGTTTCAGGAGTTTTCGGGATCAAACTCAGACTAGAAGATGTGGTCGGACTGCAAGAAAAGAACCGGAAGAAAGTATTGTAAAAGCCTCTCTTAAAATGACCCGCAAAGAGTTGTAAGAAGGGCAATAGGTCCCTTGAATATGAATAAAACTCTATTTTTTTAAGAAACTTGTCTATCTTACTTGTTTCTTAATCTAATGTGAAAGTTATTTTCAATATTCTTGGGATGTGTTCAATGTGAAGGGGTTCTCGGTAGTCAAAAAGGGCACCAAACCCGTGGCAGGCCAATCCTGGGTGTTATTATCAAACCCCCGGGTGGAAGTGTCCCGACCCGACTCCGTCCACTTTTAAGGATCCAGAACTCATCAAGGAATGGGGCACATGCGGGAAACGCACGAACCCCTCGTGGCACGCCACTCTCAGGTGTCATTATCAAAGCCCCGAGGCCAGAGCGTTACTACCTCATGGCTCGTATTTTTGAGGAATAGCACGGGTAAATCGGACCCAGGGATGTTTCTCCCCCTGCAGGTCGGCTGGTGAGTCCCGTTGAAGACTTTCGAAGAGTATGGAATGGGGATGGCTTAATTGCCTCCAAGACCATCATGCTCCCGAGTAAACCGGACCCAGTGAGTTTTCTTCCCATGCGAGTCGGCTTTTGAGTCCCGTTGAGAACCATCAGACCACATGTCTTGGGCTTGGCCGAATGGTCCCCTTGATTACAGGAGTCTCGGGTAAACCGGACCCAGGGAGGTTTCTTCCCCTGCGAGTCGGCTGGTGAGTCCCATAGAGAACCACCCAGGGAGGAATGCACGGGGTGTCTTCCTCCCCTGTGGGGATTTGCCTGACCACCCCGGATCGGCGTATCCATAGCCTGGTTAGCCAGGACACTGAATTGTAAGGTTCAGAATTGTGTTTTGGAGGCCTCGGGCAGGACGCTGCCTTGGAGCACCTGAGTTGTTATTTTTACTTCTTGAATTTTTGCATGGGATATGTGTTAAGTCACCTCCATTTTTTGTTAACTTTACTTTGTTCCAATTTTTTATTTTCGCTGGTCTGGCAAGGGGACGCCTGCGCCAGGATCCGCAGAGCCTCAGAGGTTGAAAATCTTCCCTCGTGTAGGTCTAAATTGCCCCACCAGCTAGGGGCTGGATTCGTTCCGCCGAGATTGTAATATTCCACCAGTTCGGGGCTGGATTTGTTCCGCTGAGACTGTATTGTTCTACCAGATCGGGGCTGGATTCGTTCCGCCGAGACTGTAATATTCCACCAGCTCGGGGCTGGATTTGTTTTGCCGAGATTGTATTGTTCCACCAGCTCGGGGCTGGATTCATTCCGCCAAGACTGTAATGTTCCACCAGTTCGGGGCTGGATTCCTTCCACCAAGACTATAATATTCCAACAGCTCGGGGCTGGAATTATTCCACCGAGACTGTATTGTTCCACCAGCTCGGGGCTGGATTTGTTCCGCCGAGACTGTAATGTTCCACCAATTCGGGGCTGGATTCATTCCGCCGAGACTGTAATGTTCCACCACCTCGGGGCTGGATTCGTTCCGCCGAGACTCTATTGTTCCACCAGCTCGGGGCTGGATTCGTTCCGTCGTGACTGTAATGTTTCACCAGTTTGGGGCTGGATTCGTTTCGCCGAAACTTTATTGTTCCACAAGCTCGGGGCTGGATTCGTTCCACCGAGACTGTAATGTTCCACCAGCTCGAGGCTGGATTCGTTCCGCCGAGACTGTATTGTTCCACCAGTTCGAGGCTGGATTCATTTCACCGAGTTTGTATTGTTCCATATGCTCGGGACTAGATTCGTTCCGCCGATGCTTTCTTCTCAGCTCGGGGTCAGACTACATCTCACCGAGTCTTCCTCATTGGTCTGGGGACACAATATTCCCCCAGAGCCAAGTGTTCTTCTCAGCTCGGGGTTGAGCTACATCCCACCAAGTCCGCCTCATTGGTTTGGGGACGCAACATTCCCCCAAAGCCAAGTGTTATTCTCAGCTCGGGTTGGGTTACGTCCCACCGAATGCATTTGATTTCGGCTCAGGGATAGACTATCCCCTCGTGGCCAGACTCGAGTTGGTCGGGTGTAAAATCAAATTCAGAATAAGTTGTGAAAAACAGCAAACGAAACTTGGAGTACATAACAGAAGAAAATTTATAAGTGTTATTACAAAAGAAAGAAGAAATAGTGAATTTTTCTAAGTTTACATAGGGCCCCGTTCGGGTCACCCTTTACTGATCAGACTCCGCAGGCGCAACAGCTTCTTCTTCAATAGGCTCGGATGGCAAATGAGCAGGCTCGGTACCGGCAGGGAGGGCAATGACTTCATCTTGGGAGGCAAGAGGGGCTGCAATTTCAGCCTCAGGCACTTCAGGGGCAGGAGCCTCGGTTTGTTTCTCCTCAGGGGTCGAGGGCATTGGTACGGCCGAAATGGGCTCAGGATCCTGGACTTTTTCCGGAGGGGGAGGGAATCCATTTTTGGAACTCCTCTTCTGGAAGCTCCCATTTGCAGTACCGAATGGCCGCATGGATGGGATCCATGTCAATATCCGGCATCACTACCGGAATAATCTAGGTGCAGTCACTGACCCCCTCTAGCCTGATCTGCTCTCTCTCCTCCTCCAGTTCTGTTTCCTTTTTCTTGAGCTCCTCATGAGCCTCCTCCAACTATGTTTCTTTTTTCTTCAGCTCCTCCCGAGCTCGCTCCCTCTCTTCGGTCATGGCTCTTAGCTTGGCTTCGATGCTGTCCACCTCCCAACCCAAGCATTTATTTTCAGCATGGGCAGCCTCCAGATCTTTCTTGGCAGCCTCCGCATTCTTCCTGGCCAGGGATGAAGCGTTCCGAAGAGCTTCATTCAGTTTGAGGGCCTCTCCCGCAACCCCCTCCAGGGACATTATTTTTTAATCTTTTTTTGCCAGTGCAGCCTCATGCTCCGTGATTTGAATTTGGAGCCTTTGCATCTGGCCTCCCTCAGAAAGAATACTTATGAGTAGGTCTTTATTTCGGGCCATCAAATAGTTGTCCTGAGATAAAATGGAGAAGAAATCAGAAAGCAAGTAAAAATATAGCACGGAAGTAAAGAAAAAGGTTTACCTCGGCTATACGGAGGTAGAAACGGGAAATTATTTCCTCCGGGGAGATGTCCTCGAATTGTGGGATCTTCTCGGGAGGCACCCCTTCGGCCAACTGATTGAAAGCCAGCAAGTGGCTTCTCGGACCTTTTCATTGAGGTCATCCACTCTTAATGCCACCATCCCCTTCCCGGCGCTGGAGGGGGCCCCCACAACTCTCCTCTCCCTCCGCGTGGTGGATCTCCTAACCAGAGACAGTTCCTCCTCCTCCTCGTCCGGAAGTCTGGTAGTTTCCCCTCCGAGTGTTCACCGGCGTTTATTTGTGGATTGAGATATAGTGGAAGACGGTCGGCTGGTGGGCCTCGGTGCAATCCTCCCTGAAGAAGCGATGAGTTGGACAGGCGGTTGGGCTGCTTCTTTGGTCTTCCCTGAGGCCGTGGCAGCAGTAGGCCATTGCTGAGATGACCTGGCTTCACCCGGCCTTGCACCCTTTGATGTTCCTAGGAGCCGGTCAAGGTATTTGGGCTATTTTGACATTCCTGCCAAGAAAAAAGTAAAGAACATGGTCATCTTGGAATTCAGAAAATTCAAGTCATTTTTGGGTCGAGCAAACAAGGGGATCAGTTAGAAAGTCAGTAAGAATCTACCCAGCCGCCTCGGGACCTGTGGAGGTGCACTCCGAATGAGGCCTGACTCCAAGAAGGCCGAGTCATTGACTACCCTCCTCCAGTGGCTGGTGTAGCTCCGGGCCACCTTGATCCTAGTGCGGACCGCATGGGTAACCTTGGGAGGATCCCTCCAGCAAGCTGAGAAAGGTTAAAGAGTTAGTATTTTGACATGAAGGTTGATAAAAAGAAGTCAAAAAGCTGAGTCCTAACCTCCCGCCCTGAAGATATCGGGGACTTCTGTGATCTCCAGGGATGTTGACCAGGTCCGTCCCCAGACGCCTGTAGCCCAGTGTTGGACAGTTATGACCCATAGCGTCACTATTTGTACATATCATGGTGTTGTTGTACAAATTAACTATGTGACAAAGGAGATTGCTCTCTTATCATTTGTGATTAGATCACCAAGATGTATAAATGATATGAGGTCCTTATGATTAGTTCCTGGATTGAGATGATATGAGACAGTATCAATCCACGAAGGTTTAATCATTAAATATCCCTAGTCGTAGTATTATCGAGATTGGACATCGATAATGCGGAATAGACTAGTATTACATTTGTGCGCGTTGTGAGGGCATAACGACATAGTTCTCATATATTTGGGTATAGGATACTCATGCAAGTGTAGTAGAAGGTTGTCTTTTACCGATGGTACGGAAAACAGCTTCGCTTTGGATAGACCCCTCGGAATTCCATTGGTAGTATTACTATGTGTCTATGGAAGTCCGAATCAGGGTAGGTGTATTTGGTCTTAACCTGAGACTTACACCGCTAATACTTGCGACAATCAATGTACTTTGGTTTTGGTCGTTCAGGGCTTTAACAGGTTCTGCGTACGCCTCTGCTGGGTATATTGAGAATCGTAGTGTATTGGGTGTGATGTCGAGATGGAAGTATCACTCCAATAATAGTGGAGATGGTGATCACGTAGGATACGGAACTCGTTCTCTTATATGCTGTAGCTATCGGGATATTATGACTAGGTCATGTTTATCCGATTATAGAGACTAGTTACCAGAGATCTGATATGTGCTTCGTATGGGGCAAACACATTTCCAGCCCCAGGCCTTGCAAGTGACATCCGATACTGGATCGACATACACGATATAGATCGCTTATTCCTGTAAGCATGTTTCTGGAGAATTGGGTAGGCATGGCGCTTTGCTAGAAGCCAACCTTGTCTTGTAAATCGATAAAAACGTAGTACTAGGTACGTACGTATTCGGATAGTCCGATAACCGTATTTACTGCCAACATATCCGGGGATCTCATGGGTCGCTTCCCGAAGATTCACCGATGATGTATGACTCGCACTTCACTAATCTGGGATTAATTAGATGAGAGAGAAAATTAATCTTGGATTATTTACAGAGATATTTTATCTGGGATAAAATATTATTTAAATAGAGAGAGAACGGTTAATTTGGAATTAATCGATAAATTAATATATTCGATATATTAAACGAAATTGGATTTCGACGCGGAATTAAAATCGGATTTTAATTCGGGCAATAGTAATTATTCTAGGCATGATTAATTAATTAAATTAGATTTAATTACGACGCAACGGAAAATTCGTTAATTCAGAATTAGCGAATCCGAGCCCGGGAGTGTTTGCGGAACCATTTGCATTTAGAATCGAAGTGGGACCCGCAAGTCACATCTAGCGTCACATCATTCGTCAATCAAGTGATAGATGTCTTTCACTTTGAGTGATTGACACCAGTCACTATTCATGAGTGATGTGAGTTGTTGGAAGTCATTATTACAACTTTTTGGCTCCATATTTTGTTGACTTTTTGAAAGCCTTTTTACAAAATTTTGGTATATGATATTATTAGGTTTTGGAAACCTAACACAAGATATATATCTCTCTCTCTCTTCTCTTAGAGAATTCGGCCAAGGGCCTAGTTTCCTCTCTCTCATTTTTCTTCACTAAAACCGTGAATAATAAGAATGAAGATGGAAGATTTGTGGCAAATCTTGCCATTGATAGCACATAAAGGGTCATCAAGGTGATAGGGAAACCTATTCATGAGCATGGAATTCATCAACAAAGCTTGGAACTTGAAGTTCATCCATGGAGTCCAAATTTGTTGCTTGGCCGAGAGCTTCACAAGGAGGAGCAAAAGTTTTGTTCTTCGATGCATCCAATCCGATCAATGTGAGTATGATTCTGTCATTCTCCTTTGTGTATTCATAAGTGTTTCATTGCTTATAAACGATCCTTGTGACTTAATAGAAACCCAACACCCAGAACCATAGGTCTTTGAAATTTTTGTTGGTTTGGGGAAGGTCTTTGATAAGAGCGGGGATGTCGGCATACGAGGAGAGGTAATACCAACCGTGGTGGGTTTTCAGGTTGGCTTTCAGCATGTATAACCTTTTTAACTCCTCAAAAGTCGGTTCTCCAAGGCCTGCTCAATGTCAGATCACATGCAAGCCGGCCAGAATTCTCCAGCTATTCAAGTTTAGTTGGCAAGGGGTGATCTCCATCCTAGCCAACATCCCCGCGAAGTATGGTTGGATGGGCAGCCGAAGATCGCACTCAAAGAAAGAAGGAATAATGGCAACCGAACCCTCGTCGGGTTGGCTAGTACGATCACACGAGCCAGGGACATCCAGAGCTATGTCTATCGGGATTTCATATCGTTGACGGAGCACGGCCAGAGCATCCTCAGTTATTCTAGAAGGCCTGTTCATATCTAAGGCCGAACTGCCCAGTTCTCCAGGTTCAGGGTCTTTTCGGGGGATTCTGTGGTGGTAGGTATCATTTTCTATTTCAGAAGGGGTTGGAGTGGTATCTAGCTCCTCCAGGCTGGGTGCACCCGAGCTGGAGGAGGTTTCTGTAGCGCGAGGAAGTTGAGGTTCTATGGGCTTGGCCGAAGAAGATTCAGCGTCAGACATTCCTGACAGTCGCCATAAAGTAAGAAGGTCAGTCAGTGGTCAGTTTAAGGTACAACGGGTTCAAGAGCAATTCTAACTACCGGCGGCATAGGCATACACTCTATAAATGCACTAACAATAATCACAAGCAACAAGTCTCTCCTAAAGCACATACAACCAAACACCACACTCAGAAAGCCCGAGATACATGCATCCTACCCCCCACCCATCCTTCAACCAAATGGCACTTGAACCATACACACAACACCAAATCCATAGCATGATTTCCAACACAGAATGAGAAGACAAACATGCTAAAGGAAAAGAAGAACAAGCAACAGCAAGAAGAAAGTTTGAAAGCACCAAACAACAATAGAAGAATACAATAAATAAGAAAAAAGAAGGTTGAGCAGAAACTTACTTGATTTGAGAAGGAGAGCTGGCCGGTTGGTCTGGTCAGTTGAAATTTTGTTGGTCTCAAGTACGAGAAGAGTTTTTGCAGTTTGAAGTTTTGATTTTTTCGTAAAAGAGAAGAAGAGGCTTTGCTCAGCATCCTTATAGTCGTCACGAAGTGTTTTTAGCCGTCGGATCGGGAAAGTCTTTGGATGAGCGCCACATGTCGCCTTCAGGCTCCATCTGATCAGTTTGGGATGAACGGTCGAGATCGAGAAACCTTTGGTTGCCTCAAGAACGGTCGGTTGATTTGAGTTTTTTGGGAGGGAAGACCATAAGTTTTTGACAAGTGGCACGATCGGGTTTAACCCTAAAAGTGATTTGATGGGAATTTATGGAGATATGATGACTTGCGGTTCTCTATGGACGGCTACCAGAAGGGTAAAATAGGGATTTGACTCAACTTGGGAAGTCGTTTGTAAAAAACATCTATATTTTATCTGACCGATGAGGTATTGGCTGAAGCCCGAGGAAGTTCTCTGTTTTTATTTCTAAGTCTGACTACCAGTTAGTTGATCGGCTCACTTCAGATTCTTGTAATTCCCGACACCAACTCGTACACTCGTTGGAACCGAGAACTAGGGGACAGATGTTGATGGGGATTTCTGCGACTAAGATATTTATACAGTTCGACAAGGGCAAAGAGGGAATTTTCCTCATTCGGAGGACCCATGCTTGGAGTTTACATATTGCTCTTTGACCTGGCATGGAGCTCGAGTCCAGTTTTCGAATATGACCGACCAGATGATATGCCATGACACAGATTCCATAGGCTGACGACTTCAGAGCCGAGGCCGGCCATATTTGACCGGGAGCTCGGTTTGATTTGTCCCTATCCCCTGGAACCAACGGATGAGCTCGGACATTTTAGGTCAGAACGGTAACAGTTTGAGAAGCTCGACAGATCACTTGACTGACCTGTTGAAGACCGTCGCAAGATCAGAATTGTTGGGTTTTTCCTCCAAAACGTGCTATTATTCAAAATCACTTTACAGGCTAGCTACAATATGTTGCGTGTGACAGTGGAGAAAACAGAGTGATGTGACAGGCCGTCAGACGGCAGGTTTGCTTTCGGCGAAGACAGTCTTGGGGCAGAGAGCCCATCAATCAGTCGAAGACCGCGCGGGAAACATCACGAGAGCAAGAGAACAGTGTTGTATTCCCGAGTATATAAAGGGAAGTTAGATTCATTTGTTAGGGGATAGCAAATCTTGTAATGAAAAGAGAGAGAACACCACTTGTAAAACTCTTTAAACTGCTCGGCCTCATTCGGATCTCACTCAGAACAGGTCGGCCGAGTTAGTTCAGGCAATAAAACAACCTCCATCATTTTGTGCCCGTGGACGTAGGCTGGATTCGCTCCGCCGAACCACGTTAAAACTCTCTTGTCTACTTGTGTGTTTTTCTCACATTTTACTAAATTTGCTTTTGGTCTCTCCATAACCAAACAAATTCAAGGTTGAGGGAAGGTTGTCTCGGATGCGTTATCTCGAAACTACCACTGAGACGAAAATCGTCCGTAAATAAGTTGTTATGGTGAAGATAGCTCAGATGGAGGCAATAATGAATCGCGAGTAGGAGCAATCAGGACTTAAATTAATTAATAAAGGTTGCTGGCCATCTGTTTCCTCGATATGTGAAGAAGATTCATTTGGGTGGTCCATTTTAGCTTTTTTCGATCTTTTCATGCTTAAATATAAAAAGTGTCAAATAACTCACCATAATGATACAACGAGCCATTTTGAGGCCGAAATTTGTGACTGTTCCTTCCGTCCTTTTAACTGGCAAAACGCACGTCACAGCTCTGTTCAGTAGGTCGGTGACTCAGTGTCCGCATCTTAGAAACCGATCCTATCTCATACGGATACAATTAATAATGGGTGTTCACCCGTTTGAGTTTTTAAAAAATATATTTCGGGTTAATCCGATCCGAGATTGATGGGTCGGATCACGAGTTTAAAATCAAACTCGACCCGATCTAATATAATAGAATTTTTACGATTTTTCAAAAATTATTATTATTATTCGAATTTTTTTAAAGTTTTTACTACTATTTCTTGTTCATAATTTTTATTGTCTTAAAACTTATATTTATGACAAGTCTCAAGACATAAAATAATTAGTAATTATGTCTCAAAATAATTAATACAAAAAAAAAATTTGCCGATCCGACCAATTCATGTTTGCAATCTCAAATTTTAGGTTCTGATTTGCCGACCCGCATGACCCGATCCGATCGAATTTCACAAAATTTAAAAAAATTCAACCCACCCGAGAACACCCCTATCATTAATCGTACATTTAAATATTATCACGTTCTTAAAAAATATATAATTCTTTTGATTTTATTTTTCAGTCCACTTACAAAATATAAACTATATTAACGATTCATTTCTCTGTTTATAAAATTGTATTCTTTGATAGATTGATAAATAAAATTAAAAGAATGATATATTTTTGATAACGTTCATTGACATTCGATAATATCCCTATCTTTATACAACATCCAAGTTATTGGATCACACTGTGTTATATGCCGATAAATATTGGGCCATTCTTTGGGAAATTATCATTTTTGAGAAATCTCAAAGGTTTTTTTATTTAAAATTGGACAATCAATTTTATTCTCTTTAAAAATGAACAAATTAAACTCATTCACTTTGGACAAAACTATCTTCCTCATCTCCTCATTTTTTCCACTTACAAACTTTTTTTTTAAAAAAAAATTTGCAGGCGGGCTGCTGCTATGGGATTTCATGGTAGCACTTTTATGGCCTGCAATTTTTTTTTATAATGGGTATCGCAAGTCGTCACAAGGTGTGTCAAGGCCATCGTAAAGTGTTTCTGTAATATCCAGCTGTCTGAAATCATGTTCTCCATTGTCAAAAATTGATGGCCACTATTGTCAAAATTTTGGTACAACCACCAAATTATCTTCAAATTATCTTTAGGTGGGTTTGTTTTTTGTTGACTTTTGAGTCATATATTTTACTATAAATAGAGCTCTTATTTGAGAGCTTAAACATCTCCAAAATTATGTTCTAAGTAAGAGAACTTAGAGAGAGTGTTTAATGAGGTTTCTTTTTCAAGTTTTATAATACTTGAAAATTGTATTCAAGTAGTATTAGAGTTATTTTTTCTCATATATACTATTCAGTGATCAGAGAAACATAACAAGTGGCATCAGAGCTTTAGTTACATGTCTGGGGTCTCGAAACCCAAACATAGAGACTCGGTTCCGAAAATTCAAGTTTCACGAAAGGGTTCAGAATCCAGTTTTGAGGATACCATCAGTTTTTTCACAATGAGACGAGCACAGTGGTATTTTCTGGCGAGCAAACGAAGATCGAAAGATGACTTACGTGCGACATATGTCGGTCATAGAATAGCGCGTGACTCCCACGCAAAACACGCGCCGCTGGAGGTTGAATACGTCCACGTCAGCTACCACGTCATCGCAACATCACCGAAGTCAGTCCAGTCAGCAACAACATCACCTGCAATATGTCAGACACGTCATCTACCACGGCATCGCCATGTCAGCATACACAACCCAATCAGCCATCATGTCATCTGTCGTGTCATCAGACACGTCATTTGACACATCAGCAACATCAATCCAGTCATCGCCGTAGGTCTGACACATCAGCTTACTTGTAAAATTTCAGAGAGCCCCCTATAATATTTGAAATTGAGAGATTGGCCAAATATTACAGAAAATGATAATTCAGCTCAAGAATTTTTTATATTTGCAAATTGATACCAATGTCAAATTTGGGCTAGAAAATAATCAAATCCACTTATTTCGACCGTTTCGGGCACTACAGTGACCTCTATTTTATGTAAATCAGCACCGAATTTATTTAGTTAGTCATTTTAAAGTTTAAACTCAAAGATGGGCTTGGAAGAGTCATCTTCAGGTGTTACGATCAAGCTGACGATGACTAATTATTCACTATGCAAGCCTTGAATGGAAGATCTTCTAAATTGAAAAGATCTACTTGATATAATTGAGGAAAATGAAGTGAAACCAGATTCTGTTAAAGAAAGTGTCTGGAAGAAACTTAACAAGAGAACAATCGGTCAGATTCAGTAGTGGATCGGTCATAACATCTTCCATCACGTAGCGCTTGATAAAAATGCCTACTGACACGCTCGCAAAGTAGTTTTTTACTCCCAAGTATAAGAGTGTCGAATAATAAAATAACCTGGTAAGTTGGGGTTGGTCCACAGGGAATAAATTTAATAGGATAAAATAATAACACATTTTGGATTTTTCATCAATTTCGGTCTTGAAAACTTCAGAACTATAAAATCTTATAAAAAATAAAGTTGTAGATATTTGAGTTTTCTTTTATCTGGAAATAAAATTGCTTCAATCCGATATAGGAGTAAAAGGTTATGGCCAAAATACGAAAATTACGCAAAGTTGGTATTTCCAAAATTGTACATTGTTAGAACGCCTTTTTAAGTTTTTAGTCTCCAAAATCCAAATGTCACGTCCATTTTTCTAGTTATGTGTAGGCATTGCATTTTCGCATGTGAAACCCGATGATGAGTCTCAGTTGGAGGCACTACTTTTTTAGCTAAGGATATTGCGGGAAACGGAGGTCGGAAGGGGAAATTCAGAATAAGTGCGTCATCAAGTTCATTTCACAAGCTCACTGTCTTCGTTAGTGCTGCGTTCGTTACTACGTTCGAACGTCAGGCAGATTGCGGACGTTCGTGCCGCGTTCGAATTGGCGTTCGAACGGTGCCGGTAATTCTGGTTTTGCTGCTAGCCTCACACCCCAGCCCATTTAGCTCCCCAAAGCCCATAAAACACATCCCAATTTAAATAAATAAATATTAATTAAAACATTAACTAAATAAGATAATAATTAAATTAATTAAATAATTAAATAAAACATTTACCAAACTTAAACTAAAATCATGCCTAATTTAAATAATTTGAATATATTATATACTAAAACTAAAAAGAAGATATACCTAATTAAAATCAATCCTAACCAATTAAAGCCAATCATATATTTGACTTCCTAATCTAACAAGACATCTACCAATTTAAAATAGTTGACTTCCTAATTTAAAATATTTTGTCCCCCCTCAATCTTGTGTATACCATCCTTAGGACTCCTAATTTGGAAACTAGATCTCTTCCTTGTGAGACAAGGGCAAACCCTAGCTCTCTTCTATATAAACATGCATTAACCTAGCCACACCATCTCTCCACTCTCTCTAATACACGCCCAAGACAAAAAAAAATACTTGACATATACACAAAAAGAGAACAAAGAGCCCTAACCATCTCCTCCATAGCCGAATCCTCCACAAGCAACTATCCTCCATAGCCGAATCCAAAACAAACCAAACTCACCCTTAGCCGAATCCAGAACACCAAAATCCTTCAAAGTCGAGACCACCACAAGCAATAACCCTCCTTAGCCGAATCAAAACACTACCCTCCTTCACCGAGAACACATCCCCCCATACAGCCCTTACAATCACTGAAACACCCCCTAAAACACGCCTAAACAGCCCTTGAATCACCTTAAAACAGCAGCCCAAATCCTCTTAAAACAGTCCCTAAAAACCTTAAAAACAGTGACATAAAACTGCATTCATAATCTTAAAAATAATCACACACAACTGCACTAAGAACCCACACAAACTTGGAACAGTTCATTGAAACATCAAAACAGGTGGCCCGAGCAGTGAGCAGCAAAACAGAGGCCGAACAGGAGCAGAACGGAGTTCGAACCGCAAGCAAAACAGCAAAGCAGTGAGCTAGGACGCTAAACTAGTGAACCGGAGAAGTTGAGGAGCTGTACCCTTCCGACGTCCGTGAAACGCAAGCCTGAAAGTTGGCAAAAAGGTTAGACCTGAGGGTATCTTTCACACTCGTTTTTTTGTATTATTTATTAAATATTACTTGCATGATTGTCATGTTGAAACGCATGTTGTGGCCCTTGAGTAGATAAATATGCATGAATTATGAGATGTAGTATGTTATGGCTGTGGAATAAAATGAGAGACGTGTCAACTCTCGCGGTATATCGGATGGAAACCCGGACATAAATTTCATAGCCGATTCCGAATGGAAGGTAATATGATCTGTACTCGGGACATAACTCCACGTACCGCTTGAGTAAACGGCACCCTCTTTTGTTCTGTGTTGCTTTTGTTTATTTTTCGTCACTTGAATTCTGTATGTTGTTTATTTATGCATGATTCAATCGAGCGCATGGGCTTAGTAAGTGGAATGAAAGATCCCCTATGGGGAGGGGTTAGAGCCCTTTACCACGATGCTTTGCCGCGCCGGTTGATGTGTGTTCGGTTGGATGCAAGATACGTTCAATCGGGCATACTCAGTTTGATATGATTGTCTTTATGTTTTTTATGCATGACTCAATCGAGCGCATGGGCTTAGTAAGTGGAATGAGAGATCCCCTATGGGGAGGGGTTAAAGCCCTTTACCACGATGCTCTGTCGCGCCGGTTGATGTGTGTTCGGTTGGATGTAAGATGTGTTCAATCGGGCATACTTGGCTTTGATATGATTGGCTCTATTCCTGTATATATGATGTGATGTGACGCTCATGGGCTTAGTATGTTGGTCTAAAGGTCCTCTCTTTGAGAGACCAAGAGCCCCAAAAGGCCACCTTTACGGCAGTACTTCGCCGCCCCCCTTTATTTTGTTGTTTATGTATTGTGTCCCATTTCATGCATCAGGTCTGTTCCCGTTCGAACGCGTTTACGAACGCAACTCGAACGCGCATGCATTTTGCCTTATCATGCATCAGGTCTCATTTATGTTCGAACGCGTTAACAAACGCCATACGAACGTGAGCATTCTGTTTCATTTCCGTTCGAACGCGTTAACAAACACCCTACGAACGCGAACCTTCTGTTTACCGTTCGAACGCGTTTACGAATGCTACACGAACGCGCACCCACTGAACTGAGTCCTCTTCATTAGATTTCATGCATAGTTTTCCTAGTAGCTATCCCCACATGTATGAATATAAATGTGCTTAATGTATCACGATTCATATGTTTATGTGATGATAACATTTGAGTATTGTTTCTTGTGGTATATCGGATGGAAACCCAGACGTAAATTCCGTAGCCGAATCCGAATGGACGGTAGTGCGGTCTGTACTTGGGATACAATTCCACGTACCACTTGGAAAAGTGCCCATATGTATGCTTGTATGTTTAGTATGTATGTTTGTGTTTTCTTGAACATGGTATGCCAATGAAGTTGTATGTTCGTTGCTACTTTGATGTATTTTCAAGCATGCAATCTTAGATGTGAGATATATGTGAAATGCATGTATGAGTTTTATTTTGTATATGTGAATTTAGAAGCATGATACTCTTGGAAATAAGTGTTATTTAAGCCTGATTAAATTATTACATAAATCCTTTTATTACAAGTGACATAAATAAGGGACCATTCCGAACCCAACGGTTTGAGGTCTTCCTTTGCGAGGGGTGAGTGCGGCCTTAAATCTCATTTTCCCGGTTCACACCGGGTGGCGACTCCATTACTCTCCGGTTTAGTCCCTCGTGGCTACTCCGTACTCCCGACTAGGCCGCGAGCCTAGAACAGCATGCATCGCCCCAGATCCTGTGTTCCCACAGTCTGGCGACTCCACTGGGGATAGAGAATTGGCCCCGAAATATTGTCTTGTAATGTTTGGATTTATGTTTTAATTGACCGTGTCTATAGTGGATAAAGTGAGGGTTTAATCAAAGGCATTTTAAGGCTAGGTAATGGTTTGGTGTCTTCCTTCACTCACTACCTTTCTAGAAGGAAAAGCTGTGATGGCACCTAGATAGCCATTTACTCGTAGCCTTTTGTGATGGACTAATTTGGAGGACTCGTTGTTTATTCCTGACACCAAGCGATAAGAGCCTAAGAGGCTTGGGTATTTAAGTGAGCCTCGCTCCACCTTCCCTCTGGGGAATCTACAACGGGAAATCCATCTGACAGTCCATCACACACCATAGCTCATTGGCACGTACCTTAGTGTATAAAAAGGGGTGCGCTCACTTGGTTGCTCGAACCCTTGAGTGGGGAAACCTGGTTGTGGGCCATCCTTCGCCGGTGAGAGCCTTTGTCTATACTCTTGCTAACCCACCCATAGACCGGGTTGGCTAAAGTAACAATTATTTCCTTGAGTATGTGCTTGTGGACCATCCTCATTTGGATGCAGTTGGACTATTGTCAAAAATGCGGACTTGCTGGGCCATTTAAACTGGGGCGAGTTCGTACCTTATGACTATTAGGCCCAAAGCTTCTGAAATGTTGATGGGCCATTATGTAGAAATTATTACGTTATGTTTGCATTATCTTTCTCCCATGCTTGTGCTTGGGAACATCGTCGTTTGGATCCATTTGGACCATTTGTCATGGGATATGGGCTTGTTGGGCCATTTAAACTGGGACAAGAACGTATTTCATGACGATTGGGCCAAAGGCTTCTAAGTGTTGATGGGCCACTTTGTGCTTGTGTTCGGAACATTATCATTTGGATTTAGTTGGGCTCCTTGTCATAAGATGTGAACTCGTTGGGCCATTTAAACTGGAATGGGTTCACTCCTATGACAATTAGCCCGAAAGATTCTAAAATGGTAACGGGCCGATTTGTTTGAAAATTTTAAATTGATTTAATATCTATGTTACATGCATCTCGTGCACCTCATGCATACATATATCATGTAACACCGTCTATGTCTCAAAAAGACAACATAGATACCGTTTGGGTTAGAGAAGGGACAAGACTCACTAAAAAAACAAGTATGAGTGAATCTGATAATGAGGTGTCCCGTATGGATCAGTTAGAGAACGGTCTCGCCAAGGTCACCGAATAGTTGCAAGCTTTGACTAATGCTATGGCTGGTATATGGGTCTCGTGTGGGGTTAATTCTGGGGATGTGAGGCAAGAGGAATCTCCGAACAGATTGGGGGATGATACCCCCGCTTTTGATGATGATATGGTAGAGTATGCAGCGGGCAGAGCATCTGGGTCTCAGGCAGAGTTACAGAAACTTCGGGATCAGGTTGAGTCGGTTACCCGCAAGATGAGGGGTAAGAATGAAGATTTGCTGGATTATGACACGCTGACTTTCGAGGACAGTTGCCGTTGCCGGCACAGTTCAAGATGCCTGATATGGCTAAGTTTAACGGGAATGGGGATCCAAGGATGCATCTCCGACAGTTTGTATCAGTCATGAGTTCAGTTGGCATGTCTCAGCGCCAAGTGCAGAAAATATTTGGAATGTCGCTTGAAGGAGCTCCCGTGGTGTGGTACCACAGTTTGGAGAAGAAAGTAAAGGAAGATTGGAGGGAGTTAGCTGATGCTTTCCTGAAGCAGTATGTCACTGACCTAGAGATCGATCTGTCACTCCGCGATCTAGAGAATGTAAGCAGAAATCGGAGGAGAGTTTTAAGGAGTACGTGGACCGATGGAGGGGTCAGTTGTTGAAAATACAGACTAGGCCCTCAGAGAATGACCAGATTAAATGATCATCAAGGGCACCAAGCCCTCCATCTATGGGAAGCTGAGGAGGATGACCTCCATGATTACTGATTTTCGGCAGTTGAGGGAAAATGTCATGGACATTGAGGAAGAAGAGGCCGAGAAGAATAGAAATTCTATGGTCTGAATAGGAGGCCCATTGGGGGAACATCGGGAGCAAAGCCCGTTTCTGCTGAGATTGCCGCTATCCGGAACCGGCAGTTTTCTAACTTGGGAAGGCCACTGTCAAAAGTGAGAGAGAGAAACTGAAGAGCAAGGGCTTTTAAAGCCTTTAGAAGCCAAACCTATCCCAAACCCACCACCACCACATTTCAATCTCAACCTTTACTGTTATTTCCATCAGCAGAAGGGCCATGACACTGACAACTGTGCCCGACTGCGCCACGAGATCCAAGACCTCATTGACTCCAAAAAGATACCTGACCCCGAAACAGAACAGCCTGACACACACGGAAACCCCTTACCCAATTACCGTGCCGTACCACCACCAGCCTATATGATCAATTCTGGCCTCCCAGAAGACCTTGTCCTAAAATCCTTTCACCCTCAAGCCTTTTGCCTGGGAATCTGGGATAGTGCTAATGAAGATGAGACTGAGCAGGGGAAAAGCTTTTGGCTTGATTTCTCTAGCAGTGATGAGGAAGAAGTAAGGGGAATGACGCGTAGCGGTCGCTTTTACAATGATACGGCGGAGAAGGGTAAGAGGAGTTTTGACAGATGGTAGAGAAGTGGTTGAGACTGCAGAAAATACTGAGGGGGATATAGTGCTGAGGCAATTGAGGAAGACTAGAGCACAAGTGAGTATCTGGGAACTGTTATGTGCATCCCGGGAGCATAGACAGGCCATGGTTGAGGCCTTGAGCAAAATTGTGGTACCAGAAGACGCCAACCCTGCAATGTTTGTTGGGTCAGTTCAGAAAGAAGCTTTGCAGATATCTTTTTCTGAGGATGAACTCCCGCCGGAGGGGAGGAATCATAATAGGCCTTTATTTATCAGGGCCGAAGTGAGGGGCAAGAAAACTTCATGTGTAATGGTGGATGACGGTTCGTCCATCAATGTGTGCCCGTTGAAAATTCTGGCAAGATTGGGTATGAAAGCAACAGACTTAGACCCCTCCAGCATGACTATCAAGGCTTATGATGACAGTAAAAGGGGGGGTTGAGGGTACTTTTATGGCTATGGTCAAGGTAGGGCCAATTGAAGATGAGGTTGAGTTCACAGTGCTAGAAATCCCAGCCACTTTTGCCTTATTGTTGGGAAGGCCTTGGTTTCATAAACTTGGAGGCGTGCCTTCCACTTTGCATCAGATGATCAAGTTCCCGTATGAGGGAGAAGTTGTTACTATCCGGGCTGAGGTAGATAATGCCGTGGCTGCCTTGGAGATACAGCCTTTCACAAGGTTTCAGGTATCAGCTACTTTTGAGGAATTGGTGGATCCTAGGGTGGCTAGGATCATGGAGAAAATGAAGTTTGAGCCCGGTAAAGGTTCGAAATTGCCAGATTTCAGAGGACAAACCACTCGGAAAGGTTTGGGGTACAGATCTGATGAAGAAAAGCCAAAGGTCAAGGAAAGGGCCTGAAACTGATGGAATGTTTTGTGAAAGCTTCAGGATATCAAGGGGAGCCTGAACCTGTGGAAGTTAATGGGATTGTGGTACCTGGATTTGAGATCTTCCAGATTTTTGGGTGAGAAACCGCTGATTAAAGAACTGTGGAAGCAGAGAATTGGGAAGAAGAACTGATGAAGTTGGAGAGCCTGACTCTGGGAGAGGATGAAAAGCCTGAGGAAGACTTGATTGCAAAGGAAGAAGTGTCTATAGATGATGAAGACATTTACCTTCCTGATTTGTTTGAATGTACTTCCGCATTATCCAATAATAAAGACATTTCTTTTGCTTACTTGCCTGAGTCATTTCCATTTACTCTGCACGAATCAAGCATATTTGATATCAGTTCGGCCAGAACTACTGCATTTAACTTGGGTACACTTGAGAACCCCAAGGAAATTCTGATTGCAATGAAGAAGTAACCTCCGAAGAGAGGGAGAAACTAGAAGAAGTGTTGGTCAGATATGCCAAATTGTTTGCTTGGTCTTATGAGGACATGCCTGGGGTAGACAGAGACATTGCCCAACACACAATCCCAACTTATCCGAATATGAGGCCAGTAAAACAGAAACTCCGACGGATGCGACCAGAATGGGCTGAGAAAGTCAGAGAAGAGGTTAAGAAACAGATAGATGTGGGGTTCCTGGAAGTAGTAAAGTATCCTGAATGGTTGGCTAATATAGTACCGGTGCCGAAGAAAGACGGGAAGGTCAGAATGTGTGTAGACTACAGAGATCTCAACAAGGCTTGTCCGAATGATGATTTTCCTCTGCCGCATATAGATGTTTTGGTTGATAGTGCGGCTTTATCTGCTATGTATTCATTTGCATATGGGTTTTCAGGTTACAATCAGGTTCTCATGGCTGAGGAGGATAAACATAAGACTGCATTTGTTACTGAGTGGGGTACTTATTGTTACAAGGTAATGCCGTTTGGGCTTAAGAATGCAGGAGCTACTTATCAGCGGATGGCCACTACATTATTCCATGACTTGATGCACAAAGAGATTGAGGTGTATGTGGATGACATGATGGTGAAATCAGAGACAAGGGTTGGGCATATTGAAGCACTGGAAAGGTTCCTTCAGAGAGTTGACAGATACAACCTGCGGCTAAATCCCAAGAAATGTGTGTTTGGGGTGACATCAGGGAAATTTCTTGGTCATACGGTGGGGATGGGTGGAATAGAGGTAGACTCCGAAAAGATCAAGGCAATCACAGAAATGCCTGCACCGAAGACAGAAAAAGAAGTCAGAGCATTCTTGGGGAAGATTCAGTACATCAGTCGTTCATGCCAAGTTGACATCGTATGTGAGCCTATCTTTAAACTGTTGAGAAAAGATCAGCCGGTGAGATGGAATGAACAGTGTCAGACAGCCTTCGACAGAATCAGAGAGTACTTGGTAAAGCCACCTGTATTGAAACCTCCGAGACCGGGCAGACCTTTGATATTGTATTTGGCTATAGAATCAGAAGCACTGGGGGCTATGATGGTACATGGCAGATGAGACAGGGGTAGAACATGCAGTCTATTATCTGAGTAAGAAGATGCTCCCGTATGAGGCTCGATATCAGGAAGTTGAGAAGATCTGTCTTGCAGTGGTATGGGCTTCCAGAAAATTGCGGCATTACTTCCAGTCATACAAGATCCAGGTAGTGGCAAAGGAGAATCCTCTGAAGTATCTTCATTCGGTGCCTTCACTAGTGGGAAAGTTGGGCAGATGGTTGGTATTGCTGACAGAGTTTGACATTGAATATCTCACCTCCAAAGTGATCAAAGGGCGAGCAGTAGCGGAGTTTCTGGCAATGCAACCTGTTGAGGGGGATCAGTATAAGTTTGAATTTCCAGATGAAGAGATCCAAGCAATAACAGTTCAGAGATGGAAGATGTATTTCGACGGAGCAGTGAATTACAAGGGAGCTGGAATTGGAATCGTGATAGTGACCCCCGAAGGGGAGACTTTGCCTTTAGCCAAGAGGTTGACATTCAGAGTGACTAATAACATGGCCGAGTATGAAGCATGTGCTTTTGGTTTGACAGCATTGATAGCCTTAAAGGCCGGGAGTGTGGAAGTCTACGGAGATTCTATGTTGGTAGTCCAGCAGATGCGAGGAGAATGGGAATTGAAAGAAGAACGGTTGAAACCTTACCTTTTTCACCTCAGAAAGTTGGCACAGGATATCCCCGAGTGTAAGTTTCAGCACTTACCGAGAGAAGAGAATCAGATGGCAGATGCATTGGCTACACTTGCAGCAACTTGGGAAAATCCAGAAAAGTTAGTGATGAGACCGTTGATACTGACAACAGCGAGCAGACCTGTTTATGAGATAGAAAGAATTCTGGGAGTTGAGGTCGACGATGGTAAACCTTGGTATTATGACATCCAGAGGTATCTGGAATATGGTGAACTCCCGGAAGGGGCAGGCAGAAAAGACAGAATAGCCATTCAGAAGTTGGCTTCCCAGTATGTGATCTTAAAAGGGGAACTGTACAAAAGGCAAGCAAACAGCATTCAGTTGAAATGTTTGAGAAAAGAAGAAGCTCAGAAAGTGATGGAAGAGGTACATTCCGGGGTATGTGGTCCGCACATGAATGGGTTGAACTTGTCCCGCAAGATAGTGAGACAGGGGTTTTATTGGTCGACTATGGAGACAGACTGCGCAAGGATAGTAAAGCACTGTCACGACTGTCAGATACATGGCAATCTGAGTCATCTGCCACATACAGAGTTGCACGGGCTGTCAGAGCCATGGCCGTTTCAGCATATGGGGGATTGACATGATCGGGGAAATTCGACCGAATGCATCTAATGGGCATCGCTTCATAGTAGTAGCAGTGGATTACTTCTCAAAATGGGTAGAAGCTGAGTCGTTCCGGAACGTTACAGCAAAACAGATGGCCAAGTTCATAGCACGGAACCTCATTTGTCGGTATGGTATGCCGCACCACGTGGTCACGGACAATGGGGTACAGTTTCAAGGAGAGACAAAGGCAATGCTACAAAGGTACGGGATAGGCCATCATAAGTCATCACCTTACAGGCCACAAGCGAATGGGGCAGTTGAGGCAGCCAACAAGACTGTAAAGACAATTCTGGCTAAGATGACAGAGAACTGCAGGGATTGGGCTGAGAAACTACCGTATGCCTTGTGGGGGTACAGAACGTCAGTCAGAACAGCAACGGGTGCAACACCTTACTCTTTAGTGTACGGGATGGAAGCGGTACTGCCGGTGGAAATGGAAATACAGTCTATGAGGGTATTAGCAGAGACAGAGTTACCTGAGTCAGAATGGGCCGCACAGAGATTTGATCAGTTAGCACTTTTGGACGAGAAAAGGATAAGAGCCTTACATCACATGCAGTTGTATCAGAAGAGACTGGCCCGAGCCTTCAACAAGAAAGTACGTCCCACAAAGATCAGAAAGGGTGATTTGGTACTTAAGCAGTCGAGGCCGTCGACGACAGATCCAGTAGGGAAATTCAGGCCTAACTGGGAAGGACCTTACATCGTTCAGAAAGTCATGGGAAATGGAGCAGTGAAGTTGTCAGACCTCGAGGGAAATGAATTCACAGAACCAATCAATGTTGACAGGTTGAAGTTGTACTTTGCTTGAGAAGACTTGGTCGCCAGCGGAAGACCTAACCCAACGGAATAAGAAAACTCCTGCATACATGCATACACGTAACCTATATTGCATATTTTTGTGTTTGTTCTGTTTTGTGTAAACATGTGTTGAAGACGGAAAAGAGCGAGCAGTAAGCCAATCAGAGATAGTAAAAGCACAGTATTTGATCTGGGCAGTAATCTGAAGATTAAGGTCCCAACGAAGTTAAGTTCCGGGTATGGGTCTCGGAGGGCGAAGTCCACATCACATTATATCAGCTTGGGGACGAAGCCCATATCGGCTGAGGAGCGAGGCTCCACATTGTACCAGCTTGGGGCGAGGCCCATATCGGCTGAGGAGCGAGGCTCCACATCACATTATATCAGCTTGGGGGCGAAGCCCATATCGGCTGAGGAGTGAGGCTCCACATTGTACCAGCTTGGGGGCGAGGCCCATATCGGCTGGGGAGCGAGGCTCCACATCACATTATATCAGCTTGGGGGCGAAGCCCATATCGGCTGAGGAGCGAGGCTCCACATTGTACCAGCTTGGGGGCGAGGCCCATATCGGCTGGGGAGCGAGGCTCCACATCACATCATGTCAGCTTGGGGGTGAAGCCCATATCGGCTGAGGAGCGAAGCTCCACATCACATCATTTTGCGGGCGAGGCCCACATCATCAGCAGTATCGAGATGCGTCTCAGGATCGAGGTCCACTGCAGTATCAGCTCAGCTCGAGACAGCTAGCTAGCCAGGTAAGTAAAAAAATGCATTGCATAGACTTTGATAGGACTGTCACTGTCACTGTCACACACTGCACAAGCCCCATCAAAGTGGGGGCGACTGTAGGCATTGCATTTTCGCATGTAAAACCTGATGATGAGTCTCAGTTGGAGGCACTACTTTTTTAGCTAAGGATATTGCGGGAAACGGAGGTCGGAAGGGGAAATTCAGAATAAGTGCGTCATCAAGTTCATTTCACAAGCTCACTGTCTTCGTTAGTGCTGCGTTCGTTACTACGTTCGAACGTCAGGCAGATTGCGGACGTTCGTGCCGCGTTCGAATTGGCGTTCAAACGGTGCCGGTAATTCTGGTTTTGCTGCTAGCCTCACACCCCAGCCCATTTAGCTCCCCAAAGCCCATAAAACACATCCCAATTTAAATAAATAAATATTAATTAAAACATTAACTAAATAAGATAATAATTAAATAATTAAATAATTAAATAAAACATTTACCAATTAAATAAAACATTACCAAATTAAACTAAAATCATGCCTAATTAAATAATTTGAATATATTATATACTAAAACTAAAAAGAAGATATACCTAATTAAAATCAATCCTAACCAATTAAAGCCAATCATATATTTGACTTCCTAATCTAACAAGACATCTACCAATTTAAAATAGTTGACTTCCTAATTTAAATATTTTGTCCCCCCCTCAATCTTGTGTAGACCATCCTTAGGACTCCTAATTTGGAAACTAGATCTCTTCCTTGTGAGACAAGGGCAAACTCTAGCTCTCTTCTATATAAACATGCATTAACCTAGCCACACCATCTCTCCACTCTCTCTAATACACGCCCAAGACAAAAAAAAATACTTGACATATACACAAAAAGAGAACAAAGAGCCCTAACCATCTCCTCCATAGCCGAATCCTCCACAAGCAACTATCCTCCATAGCCGAATCCAAAACAAACCAAACTCACCCTTAGCCGAATCCAGAACACCAAAATCCTTCAAAGTCGAGACCACCACAAGCAATAACCCTCCTTAGCCGAATCAAAACACTCCCCTCCTTCACCGAGAACACATCCCCCCATACAGCCCTTACAATCACTGAAACACCCCCTAAAACACGCCTAAACAGCCCTTGAATCACCTTAAAACAGCAGCCCAAATCCTCTTAAAACAGTCCCTAAAAACCTTAAAAACAGTGACATAAAACTGCATTCATAATCTTAAAAATAATCACACACAACTGCACTAAGAACCCACACAAACTTGGAACAGTTCATTGAAACATCAAAACAGGTGGCCCGAGCAGTGAGCAGCAAAACAGAGGCAACAGGAGCAGAACGGAGTTCGAACCGCAAGCAAAACAGCAAAACAGTGAGCTAGGACGCTAAACCAGTGAACCGGAGAAGTTGAGGAGTTGTACCCTTCCGACGTCCGTGAAACGCAAGCCTGAAAGTTGGCAAAAAGATTAGACCTGAGGGTATCTTTCACACTCGGTTTTTGTATTATTTATTAAATATTACTTGCATGATTGTCATGTTGAAACGCATGTTGTGGCCCTTGAGTAGATAAATATGCATGAATTATGAGATGTAGTATGTTATGGCTGTGGAATAAAATGAGAGACGTGTCAACTCTCGCGGTATATCGGATGGAAACCCGGACATAAATTTCATAGCCGATTCCGAATGGACGGTAATATGATCTGTACTCGGGACACAACTCCACGTACCGCTTGAGTAAACGACACCCTCTTTTGTTTTGTGTTGCTTTTGTTTATTTTTCGTCACTTGAATTCTGTATGTTGTTTATTTATGCATGATTCAATCGAGCGCATGGGCTTAGTAAGTGGAATGAAAGATCCCCTATGGGGAGGGGTTAGAGCCCTTTACCACGATGCTTTGCCGCGTCGGTTGATGTGTGTTCGGTTGGATGCAAGATACGTTCAATCGGGCATACTCAGTTTGATATGGTTGTCTTTATGATTTTTATGCATGACCCAATCGAGCGCATGGGCTTAGTAAGTGGTATGAGAGATCCCCTATAGGGAGGGGTTAAAGCCCTTTACCACGATGCTCTGTTGCGCCGGTTGATGTGTGTTCGGTTGGATGTAAGATGTGTTCAATCGGGCATACTTGGCTTTGATATGATTGGCTCTATTCATGTATATATGATGTGATGTGTGACGCGCATGGGCTTAGTATGTTGGTCTAAAGGTCCTCTCTTTGAGAGACCAAGAGCCCCAAAAGGCCACCTTTACGGCAGTAGTCGCCGCGCCCCTTTATTTTGTTGTTTATGTATTGTGTCCCATTTCATGCATCAGGTCTGTTCCCGTTCGAACGCGTTTACGAACGCAACTCGAACGCGCATGCATTTTGCCTTATCATGCATCAGGTCTCATTTATGTTCGAACGCGTTAACAAACGCCATACGAACGTGAGCATTCTGTTTCATTTCCGTTCGAACGCGTTAACAAACGCCATACGAACGCGAACCTTCTGTTTACCGTTCGAACGCGTTTACGAACGCTACACGAACGCGCACCCACTGAACTGAGTCCTCTTCATTAGATTTCATGCATAGTTTTCCTAGTAGCTATCCCTACATGTATGAATAAATGTGCTTAATGTCTCACGATTCATATGTTTATGTGATGATAACATTTGAGTATTGTTTCTTGTGGTATATCGGATGGAAACCCAGACGTAAATTCCGTAGCCGAATCCGAATGGACGGTAGTGCGGTCTGTACTTGGGATACAATTCCACGTACCACTTGGAAAAGTGCCCATATGTATGCTTGTATGTTTAGTATGTATGTTTGTGTTTCTTGAACATGGTATGCCAATGAAGTTGTATGTTCGTTGCTACTTTGATGTATTTTCAAGCATGCAATCTTAGATGTGAGATATATGTGAAATGCATGTATGAGTTTTATTTTGTATATGTGAATTTAGAAGCATGGTACTCTTGGAAATAAGTGTTATTTAAGCCTGATTAAATTATTACATAAATCCTTTTATTACAAGTGACATAAGTAAGGGACCATTCCGAACCCAACGGTTTGAGGTCTTCCCTTGCGAGGGGTGAGTGCGGCCTTAAATCTCATTTTCCGGTTCACACCGGGTGGCGACTCCATTACTCTCCGGTTTAGTCCCTCGTGGCTACTCCGTACTCCCGACTAGGCCGCGAGCCTAGAACAGCATGCGTCGCCCCAGATCCTGTGTTCCCACATTATGCATCCAAAGTATTATTTCACCTACATAACAAATAAAAATCACAATAAATATATAAAACATAAATTTAATTATTATTTTATAACTGTACTAAATTAAGGGGATTAATGAAACTACAAGTGTAAAATGATTAATTTTTCTTTTCATAAATGTGCACTTTTTAGTGTTCATTATCCAAATTATGGATGAAATTAGAAAGCATCTACCAGGCCAAGACTGCTCGGAATAAAGCCTTGTTAATGAGGCGTTTGGTGAATTTAAAGTAAAAGAGTGGAACTTCAGTTACCGAGCACACCAATGAGTTTCAAAACCATGTGAATCAATTATCTGCAGAAGACATTGTATTTTTACGCACAGCCTAATCACAGACTTGATTGATGTCCAATTACATATATCAAGCTATGACTGACGTTGAAGAATGGAAATCACTAGAGACAGTGAAGGGATTTGATTTCCCCGTCCATTTTCAGTCCTAGTTTGGGCACTATAAATTAATGCCCAAACTCTTCATTGGTCCTAAATTTTTTCCCTAACAAGGAACTTTGGAGCTTGATCAAAATCCTGAAATCTGAAAAGAGAGTCGGATAGAGAAAAACAAAGTGAGCAAACCTCACAAAGTCTCTGGAGATTTCCCCTTCCGGTAAGCAATCTAGCGAGCGTCCAGCATTTAAAGGTGTTTTTTTTAGCCAAGTTACACTTAAAGGTATGACCTGAGGGCTCTTTAATTTTATTTCTGCTCTTTATTTCCTGCTTTTTATATTCTTGTTCTGACGTAGTATATCCGGCCGGACATACACAGTCAAAGATATCTGACCGTATTCAAAGAAAATCTGGCCGTATCCAGTTATTATTGTTTTTATTTGGTATATATGATGGAATCTCGGACATAAATTTCATAGCTAATTCTGAATGAACTGTAGTATGGTCTATACTCGGGATACAACTACACGTACCACTAAGAAATAATTTTACTTATTCAAATAGGAAAGCCTCTGAAAGGAAATTTTTACATAATTCACGTTTATTATTATCATGTTGTTTATAGCATGTTACTGTAGCCAAAAATATAAGGCCGGATTCAAAGAACATGTGGTTATATTAAGTTATTATTGTTTTTCTTTGATATATAAAATAGAAACCTGGACATAAATTTCATAGCTGGTTGACGGTAGTATGATATGTACTCCAGATACAACTCCATGTACCACTGGGAAATAATTATACGTATTTCAAAAAGGAAAGCCTCTAAAAGACTGGTTTTATAAAATTCGCTTTTATTATTGCCATGTTATTTCTAGCCTGTTACTGTTGCCATGCATGTTCCTACATTTGTTATATGTCTGGTTCACATAAAATTTCCGGCCAGACCCATCATATGTCTGGCCATACATTCCTAATATGAAACATATTCAGTCGGCCTTCAGGCCGATGAGACATGTACCATCTTGTGTTTATTTATAATTTAATTAATGTTGCTCAACTTTATGTCATTTTATTTCTGTTTTATTATTACTGCTTGCTATATATGTTTCTGCACTATTTATTTCATGTTTCACAAATAATATCCGGCTAAAATTGAACTAAGTACGACCGAACATCAATCACATAAATAATGTACGGCCTGACTTCGGTACTTTATAGTGTTTACTTTATTGTTATATTATTATTGTTCTACTTTACAATTTTTTATTAATACTATGCTATTATTATTTTATTAATACTGTTAGTTGTGTATGCATTTATATTTGAGGACTTTTGCAAAAATACTAGGCCAGACATGCAACGTGTCCGATCGGACATCAGTGACAAAATAATGTCCGGTCAAGCTTCTCCAAAGTTAGACCGATGAGATATATGTTATGTTCTGTTTGATTATTATTATACTACCGTTTCAATAATTTCTGAACATTTATATTTATCAATTCACATTTTTATTGCCTTTATTAATAAATGTTTGCGTTATTACATGCTTTTAAACTGTTGTTGCGTGATATTACATTTTAAAGGCATATTGATACCTCTTTTAAACCTAAGTATTATAATGGCATCAGTAAGAGTACATTCTGAACCCCAACCAAGTCTAAGTTCGACCCTTACGAGGGGTTTAGTGTAGCTTTAAATCATTTCCAGTGTCTTATATTGGGTGGCTAATCCTTCATTCTCTGATTAGTCCCCTGCGGGTTATCCATTCTCTCTGCGGGCTGCTAACCCAGCAGTGTCGTGGTCGTCGGTATCATGAGCACAGCGGTAACCTCGCTTCGCTCCTACAATACAGCTTAGAGATGAAGTACAATCCCTCATACTTCTCAGTTCTTTTCCAAATAGCTGTGAGACATTGGTGGTTTCTCTCAGCAATTCGGCCTTAGGTGGAAATCTTACCATGTCTATGGTCAAAGATGCCCTGTCAAATGAAGAGGCCAGGAGAAAAGACGTTGGCACATATCAGTCACAAGCCCTCGTCACAGAGAATCGAGGAAGATAACAAGATATAAATTGAAATAGATGGAGAGGCAAAAGTAAAAGCAGAAGCAGATCCACAAACGGAAGAAAGCCTACTTACAATGCTACCATTGTGGCATAGAAGGCCACTTAAAGAAGAATTACTGAAAATGACAATGAGAGCATAGTCAAAGCAATTCCCAGCCGAAGAATAACGATGGAGAGACACTTGTCATTATCTTAATTGATAGAGTTATTTGTTTCAATCAAAAAGAGACATGCTTTCACACCGCAACCCAAGATGTTAAGTAGGTGGTCGATATTGCAACATCTTACCACTTCACTCCCCATAGATATTCCTTCACAACATACAAAGAAGAAGACTTTGGTGTATTGAAGATGAGAAATATCAGTTCCTCTGAGATCGTAGGAATTGGTGATGTTCAGATATGGAAAAATATTGGGTGTATAGTAACCCTGAAGAATGTTAGATATGTTTTAGAACTTCGACTAAATCTACTTTCAGGGATAGCGCTCTTGACAACAGGGTTATGCAAATCACTTTAGTAAAGGCACATGAAGAATGAAAAAATTTGTCATGGTTATAGCCCAATAAAAATTATTTGAGCCACTTTATACAGGACTCATGTAAATATGTGTGCATACAGCCTAAAAATAGTTGAACGAGAGGCTTCTCAAAATATATGGCACCACCGATTCGGTCGCATGAGTAAGAAAATGTTGTCTACCCTGAAAAAGAAGAATCTTATCACTGTCTCTAAAAATACTGCAGTAGATCCTTGCAATCAATGTCTATTTGGTAAGTAACACAAAGTCTCATTTAATTTCACTTCTACGAAAAGATCATAGTTGCTCAGTCTGGTGCACTCTAATATTTGTGGCCCCTTGAAGGTTAATTCATTGGACTGTAATAAATACTTTCTGACATTCATTGATGACGCTTCCCGAAATGTGTGGGTATTTTCTTGAAAATGAAGGATCAAGTCTTGGATCATATCAAACTATTCCACGCCAAGGTAGAGTGTGAAATAGGAAAGAAATAGAAGTGTCTCAGCACAAATAATGGAGGTGAGTACACTTCCAAAGAGTTCGATGCCTACCGTAGAAAACATGGTATTCGACATGAGATGATTGTTCCACGTACCCCATAGCATAATGGTGTAGCCAAAAGAATGAACTACACCATTATGGAGAAGGTTAGAAGCATGATCAGTATGACTAAGCTGCCAAAGCCATTATATGGAGAAGATGTTCGAGCCGTATGCTATTTGATCAACAGATCACCATTGGTATCATTGAATTTTGAAATTCCGGAGAAATTGTGGTTTGGTGAAAATCCATCATACTCTCACCTAAGATTATTCGGTTGTTTAGCCTTCACACATGTATCCAAGAAGCTCTGGCATAAGCTCGATGCAATGACTACTACATATATCGTTATAGGTTATAGAGATGATGAGTATGGATACGGGTTATGGGACTCGAAGGAAATCAAAGTCATCATAAGTAATGATGTAGTGTTTCATGTGTTGGGATATGTACCCTAGAGCTTCATGTAATGTAAACATAATTATTTATTATGAAATAAAAGATGCATTATTCATTTATCAAAATGTTTTATTTAAATCGCGTATTGTAAATTATCTTGTTTACCCTGATTACTCATGTGCCTTTAGACTTAGTGTATGAGTGTCATACACAAGAGGATTTAAGTCAGAAGTTAGCAATCTAAAATAGTCCATAGAGAGCGGACAAAGTGGGTGTTTTGTTTGTGGTTTATCTATACCTACGGCCTATTTTGTAATTATAAGGTGACCTTGATATGAGATCGTCCATGTGGTGACATGAGAATGGAGGCACCTTGTATGATATGAACATATAAGACTGGACCCAGATAAAAATGAATTTCTTATAATATCCGTTAAATAAAAAAAAATTCATTTCAATCTACTAGATGGTCATATATAGATTGATCTGAATCCTGAGTGTGCTACGAACTCCTGCATGGCAAGCTATATCCTTTTATTTACAAAGGTGAGGTTGGTGTTGCAATTCTGACCAATAGCTACATACTTTTGGAACATGGTTTAATGTATAGCTATGGACGTTTTCCTTCTTGCGATAAGTAGAGGAGTATCTTCCTTAAGGGTTGATTCGGTACTTGAACGATTAAAGCGTTCAAGTCTTTCTATGGCAAATAGAAAGATTAATATTCATAATAGTTATGAATAAATTATTCATTAGAGAATCAATAATACTTAAGGTAAAAATAATTAGAGGGGTATAATAGATAATATGATACGGCTCTAATTATGAGATACTCGTGAAAGGCCAATCTGTATGTAATGACTATATCGATGGACACCAACGTAGTTCAACATATATTATCCATCTACGGCAACGAGGGTGCAACTTTGGATTTTTAGTGGAATAACCCAAAATTAATAATTTGAAATATTTTATTACAGAGTTTAATTAATATTCTAGGATTATTGGAGTTCAGAACCGTATGTTCATTTGGTCCTCGTGCTAGCTCGACATACTGTACCAAATTAAATATAATTGGATAGTCCAATTATATACTCATATACATATATAATTTTTAATGGGATTAATAATATATTTTGTCACAGATGTAACTTCCTATTATATTTAATATAAATTTTTTATTTAATAAATAATTATGAGATAATCATTTAATTTAATAAGTATATTAAATGGTTTGATATATCATTTATAGTGATGTAGAATTTTCCAAATATGATTTGTAAAAATACATCTAATTAATGGCATTTACACCTTATTTTGACAATCAAACATTGTCATTATGATGACAATTAATAAGTTGGTTGTTGCAAAAATTATGTGTGAAAAATGCTTGGGTGGCCGAATTTTACAAGAAGAGAGCTTAGGGTTTTTGTTTAATTTTTTACAATATTAAACACTAAGTATAAAAGGAAATGATGTTATCTTTTTATCGTAATTCATTTTATTGAAAAACCTAACCGCCTTTATTCTTGTTTTCTCTCAAGTGTTGTGACACACTCACAAAGTGGTTCTTTTACTCCCACGTATAAGAGTGTGAAAGTAATAAAATAACCCGGTAAGTCCGGGATCGATCCACAAGAAATAGATTTAATAAGATAAAATAATAATTCAAGTGAAAATAAAAAGAGTGAATTGTTTGAAGTGTTGAAAACTTTAAATTAAACTGGAACAATAAAATAAAATGCTGAGGGCTAGGGAATCCACTTTTAATATTTCAAATTTAGAAATCTTACTTTTTATAATATATAAATTGTCATTATTACCCAATTAATTTATTTTAGGAATTAATTATGCCAAAATAAATAAAACCAGCAATAAATGTGGTAATAATATTTTTCTATAACAAGTTCAGTCAGGTACTCAATTATGCCAAATAAATAAAACCAGCCATATAGGCGGTAAAAAAATTTGTTAATAATTAATCCAGATTTAAATTAAATATCAATCATTAGATTGCAATTTATATATTATAATATAAATAAGATTATAATCTATATTTTCATATTAAGAGCTTCACCTTTTACCACAACATGCTGAAATTAGCGACTTATGATTTGAATAAAAAAACTTATAATTTTATTAAGGAAAGAAAAAAAATTACAAGAAAGCTTAAAAATAAAACACACAATAGTTGAAATTTCATAAATTTTCAGAGAAAATTATGGAAAATCCACTGAGGAAAATACTTTATATATATATATAATATTTTGTATTTATAGAGGCGCTCGACACCTCTCTTGCTTGCAAATTGCAAGCACAGCTTTACTTGCAATTTACAAGCACATCTTTACTTGCAATTTGCAAGCACACATTCTTCTTCTTTTTTATATATATTTTTTTATTTGGTTGCCATCACCGAAAGGTGATGGCAACTTTTTTTTAATATTAAATAATATATATATATATATATATAATATATATATATATATATATATATAAAATCTTTGTGAGACCTCTAGTATAATATATATATATATATATAATATTTTTTTATATAAAATCTTGGTGGGCCCTCCAATATATATTATATAAATATATATATTATAATAATAATAAAAAAAATACATGTGTGGGTAAATACATCATAAGCTCATTTTGTCGCCAATCTAAACACGGCGAATATTTTTCAGGTTTGATTTGAATCTAGCTGTCACGCTCTTTTGGGTTTTATGGGTCCTAGAATTCAGATCTCATATCCATTTTTCTTGTTGAGCTTCAAAAGTAGTATTTTACCTACACAATAAATAAAAATCATAATAAAACATAAATATAATTATTATTTAACAAATGTGTTAAATTAACGGGATTAATGAAATTATAAGTGTAAAATGATTAATTTCTCTTTTATTAAGTGCACACTTTTTAATGCTCATCACGCCCCCAACCAGCTTATTACTAGTCCCTTGTAATTTAAGCGAAAAATTAAAAGAAAACTTCTTATCCAATTTAATAATTATTTTCATTCTATCTAAATATTCAAATAAATAAATTCTCATGTACTTTTTACCCTTCTTCCATACATATATAAAATAAGGTATTAATCAATTTATTGTGCCTACAATATTCATTGGTCTTATTGAAAAAAGATTAATAATTTTGCCCTCAATATAAAGAGCCCCCCATCATACTAGAATGAAGAACTAGTAAGAGGGTAACACCCGAACTAAAAGTACTAGTAGTGATACCCTAACCTGTCAAAGATGATGCAGAGCTTCCAAGGAAGTAGTGACTTAAGAGGGCTAAGAAACTGAGATAAGGAGAAAATCTAAGTAACATAGCAAAAATTCGTAAGGAGGAACAATAAAGAGAGTATGGTAGGATTTTGAGAGAGTGTGAGTTTTGAAGAGATTCTCAGTAAAGAATAATAATATAATATGACCAATAGTAAAAAATAATCAGGAGTAAAGTTGAAGGAGGAAATTCAAATAATTCATAGCCGTAGTACCTTAGTGTGGGAAACCAATACCAGATATGTAAATAAGGAAATCCTAGGATTATAAACAAGCAACATGTGCACATGTAGCATGCATAGTTAGAGAGACCTCCACAACTGGTAAAGACTTTCAGAACCAATCCCCACCTTCCCAACCCTCGTTAGACGACGACAATAAAGATGGACCTCGATGTTTTTTCGATGATATTCCCAGAAGCAAATGAATCTGTGGTGTAGTATAGTAGCCTATAAGGCAGGGTAAGATTTAAAAGGAAATACCCCTTGGATAAGAAGACAAAGACATAAATCACGAAAGTTCCAGGTATAGAATAAAACATAAGAGAAGACAAAAAGGACATCAAGTAAAAGGTTTGGAGGCAGAACTGACGAGATAAGACGACAATAGAAAAAGATACTAGATAAACAATGACAAAAGTGCATAAGTGCTAAGATAGACTTTCAATGGTGAAGTTCAGTAGAACTACGGGATGACTAGAAATGCTTAATATCAGACCTTTCCATAAGAATTTTAAAGTACACAATAGCAAGCTTTCTCAGTGTCAAAATGAGGCTGGAAATTTCATTAGATAGAAAACGGAAGGAAGGTAGCGAGTATAACCCATAAGTTCCCTTGCAGTATACCTAGCTAAGAAACACGACAACGTACGACCTGAAATAAATTTATTGAGTTATAACATAGAGACTGCCAAGGAAACTAGGAATACGGACTTTGTTGAGACAAGGACAACACCTGACAGAATAAGACTATGGGAATAACTGAAAGTGTGGTATTCTTAGTGAAATCAGGTAAAGAGGACAAGCCATTGTAAATGATAGTTAACCAGATTTATGTTAACAAAGAATACAGTTTAAACACAAATATACATACAATTAAGCCCCATAGATAGTCAAAGATAAAAGAACTGGAAGAACGGAGCCGATAAAAAATTGAAGTTTAGCAAGGACAAATAGAGAGTTAAATAGTTAAAACTATGAGAATGAATGTTGGATCAGATCGAGCATGTACAACCGAGAAGGTATCAAGTACGATCAGTTGCAATACCGTCAATGATTACTCTTGCATAAATTTACCCCAGAGTTAAGGCATAACGTGAAGGAACCTAACTATAGGAGACACAAGTATCTTTAGAGATGTGAGGGCACTGGCTGAGAAGAATTTAGATATATATTCATTAACGTCACATGACATCAGTATGACTTGGGTACAAATATACCTTTTAGTGATCAGAGGTATAAATTCCCCATATACAGCAAGTATGGTTATTGCAGATTGATGATTCAATTGGTATAGTTGTGGGTACGATCATATCAGCACTTGTGCATCAAATTTGGTCAAGACTTTATAAGTCAAGTACGCTTGGGTGGAAGTAATAATAAGAAGAGAGAACGTCTGGGAAGTCCTAAGAAGTATTAAATTATTAAAGGAAAAGAACGAGATGAAGGGAAAATCGGTCACATAGTAACATGTGGAAAAATATAAAACTTTTAGATATAATAATTGAATAGATGTACTGGAACAAGAGATTCCCAGAAGTCATGGTACTGAGCTCTCGAGCGTAAGAACAAAAAAAAAGTTAAGAAGGATAACAGTAGAAGAGTCACGGATGTCCTCGAACCAAGACGGACCTGAAAGTTAAATCCAAAAGGGATTCGAGGACGAATCCTAATTAAGGAGGGAGGAAATATAACACCCCGGTAATTCCAACGACTACAACAATGACTACTATGTTATAGATGGTGTAATACATAATATAAATCATGTTCAAGCTTGTTTGTGATGGTGAAATTGCTTTTTGGAAATTTGATAAATTTATCGCAGTTCCGATACATAATTTAGTTTATTTTCTATTACGGACAACCCTTCTCATATGATCTACAATTTTTATAAACTTTTTATCACCGGAATGGTAGGACGTAGATATACAACTTTGATGTTGAATATGGTTCCAATCTCTGAATAGAACTAGGTATAATTTGGCCATTTCTCCAGACCCTTTGTACTGTGACGAAAATAAAGAATAAAAAGAAATTGCCCTTCTAACCCAAAAGCCCATTACTCTTTTCATTTTGGCCCAATAGCTCTAAATATCTACTAAGTCCCTAGACTCCTCTAGAAAGAACCAAACTAATCTAGAATAGAAATAAAATCCATTTGCCCCCAGTATAAATAGGACACACTATTCATTCATGTCTAATATTTTGAAAAGATGAAGAAAACGTGAGAAGGGAAAAAGAGAGAGAGAAAGGTTTGCAACTTCACAAGAAATCTTGAAGAAGAATGGAGAGAATCCAACACAAACCAAGTTTAGAAAGGAGAAAGGAAGACTTATGGACTCTAATGGGGGAGAAGAAGCATGATTCAAGGTAAAGAATCTTGACCCAAAAACTTGGATTGTAGAGTTTTGATGAAATAATGCTACATTAGTTTTGATGTCATATTAGTGATTGCATTAAGATGGATAATGAACTAGGAAATTGATTTTATTAAGAAATGCCTAAAATTATGAAATTCTAGATATTGAGTTAAATTAAGGTTAGAGAGTTACTTTGATGGTGGAATACTGGTATAGCCTGTGTGGATGAGTTCAAAGAAGTGCTTGTACGAAGGTCATAGTCTGAGGTGTTGGTATTGTATTTTGGAATTTGGCAGTGAAGAGTTGAATATTGCCATGGGATCAGGCCAGCATCGCGATGCATATAGGATAGCGTCGTGACGCCGATTTTGGAGATGCCCTTTGTTTCAGGTGTGGTCATGTGGGCATCGCGACGCTCAACACTTGACGTCGCGACGCGAATCATGAAAATACCCTCTACTTCGGGTCGGTCGTGTAGATGACTCGGGTCGGTCATTTGGAAGACTCGGTTCGGTCGTGTGGAAGACTTAGGTCGGTCATGTGGAGGTCTCGGGTCTATGTGTGTGGGAGTCACACTGAACATGAAAATACCCTCCACCTCAGGCCAGTAGTGTGTCTTCCTCGGGTCAGTATTATGTTTGCCTTGGGTCGGTTGTGTGGATGCCTCGGGTCTGATTATGTGAGTGTCGCGGCGCCCAACACCCAGCGTCGTGATGCGGAGCAAAAAGAAGCTATCTACCTAGGTCTGCTTGTATAGACGTTGCGACACTTCCGACCCGACATCGCGACGCGTAACAAAAACAGATTCATTTCATTTCGATTGCAACTTAGGATGTTAGAGGCCACCCCTAGGGATTTCGTATCGACACATATATATGCATTATGTCATGTTACAAATATAATTCATGATTCATATATGAATTAAGTTTATCAATTATAGATCATCGCAGTAACCGCAACTTTCTTCAATGAAATAAAGTAAAGCCAGCCAGATTCCAAATCTGTGAGTGGACCCTTTTCTCAAGTTGTATTTACTTATGTTTTTGAATTGAAACTTACTTTTCCGCATATAGGGCGTTAGCCAAGTTTATTTACATATTTTTTATAAATAAGAATGGTTTAAGAAATGATTTAGAAAGTGATGATTTTCAAAGCAAGATTTTGATGATTTTTGGAGGCATGAGGGAAAAACCCACCTCCGTTGTAACTTGGTACATATATTGAAATTAGATTACTGGAATTGACGAATTCAGAACATGTGCACATGTAGAGCATGACTATGGGGACGACGATATGTAACGCCCCTAGACCTTTGATTCAGTGTCGAGATGATAGCATTGATCTGCACATCTGGCTCTAGTTCAGTGGCTTGGGGGACGGCGAGACGTAACGCCCTTAAACTTCAGGTTTTTCAAAGACAGGTTTTTCAGAAACAGATTTCAGATCTATGATTTACAAAGATATGATTTTCAGAGACATGGTTTTCAAAATGATGGTTTTATAAAAGAGCTTTTAAGAGAAACTCAGAGTTTTACAGAAAGAAAGGTTTCCAGAAAGTTTCACATAAAGAAATTTGATTTCAGATAAGGAAGAGTTTTCAAGAAAGTCCAGTTTTCTTGAGTTAATTTAATTTCAGAAGAAATGAATATTTTGTAAGTATTTCAGTTTTTGTTTTAAACTGTCCACTCACTAGGTCGTTCAAACGATCTAACCCCTCGCTCTCAGTGTTTCTATTTTGTAGGTATACCCGGAGGACGAGTTCGAGAGGATGGATACTGATGACAGTCAGTAGGGTGTTTGGGTCCATGATGTCTAGTCAGAGTCGAAGTTAAGTTGCACACATGCATTAGTTTTGTATAAGTCATTGTATTATGTTAAAAGTATCCATTACCAGAATTGTAAAGCGAAGTATTATTGAGTTTACAGTTATGAGTAATAAAAATGCATATTATGTTGTTGAGTAGGGCTGTGGTTCCTATGCATGAGTGATGATGGAGATGGTATTGGTAGAGATGTTCATAGACAAAAAATAATAGGCTCATGGGATAGGTCAACCTATTCCTTACCAGTAGCATCTCCGGGAGAGGGATGTTACAGCAGACTATGTGCTAAAATTTAAATATGCAAATGCAATACTTACAAAAAGAAAAAAATAATTAACAAGTAAAAGAAAAATAAAATAAAATAAATGACAAAAGAGAAAAGAGAAAAAATGTAATGATTATATCCTAAAAACGTTATCTGATTCTTGTTAATTCATATCTCAATTGAATTTCTCGTTCAGCTTTCTCAATTTCTCGAATTGGGTTCTCACAAAAATTATTGAAGAATATCTAGATGGGGATGGTTCAAGAAATTCTTTAGCAAAATACAAGCTCTATTTTAATTGAGATTTATGTCTCCTGTAACCTTGAAGAATTAAGTATGAGATTTTTTTGTATGTGAGGTGTCTGGGTTCAGGATTCATTTAGGATCAATCATGACATCTTGGACCTACACAAACGCAAAGAAGAAAAATCCAACAAAATAAAAATAAAAATAAAAATAAAAAATGAAAATGAAAATGAAAGAAAATGAAAAAATATAAGGAAGTTAAATTATTATTCTATCTACTAAATTTTATTCACCGACAACGGCGCCAAAAACTTGACGTACTCACAAATTGCTTCTTTTACTCTCAAGTATAAGAATGTCGAAGTAATAAAATAACTCGGTAAGTTTGTGGACACTGATTTTCGCCCGAGGTCCACAATTGAGAATTTGTAGGTTGGGGCACTAGTGATCCTGCAAACAAAGGTAATTAAGCAATGAGGTTACTGCCCACCGGTATGGTGAGAGCCGTAGACACTCTGACGCTCAAGTCAATAATGAGGATGAGCAGAAAATAAGGAAGAACAAGGCTTGATGTTAACTTAATCTCCGTTTGGTTGCCGTGAGGGCGGTGGGTTGGTGTTTCGAATGGCGAAATGCTTTGAATGCTCAAACGAGATAGCTCAAGCTCCCACCGAAAAACTTGTCCTCCTTTGTGGACTTCCTTTTTCTTTTTATAAGCCATTTGAGTGGTGCGTGCTCAATTAATATATTAATTGATTGTCCGTTTGGATGCTGAAAATGGTAGTTCGTGAGGGGAGAGTTATGAGTTCAGAGGTTTTATGGGATTGATAACGGATGAGTTATGAGGCCATTTCTGTTTAGACATTTTCTTGGGTGCGGGCTTATAATTAGTTTTCAAATGAGCCTCCTTTGAGAACCTTGGGCTATTTGGACTGATAGGTAATTGGTGTTAGGCTGATGGGTTAATTGGTTTCAGGCCTTTGGGTTTTAAATATCGTTAATCCGGAAGTAAAATGATGATTTTACCATTGGGCCCAAATTTGGCCCGTATAGTTTGTCCCTTACTCTTCAAGTCAAGTAGTCTTTGACTTGGAGAGTATTTGTCGGGCATGTCGTGTGAAACAAAACATGTAAGAGTACCTGCTGGTTTAGGTTTCTATATTGATTGGTCAGAGGGCGTGTCGCTTGAACCAGATGAAGGTTCAGGATAACTTCATACGACTGGTAAGAGGACCATAGGAGCCTTCAGCGTCATAAGGATCAAATGAAGGTCAGGTATTTATCTTGACTCAATGTGAGCTATAGGGGATGTTCCCGGTCGACTGAACCAATTGCAGGTCCAGGTTAAACTCCATACGACTGGTCAGAGGACCATAAGAGCCTTCAGTGTCGTCTGGACTAGATGAAGGTCGGGTCTCGAACTTGACTCGACATGAACCATATGGGATGCCCCCAGTCAACTGAACCAGATGAATGTGAATGATAACTCCATACGACTGGTCAGAGAACCATATGAGCCTTCAGTGTCGTCTAGACTAGATGAAGGCCAGGTCTCGAACTTGACTCGACATGAACCATAGGAGATGCCCTCAGTCGACTGAACCATATGAAGGTTAAGGAGAACTCCATACGACTGGTCAGAGGACCATAGGAGCCTTCAGTGTCGTCTGGACCAGATAAAGGTCGTGTATTGATCTTGACTCGACATGAGCTACATGGGATGTTCTCAGTCGACTAAACCAGATGCATGTCCAGGTTAAACTCCATACGATTGGTCAGAGGACCATAGGGGCCTTCAGAGTCGTTTGGACCAGATGAAGACCAGGTCTTGATCTTGACTTGATATGAGCTCATGGGATGTTCCCAGTCGACTGAACCAGATGCAAGTCCAGGTTAAACTCCATACGATTGGTCAGAGGACCATAGGGGCCTTTAGAGTCATCTGGACCAGATGAAGGCCAGGTCTTGATCTTGACTTGACATGAGCCATAAGGGATGCTCCCAGTCGACTGAACCAGATGAAGGTCCAGGATAACTCCATACGACTGGTCAGAGGACCATGGGAGCCTTCAGCGTCATCTGGACCAGATGAAGGCCAGGTCTTGATCTTGACTCGACATGAGCTATAAAGGATGTTCCCAATCGACTGAACCAGATGCGGGTCCAGGTTAAACTCCATACGACTGGTCAGAGGACCATAGGGGCCTTCAGAGTCGTCTGGACCAGATGAAGGCCAGATCTTGATCTTGTTTTCGATAAGTATTGTGCTTCAAGTATGAAATATCAACTTGGATCCTCAACGGGTCACAAGCTACTCACATTGAGATGTCGGTTGGGGCATCTGTTAAAAGACCCAAGCCATATTTTGAGATGTCGAATGGAACATCTTCACACCCAGTCTCCATATATCAGCGTCGAGTGGGATGTTCTTGCCAAATCTCTCTTCTTGCATGTCAACTGGGACGTCCACTAAATATTTCTTCTTGAATTGTCGACTAGGGTGTCCATGACAAGTCTTTGTTTTGGTCGTGTCGAGTGACACTAGCTCATTCGCCAAGTCTTCATAAGGTGTCGTGTCGAGCGGCACCTGCTCCTATGCCAAGTCTTCATATGGTGTCGTTTCGAATGACACCTGCTACTGTGCCAAGTCTTCATACGGTGTCATGTCAAATGGCACATGCTATTGTGCCAAGTCTTCATATGGGACGTCATCGTATCCCGACTTCCTTCAGTCGACAAAAATGAACTTACCACTTATTCGATTGGATATGTAATGGGCCTATGAAAGTTTCTAGGCCCTTCTTCAAATATCTATGCAACTCTAGTAGGGATTACGAGGCATTTTAGGCGGGATTTCGAGGCACCAAAACGGATGGTATGAAAGAGAGTGCCGATTGCTCTTACGCTTCATTCACAAAAACTTCCTTTAGTCAACAAGTTGGGAGAAGTCTCGAGCCTCCAAGGTATTCTTCAAACTTTTCTCGTGTTCTTTATTATCTTTAAACGTTCATAGCGTAGATTCAAGTTGTTCTTAATCAAAATAGGTTGTTTGATCTTGAAAGTTATAGTGAAACTCTTGAGATTTTGTTTGAGGATTTGGGTAGTTTTGATCTTCTAGAGAGTAGTAATTTTGGGATATTGGTGTTTGTAATTTTGTCGTTTGGGGGAATGTCGAGTGGAGAATCTTTAAGTAGCTTAGGTGTACAAATTGAAAGGTATATTGAACCATCTTCGAGTGAGTTGGGTGGTACCGAAATTTATAGGGATTGGTCGAATGAATATCTTATTGAGGTTGGACTTGTAACAATAGTTGAACCCCCATCAGGAATACCCACTTATGCGATACCACCGAGGTCACTACCTGCTATTGAAGAGTCGAGTGGGATTCCAAGTATAAGTGTACTGATGAACATTTTAACCCGGAACCCTGCTAGTCGAGTGACCGAAAAATCAATAAGAGAAATGAAGTTGAAGTACAGGCTTTTCAGTCAATAGAAGTCAGGCTAGCCACGTTGACTGAAAGGATAAATTACAAAATTCCTGGGTGGATTGGATTTTATGAGCGTCCATTCATTGACGGATTTAGATTCCCAATTCCCAAGTTAGTATGGGAAGTATTGAATCATTACTGGTTGGCTCCCTCCCAACTGATGCCAAACACATGGAGGATTCTAATGTCGCTTGAGTGTATGTCTTATGGGTTGGGGATTGAGTCTGGGGTGAAGAACCTAATGTATACATATTACATGAATGAGCATTTGAGAGAAAATGGGAGATATCATTTGTATCTTTGCCAAAAAAATAGAGGGGGTTGGCAAAAATATTATAGAAAATGGGAGAAGCCTTTGGTGTTGGGGCTCACGACAAATGATAGAGGTGGTTGGCAAAAATATTATTTCTTTGTTAGAGGCGACAAATGATATATATATATATATATGTGTGTGTGTGTGTGTATATGTGTGTATATATTAAACATTTTTAAGTATTTGCATCGCATCACATGACATCTATAATTAAATTTTTTATTACCTATTATAATAAGAAAATATATTATAATCTTATATTAAAATAAAATAATATATGTGACATCTAATCTCCACAATTATTATTTTTATTATTAAATTATAAAATTAAAATAATAAATTATTAAAATAAAAAACTATTATAATATAAAAATATAATCTTCTATTAAAATAAGAAACCTAAATAGTAGTCGTCCATAAAATCTACCCAATTTTTTAGATTTCAGGTTTATTGTTATTTGTTATTTTATTTTGAATTATTTCTATAAGTTTTTTTTTAAAAAAAAAAATCATGAATTTTTTTATCATTTATTGTGCTTCGGGATGCAGACTTTCACTATTAATTCTTACATAGTAAATTAGAAATATTATTTGAGAATTGAGAGATAAACGAATGAGGTATAAATATTACATGTAATTAAATCAGTTATCTCATTTACACTATGAATCGACAAGATACGGAACATTTATAAGATCAATACCTAAATTCATATAATTGCGGGCCATGTCCGAGTAGTAATAATAATAATAATAATAATAATGAAATGAAGAAAGAAATTACCTATTTGTTATAATTTTTTTTGAATTGTCCAAATAAATTAACAGAGCTTTCAAGGTGTCGTTAATCCAACGGTAAGATTTTAAAACTAAAACGTAAACATATTGCGTAGACGATTTCTTTGATGCCACCTACGATAAGAGACGTTGAGATTCACTTCATCTCTTTTTTCATTTCATCATAATTGCAGATTACACCGTCGCTGCGGCGTCGTTTCGTCTACACCCAGAATCAGTTTCAACTCCCCCATCTCCATGCCATGGGACAGGTTTTAGACAAATTGAACGGTACAAATTTTCATTATTTGATTGATTTATGTGATTATGATTATAGTGATCTTAATTAAGCTGAAACGCTGCAGTTACGAATATACCCTTGGGTATTGAGCAAATTTCCTGTGTATGCCCCAAGTCTTTGTGGGATATTTGATAGTCTTATTAGCACCATGAGCAGGTAAGCAATGGAGGCAAAAACAAATTAGGTTGATAACAGATAAGGTGTATGAACGTGTCAAAAATCAATCAGGAAGGGCAAATTTGTCATTTGAAGATCTATATATTGCTGTCCTACTTGTGTACAAGTGAGTATAGCATTGAATCAATGGTTTTGATTACAATAATTATTTTATTTTTGTGTATGTATGTATAGTAAATTACTATTAAAATGATGTTGTTTTGACGATAAATAAAAACAAAAAATGAAAAAAAGGACCAAAATGATGTCGTTTTGGTAGTGATTTTGTCCATGTTTTGTCTATGTTTTATCGCTCTTAGTTAAATGGTTAGTGTAATTCAATGTTTTAAAACTTTTGCTTTTTGCAGTGAAATTAATAAACAAGATGGTTAGTGTAAGTCAAAGTAATATAATGTTGCTGTTTGCAGTGATATTAATAAGCGTTTGCCAGGGCCTCATTTCGATCCACCCTCCAGACAGCAAGTCAGAGAAATGATGCAGGTACTCTTATTGTTTTATACAATGATGAAAAGCTTTAACAGCGTGGAATTGAATTTCATTATGAAGTGTGTTAATCTATGGTAATGCCTTTGTTTTATGTTTGCTTGTAACATATTATCCACTCGGGTCTAACTGATTATAGCTAAGAAAGATCTTTGAAGTGCGGTTAAAGGCAAAGAACTTGATATTGAGGATGATATAGGAAAATGCCTGTAAGGTTGTTTGCTATATGGAAAATATCTGACTGGTGTGTTTAAATTCTCAATTATGATAACTTATGTAGAAAAGGAACATCACAAGTCAATTCGGATGTCTGTCTATGTTTTTTAAATGGAATGTGAACATGTATCTTCCTGAGAAATGCTCAACGGATTATTGGATCGGAGAAAAACATTTATCAGAAAGAATTCCGAACTTAGGTCCACATCCAAAAGGTTTGAATGAAATCTGAGTTTTATAAATGCTGGAGAACAAGACATAGCAAGTCCTCAGTGAGGTTTGGTTGCCTGATTAGGAGTTCTGTTATATAGGAGATGCATAAATGGCTAGATGAACTGTTGGCATAAAAACAAATTGTTGAAAACGATATGTTAAATTGAGTTTTTTTTTTTTTTTTAATCTCAAATGGAGTACATTTTAGCTAATTATTTCATTTATTTAAGTTTGAAAAGCAACCTCTTTACCTTTGTTTAACATAAATATATTATTTCTTTAATTTTTCAACATATGAAACAATCAAAATTATGCTTAAAAGCCCATCTACTTGTATGTTCTTAAAGTTCATGAATAAAATGTTCTTCTAAATGCAGGAATGTGACATGAACCTTGATGGGGAGCTCAACCATGAAGAATTTGTGAAGTTTATTCAGAAGCTAACATCAGACACCTTCGTCGTGGTTAGTCAGGGACTGCTCATCACTTTGGTAGTAGCACCAACTGTGGCAATGGCAACTAAGAGGGCTACTGAGGGTGTTCCAGGCGTAGGGAAAGTGGTGCAAAGGTTTCCGAATTCGATTTATGCATCCCTGGTAACTCTTGCGGTTGTGTGGTTCCAAAATTCAGGACATCAGTTTGATTAGAATGTGTCATTTCATTTCAGTTGAATCATCCTCTATGCATACAAAGATGACTCTTTATTATTTGCCTGCCTTAGTAGAATAATTTCTTGTAAACAACTCTTGAAGGGGAAATAACATTCATTATTTTAACAACTGTAGTTCACAGGAAATCTTGGTTCTATACTAATTGTAATTGCATGTTTTATTTTCACTTATTTCTGTCTTAAGCCTGTCAATAGTTTTGGATGAGATTTTAAATTATTTATTGTAAAAATAGTCCTCATATGATTTACTATTAAGAACATTTTTTATAAATAATAATATAACATAATTACTTTGAGCACCATATCACACACTCATCTAATTACAATTCACGCTTATTAAAGATCACTAAATTCTTAAAAGTTTAATTTGGGTAAGCTGATTATTTTATATGTTTGCAAAGAAAATGTTGATAATTAATTTAAATAGCTAAAACGGAGACTTTTTAGTATTTAAAAAAAAATAAAAATTATTTTTTTAAAAATAATATTCAAAGTATTCTTTAAAGTACAAATAGACTCACCCATATTTTTTTTTCTTTTAAATAAACATATTAATTCAAAGTTAAAATTGATGCATCCATCAAGATAACTTTCTGTTTGGAATTAGAAAAAGCAAGAACATGCAACTCCCTACATATTTCAGTTTTCAACTCCCCAACAAAGTCAGTAACCCAAAATCATGGATTTGGTGGCACATCCAGAACATTGGTCATTAAATTTAAATCCTAAAAGAGAACAGAACACGGATCAATTTCTACCGCAACAAAACAAATTTCATATCCTTCGGGTTATTTCAGGATCCGGCTGCCCAGCCAAGATGCAACGTTCAGATTGATTGCACAAACACGACATACCAATGGACACACACACACACGAAGAATACAAACTTAACAAACACGCTGAAAAAGAGAGAATATATGGCTTTCAACTTTTCAAATCACCGTGATGCTGTTAGTTTGCAGTAATTAATAATCAAACGATCCCCTGATACCCTCGAGGCTCTCTCCTAGTGATAACCTGTAAGGATAATTGAAGGAACGTATATGAGTTAAATGGGGTTTCCATAAAGGTCAATACTATGCAGCATGCTCACGTGTTTTCAAAGAAGACAGTTATATTACACTTTACTAAGCTTTCAACAAAAAGGAAAAAAAAAAAAAAACCCGAGCCCTGAGTGGGTCCCTACACTAATTGAATTCTTCAAACTTTGTAGTTCAAATTAAACTAAACAATTCTTTCGTGTTACCCTAAAAGATTTTAGATTAAAAGCAAAATTGGAAATCTCAGCCCTATCTTGGCATAGAAGAATCACCTTAACATAAGCATAAGCCAAAATGATTACTACAAAAATAAATAATGAATAGTTTAGTACAAAAAGAACACAAAGCCAGCATGAAGTCCAGAGAAACTCGCAGTTGTGGCAATTATGAACATATTTACATTTACTAAGATCAAGAGAAATGTGGGGACAGCAGTTTAACACCTACTAAGCCAAATCAACAACTTTCCCACAGCTTTAGCATATGTGCATAGATTGCAGTCTGCAACTAAGGCAAGATAAAGATATTAAAAATAATCTCAGACCTTTTATTGAACGAGTTTGAAGTATATCTAAGAAAATTTCAAGATGCACCAGCCAAGCTTGGAAACCACATAAAACATCCTGCCAGTCCTTCATTTTATTAATTCTCCAAGGAATCTATTTACCAATAAAGATCCCATCCAATTCAACGACGTACATACTCGGGAAAAGAATAGCAAGAGTACCCATCCACATATAAAATCTCTGACCACTCCCCATCTAAAAACACACAACTTTCCATCAAAATCTACAAAAGCCAAGTGCATACAAGCCATCAGGACAATGGGCATAAGGTCTAAAACATGTTCCTCGAATATCACCTAATTCTACTTTCGCAAGTTGTCTGTGATTCTTCCTCTTTCCACTAAATAAAAAACTACCTGATATGTTCTCTCTTTCTGTTACCGGAAACCGAAATCCTTATTCGAATACTATGTCCTTGCAGAGTTACATCCAATTTTATATCCCTTGTTAGTTAAAGCATTATTACTTCCACAATGATTTGTTTTATCTCCCTTGTCCCCAGAATCCTTCATTGTGAACATCTTACTCATAATGAACTATTGGTTTGATTATATATTAAAAAACATCTCACTAGTTATTCCCAAAACATCATAAACTGACCTTCAATATTCTCATCTCATCCCCAGATGGCCCTAACTACTAACAAACGCATGTAATTTCTGTCTGTCTATTTTGTCCCATCACTTTCTTCAATTAAATCACAATCATTCCGGCTAACATGTCTTTTGTCGTAGCATCATAAGAGACATTAGGTTCTATAAGCATTTATCGCTCATTGAGTGATAGCTAGCACTCTATTATACCATAATTTTGCTCTTACCTATTATAGAAACAGCTTCAGATTGCTCATCTCTCTACCTTCTCCCCTCTATCCTAAGTACAAGATTCACCTCATCGTCATGTTCATCATAACCAGATATGAATATTCTAGATATGGCTTCAACAAAGCTTCTTAGCATAAAGTGGCATGACAATAAATATATAGCATGTATTACGTAAAATTAGGATTCAGATTTTATGCATAAATAAAAATACTATTTCTGCAAATCAAATTTATAGAGAAATAGCAAACTTACTTATGCATGCAGTATTTGAATTCTTGGCTCCGAAGAAAATCTTTTTCTCCCTCTTCCAGCTACATTGAAACAAATCAGATTTAGAAGAGTATTAAATAATGAAAATACTAAATATAATGCTAGTCAATATAGAAGAACTAGAAATGAACTATCTTACTGGATCACTCTCATAAATAAGCTCATAGCAAGTAGGGGAAAGGCACTGCAAGGCACAATTCTCTTTTGCTACCATTGAAGACTTACATTGCGGACCCCATAAACCACTAATTCCAACAAAGCACAAAAAGCAAACAATGAGAATAAGGAACTAAAGATTTACTTTTCTATAGCAAGTAGGGGAAAAGGCATCGAAAGGCACAATTCTCTTTTGCTACCATTGAAGACTTGCATTGCGGACCCCATAAACCACTATGAGAACAAGGAACTAAAGATTTACTTATCTATGAGATTGGTATACCTCTTTATCCCTGCCTAATTGCATAAAAATCCAACACTCAAACTTGCTGGTTTGATAAAACACAAAATCTGACAACTATGATTATAAAACACTAACACCATCCATAGGAAACAAAACATAAATACAAATCTCTTAAATGTGTTACACATTACACTTTCAAGTACACAATCAAAATCCTTCTACATAAAATTCTTTGTTTTTGAAATGAAGCAAGATAAAAAGGAATACAAATTTCCAGTAAAATTATAAAAATAAATAAATTAAATTAAATTAGAAAAATGCTTTGTCTTTATTCCTGTATGAAAATTATTTATGCATTATATATCCAGAAACTTCAACCTGTATCAATATTATTTTTGGATAACAAATCAATTACCGGCTAAATTATATTCTAGCAAAGAAACAAAGAAAAGATAATAGCAATTAGTTAACTAAATCCATAACAGGACTACAGGAATCTATTTATATTAACCCTAAAATAACAGAATTACAAAACTGCAATGGCAATTAAATTTTTATTAAAAAAAAATAAAATTCATCAATTTTATTGAGCAGAAAAACAGTACCTTTCTACATCAGCATAACAATTGAGCTTCCTCTCTCTCACCTCAATGTCCTTTTTTTCGGATAAATAAACAATAAATTAATAAACAGATCAACGAAATCAACAAAATTATCCATAAAAATTGACCCTAAAATATATATTTTTTTTTTGTAAAAAAATGACTTACAGAGATTGGACGACGAGATTTGGCGAGGACTGAAGAAGAAAACAGGAGAGTCGATGCTATAACAAGATATAAAATAGAAAGAGAAATTCGAGGAAGCTTGTTGTAATCACCCATTATTCGATCCCAATTTTGAATATCAGCTTATCAAATTGCGAACTTGCAGTGTTTTTTATTTTTGTTTTTATTTTTTTTTTTACGACTATTGGATTTGGAATTGGAGTGCGAGATGGATTCGTTTGACACCTTTTAAGAAAAATTTTATTTTATTAAATTTTGAGTTGATATTTTTATTATATTTTATTAAGTTTAAATTTAAAAAAATAAATTTAAAATTATGGAGGGATTTTCAAAGCTCGGTTTATTTGTCCATCTCTCTTAAGTGTACAATTCAATATCCATATTCATTATATTCAATTAACGGGTATAAAAATTATCTCTTTACGTATTCTTAATGTACCAAGCTCAATGAATGGGTCCATTTTTCATACGAAGATGAAATATTAATATTCGTATTCAACCCATCTAATCAACGAATAAAAAAAAATTATCATTTTATCCATTCTTTGCTGCCAAATCATTGAAAGCACAATACGTTCCTAAGGTGTCCGTTTGGCCTCGCTGTTTGGTAACTGTGACTTTAATGTAGAGACAGGCTGCATGGCATGAAGATGCCAAAAATATTCCTATCATGTTCCAATAAGGTCCACCTAGCATCAAGAAACATGACGAAAATGCCATCAAACATTGAGGTGGTAATTGCCTAGAATTAAGGGGAGTTGATTTTAGAAGAAAGAAGCCAACCTACTTTAGGTGGGTTCCTGTAGGTTTGTTGACATTTTGGGTAGGAAATGTACTATAAATTCAGAGCTCGGTTTTGAGCTTAATGCACCCCAAAGTGTGAGTAGTAAGCTCCAAGTAGAGAGCTTGAGAGTGTGTGAGGTTTTTTTGTATAATTGTAAAGTTTAAACACTTTGTATCTATTCTTGTAGTAATAGAAATTCAATTCGGTTTTTCCTCAAACACACTCTAAAGTGATCAGAGAATCACAACAAGTGGTATCGGGAGCTTTGGTTCTTCATTGGGGTCGAAAAACCGAAGAACGGAGCTCGGTTCGGAAAATTCGGGTTCCGGCAAAGTTGTCAAAAATCAACTTTGAGCATACCATCAGCTAGTTCACATCGAGACGAGCACAATGGTATTTTCGGGCCATCAAACGGAGGTCCAGGGAGCCCGCACGCGCCAGGCAGAGACTTCCCACGCGCCGAGACTTGCAGCCACGCGCCTCACGCACGCTGAAGGAAGAAGATGATACACGTGGCAGACACGTCAGCGCCACGTCAGACCTATTCAGCGCACAGTCAGCGCCACGTCAGCGAACCAGCCACGTCAGCGTGACACGTCAGCCGCCACGTGTCTGCCACGTCAGCAAAAAACCGGTCCCACTTTCCACGTCAACACTGCCACATCAGCAGCCTGGTAAATTTCATTTAGCCCCCTGAAGTTTTGAAATTTACAGTTTTGCCCCAGAACTTTTAGGAATTTACAAATCAGCCCCTGTGTCGGATTTAGACCAACGAAGTGTTTATTCCACCATTTTCGACCGTTCCGGACACAACGGTGACCTCCGATTTGTGAAATTCAACCCCAATTTTATTGTATTTTCATTTTAAACTTGAAAAGTTAAAATGAAAATGGAAGATTCCCATTCTGGTGCAATGATTAAACTGGCTGCAACTAATTACTCCCTCTGGAGACCTCGGATGATAGATTTCTTGCATTGCAAAGATTTGTTTGATGCCATCGAGTTGAAGGGAGTGAAACCATAATCTGTTAAGGAGTATGACTGGAATAAACTCAACAACAGAACTTTGGGTCAGATTAGGCAGTGTATCGGTCACAATGTCTTCCACCACGTAGCACAGGATTCAGATGCTTACGGGATGTGGATAAAACTGGAAGACATGTTCCAGGCCAAGACAGCTCGGAATAAATCCCTGTTAATGAGGCGTTTGGTGAACCTGAAGCTACGGAGTGGAACTTCCGTTGCGGAACACACCAACGAGTTCCAGAGCCTGGTGAATCAGCTGTCTGTAGTAGACATGCAGCTGAGAGATGAAGTTCAAGCCCTCTTACTACTCAGTTCCCTTCCTGATAGCTGGGAGACATTGGTGGTTACTCTCAGCAATTCCGCTCCAGGAGGTAAAGTTACCATGCCTATGGTAAAAGATGCCATGTCGAATGAGGAGTCCAGGAGAAAAGATGTTGGCTCAGAAAAGACAGAAGCCTTCGTCACAGAGACTCGAGGAAGACATCAAAGAAGAGACGGAGAGAGAGAGGCAGAAGCACAACCATGGGTAGATCTTCAGATGGAAGGAAGCATACCTATAAGTGCTACCATTGTGGCATTGTAGGCCACCTAAAGAAGAATTGCCGAAAACTGCAACGAGAGCAGAGAGAAGGCAATCACCAGCCGAAGAATGACGAATGAGAGACATTGGTCATTTTCCAAGCAGATGTAGCAATATGCTCCATACAGGAAGAGACATGCATTCACACCGCAACTCAGGATGTTGAGTATGTGGTAGATACTGCAGCATCCTACCACGTCACTCCTCACATGGATTTCTGCACAACATACAAAGCAAGAGACTTTGGAGCAGTGAAGATGGGAAATATCAGTTCCTCTGGGATAGTAGGAATGGGTGATATTCAGTTGCGGACAAATGTCGGGTGTACATTGACCTTGAAGGATGTCCTGCATGTTCCAGAACTTCGGCTGAATGTACTCTCGGGGATAGCTCTTGACAAACAGGGCTATGACAATCACTTCAGAAATGGCACATGGAGAATGACAAAATGTGTCATGGTTGTCGCCCGAGGACATGCTTGCGGCACACTATACATGACTCATGTGAAGATTTGTGCAGACAGCCTCAATATAGCTGAAAAAGAGGCTTCTCAAAATCTGTGGAACCAGAGACTCGGACACATGAGTGGGAGAGGGTTGTCTACCCTGAACAAGAATGAGCTTACCAAGGATGCTGCACGAGGTCCTTGCAACCACTACTCGATTGGTAAACAACGCAGAGTCTCATTTGATTTCTCTTCAGAGAGAATATCAGAGTTGCTCAGTCTGGTGCACTCTGATGTTTGTGGTCCCTTGGAGGTTGATTCATTGGGCGGTAACAAGTATTTTCTAATTTTCATTGATGATGCTTCTCGGAAAATCTGGGTGTATTTCCTCAAGACGAAGGATCAAGTCCTAGATCAGTTCAAGTTGTTCCACGCTACGGTAGATCATGAAACAGGGAAGAAGCTGAAATGTCTTCGCACAGACGATGGAGGCAAGTACAGTTTCAGAGAGTTCGAAGCCTACTGCAGGAGACATGGGATTCGACATGATAGAACTGTTACACACACACCGCAACATAATGATGTCGCTGCGAGAATGAACCGCACCATTATGGAGAAAGTCAGAGGAATGATTAGTATGGCTAAGTTGCCAAAGCCATTCTGGGGAGAAGCTGTTCGTGTTACATGTTACCTGATCAACAGATCATCATCTTTACCGTTGAACATGGAGATTCCGGAGAAAGTGTGGTCTGGTAAGAATCCCTCATACACTCGCCTTAGAGTATTCGGTTGTTTAGCCGTTGTACATGTATCCAATGAGCTCAGGCAGAAGCTCGATGCAAGGACAACTCCATATATATTCCTAGGCTATGAAGATGAAGAATTTGGATACAGACTATGTGATCCGAAAGAAAAGATGGTCATCAGAAGCCATGAAGTAGAGTTTCTTGAAGACCAAACAATTGAAGACATTGAAATGCCCAGGATGTCTTCCAATTACAATGCCAACAGAAATCAGACCCAACACCAGCATAATTGGCCACAGATATGGTGCACGAGGAAATTCCAGAAGCAGAACCAGAGGAGGCAAATGAGGATGTTGAGCAGGGGGAGACACATCATGTTCCATCGGAGATTACAGAAGAGAGTGATGAGCAGGGGGAGCCGTAACCCATTCCACTAGAAGCTACAAGATCATTCACAGAGATGGATGATGATAGACCTCCTGAAACCATTGGACTTCAGACAAGAAGATCTGAGCGAGGCAGGATTCCATCAACCAGATATTCGGGATCCGAATATATTCTGCTTACTGATGAGGGGGAGCCAGAGAGTTTTTGGACTTCAGACAAGAAGATCTGAGCGAGGCAGGATTCCATCAACCAGATATTCGGGATCCGAATATATTTTGCTTACTGATGAGGGGGAGCCAGAGAGTTTTCCGCAAGGCAAGAATGCACTGAGGAATAAATGGGTGAAGAAACATAGCAGCATAATTGTGCAGAGACACAACAGAAGATTATTGTGCAGAGACACAATGGATTGTACTATACAGAGACATAGAAGAAAAATACTGTACAGAGATGCAGTGAAGTGAGCTGTTCAGAGACACATCCGACATGTCAACAAATGAGCAGTGATCGGGACAAGCTAGAACTGTGTAGAGACATAGCCAGGATAGCTGTCAGGTGAAAATTGTTTCAGATGCAGCAGGAGGGGGAGAATTGTAAAGACAGGCTGCATGGCATGAAGATGCCAAGAACCTTCCCATCATGTTCCAACAAGGTCCAGCTAGCATCAAGAAACATGAAGAAAATGCCATCAAACATTGAGGTGGTAATTGCCTATAATCAAGGGGAGTTGATTTTAGAAGAAAGAAGCCAACCTACTTTAGGTGGGTTCCTGTAGGTTTGTTGACATTTTGGGAAGGAAATGTACTATAAATTCAGAGCTCGGTTTTGAGCTTAATGCACCCCAAAGTGTGAGTAGTAAGCTCCAAGTAGATAGCTTGAGAGTGTGTGAGGTTTTTTGTATAATTGTAAAGTTTAAACACTTTGTATCTATTCTTGTAGTAATAGAAATTCAATTCGGTTTTTCCTCAAACACACTCTAAAGTGATCAGAGAATCACAACATTTAAATGTGATTTTATACCACAATTGTTGGGGAAAAAAAACTTAATATTATATTTACAAAACTAAACATCCTTATCTCAAAAACCCCTCCGATTTAGCTGAATGAAGAAAAAAAAAGGTTATCTTATAACTCCTCAAGAGATGAAGCCCAACTTGAAGCCGAAAGATGGAATCAATCCTATAGTCCAATCTTACCAGAAAGAAGAAGAAATATACGACTTACAAGAAATTGACTTACCAGTTATCAGCGGCTGAGTTCAGTTGAGATTTAATAAAATTTTAGATTTGATTGAGAGATGAGAGACGCGGCTCGTGGCTGCAAAGTTTGCATGTAGAAATAATAATTTTTATTTGTAGGAAGTATTAGTCTTTATTTATTTGACACGTATACGTCTCTTTAATTTTTAAACTTTTTTTAAAACATTTCTTCAGGGGTTAAATTTTCTTATCCCATTATATTTTGATGTATTTCAAAATGTACTCAAATGTTTTGCTAATAGTTATTGCAGGGCCCAACTATTATACTTTTCAGTAAATGAATGTATACTAAATTAATTACCAAACTTTAATCAAACCATCTTTGCTGGCCAATGGGCCTGGTTTAGTGGTAGATGGCTCAAGAGTTCGAATTCAGATAGTGCATTTCTTGTAAGAGTCTGTGACAACATGGGGTTTTACCTGCTTCACTTAAGCCCGAAAGGGATGGTTTCACGGTTCCAAAAAAAAAAAAAAAAGTACAATATAGCTGCTATCCCCTTCAAAAGAAAATGCAATCACAACCTTACAACCAAAAAAATAAAAAAGAACAAAGGAATAAAGAAAATAAGGTACATCATCTTGTGTAAAGGACTTAAAACCAAAATGATTTTCTGATCAACCAAACAGAAATTTACATTTTTCAACAGTGTCCATTTCTCCCATAGATGTGCATATCATGAGGATGCAATTACCTCCATATCGTCGTCTTGTTTGTTCTCAGGAAGCACAATTCCTTCTGAGAAAATAAATGTATCCGTTGCTTCGAATAGGTAGGCCATTTGCAGAACTGTAGTTTGAGAAATAGTTGATGTTGGCAGAAGAGACTCCGGAAGGGAAGGCAAACACTCTGGCTGGAATTCCTTCTTGTTAAAGGTTGGCTTATAAAGCGCCAAAACTGCTCGACAGAATAAGAATCTGCAACAACAGAGAAAGAAAAGATTTCTAAAGCATACAAATAAATAAATATAGACAAACCAAATCCTCTAATTAATTAGTCAATTTCTTTGTGAACAAGGAAAAATATTATCTAGACGGGTGGATAGATTGACCTTAAAAGAATAACGATTAATTACTATTGCTATAAAACAAACTCCTAGTTTATCTTCGTTTTCTTAATAATGAGAAACAATTTGAAAGAAGTGGGTCGATCACTAGAACAGTGAAGTCATTTGCAGGACCAAAACTTCAGCCTTGCAAAAAAAAAAAAAAGAATGCTAAGATTGAACAGTACCTCAGAAGAAGCCTCCTTAGGAATGGATCTCTTAAAATCTGTGCCCATACAGGATCAAGATTGTCAGATGTTGCCAAAGTTGATCCCCAGTCATTCAATGAAGAAGAAAGAAGCTTCTCGGCTTTGGTATAAGTATCCTGAAGTAAAGGTCTTCCATTAAGACATCTAACGGACCAAAGAAATTACCAATTACAGTGAATAATTAAATATACAGAATAGTAGATTCCTACACACCATCTCAGTTTCAGAACCTGAAATATCAAGCAACAGACAGAAGGCCTGCAAAGGGGCTGTGAGAAATATGGTGAATGGACTACCACTTGGACTGCGCGAGAAATCAGTACCAGCAATGGGAATTGAACTGCCTGGCGATAGAAGGAGAGCAGCTGGCTCCCCCTTTTCAGCTCCTTTTATAGCCTGCAAACATTCATTCAGTGCCAAGATTACCTCTCACAATGGATAAGCAATTTATATACATGTAGAAACCATTCAAGATGACAATTAACAGTACATACAGGGATTTTTTTTCCTGTTTTTGAAAATAACAGTACATAGAGTTTCAAATGAAAAACAAAATTTATTAATTATAAAATGACAAAAAATTGCAGATTACTCTTTTAAGGGATACAGAATTTGAAAAAAAAAATAGATGCCATGTAGATAGAATAGAAGAAATTAAAAGGAAAAATGATGTTAATAGATCAATAAGCATGTAAAGTTTTATTAATGATTGATTACATAGTTTCCTTATTAACCTGTATGATAATTCTCAATGACAGGTGTGCAACAATATCTCCTAGATGTTTACTGAAGTAAGTTGCAAAGAAAAAGCATGCAAAATTGATAATTGACCTAATTTAGCTTCTCACCCCCATAAGAAGTTTTCATCATTTAAGCCAGAAGGGAAAAAAAAAACAGAAGGTGATATTATTCTATTGATCACATCGGATGTATTAGTTCTCAATTTCAAATTATTATGTAAACTGATAAAAATTTTGAAAAATAATGGAATAATAATAAAGAATTTACACGCTTGCCTTGAATGCTGCACTGCCGTCACTGTCAATGACAATAAAAAGTGGCCTCCTTGTGAAGGGAATAAAATAAGAAGGGTAAATGCAATTTAATACTGAAAAATGGGTATGTCGTCAAAATAAATGCACAATCCTTGCAGAATCAAGAGTGGAACAGTATACAGAGACACCAAACACAAAAATATGAAGATGTATGACTGATATTTATCACATTTCTGAAATAATATACAACTAAAATCATTTTTTAGTTCATTAAAGTTCATTAATGTACAACAGATTATGGTAAATCATTTTTTGGGAACATATTCAAGCAGTTGCAGAGCTCGTTTTATATAATATTTCAATCTAGAAAATGACTTTAGAAATTCGTCCCTTTCAGTAGTATTCATTCCTAGTACAGACACATTCAAAAAAAAAGGTCCTAGTACAGACAGCAACAAGCTATTAGAGTTGAGTTATAATATAGCTGATTAAACCTCACAAACATAAACAAGTTAAAATAACAACACAAAATATCAAGCAGAATGGGAAGAGAGTATATGAAATGATCTAGAAGCACCACCATGCAAGTAATCTACTCAACCTGGCTCAGAGAAGTGGACCAAGCTATCACTTGGATAGCAAAATGGAATAGAGTACCTCTATTTCCACGAGTGCCAAAATGCAAGCAGCCATCAAGGTCATCCATGCTGTCTCCTTTATTTAGCCCCAAGTTGGGGTTTGGGCTATTATGTGGTGAGCTGAATGGAGAAGCAGAGGTTGCATCCGAGGAGATACTCTGAGACTGAAAATTCCTGTTAATGTTCTCAGCAGCATTTATTGAAGTTCCAGCACCTGATGGAAATGAAAATAAAGTTTACAGCTCTTTCTGAAGCAATCTGACTGATGGAAAAGGCATAAAACCTCAAATTTCTATAACAACAGCTTTTCACAATCGTGAGCTTGGGCATAAAGAGAACTTGTGTTACCTGAAGCAGATATATAAATTAAGAGAACACCATCGTGGGGAAGCTCCTCACAAATAGTGGCCAGAACCTACCGAGAGAAGTACAATGATTGCAACTTGTAAGAAATATGAACACAGAACTTGGAAAACATATACCTTATAAAGTTTTTATGCCAACATTATTTCATAATTGCAGTCTTGCAGATATATCAAATCTATTAGCATCATCCAATTGTGAGCTTGGTAAAGCCCACATGCCCAAATAATAATATTTATAAATAAATGCCCGATTGTCAAATCACATTGCTCAAAATTAACAAGAAAGTTGTCCAAGGATCCTGACTAAACCAACTCCTAAAGTACTGAATGGCAAAAAAAAAAAAAAAAAAAAAAGCAGCAGCAAAATCCATGACTGAGTAAGAAAAAATCTCTCTCTCTCTCCACATAAAAGAAAAAATCTCTCTCTCCACATGATGACCTTGAACTCCGTATTCCGCAATGAATAAAGGTATGTAGTATGAACATCTTTCAACTGACCCGTGAAATCTTTAACACAATTAATGTAACCAAGGAAATCCGAAATCCTTGAAATTTTCAAAGAATAATTACAAATATGCCTTGGATATTTTACAACCTACTAAGTGGATATTGGAAGTCATAATAAAAAAGCAGGCAACAGGTCGAAAAGATTAATTAATATCTCACATCATACTTACTGCTATAAAATGTGTCACAGATGGGCGACATAAGATGGCTTTCCGAGGATTAGGTGGCAGAGAAGGATCAGCAATATCCTGAGAGTAATTTATGCGATTAGGCCCTGGGGCCCCATTCTGACCAATATTACCAATATTAATATTACTTGACTGGTAAAATGAACCACTGGGTTCCCACTCCAGGCAATGAAGCATCCTGAAAGTATCAAGAGTGAGCTCTGAAAACTTGACCTGATGAAGAAATAAACAACAAAGAAAGAAAAATCATTACTTCAATGTACTATGTACAATAATGTCAAAAGAAACAAGTAATCAAGACATTTGAAATATAAACTATACATAGAGTATATAGAGAAAAAAGAAAAACTTTAATACCTAACCTCATTATGATGATAGCTGCTAAGTATTGCATCTCGTAACTTTAAACTTCTCTTTGTCATAGACGCAGAAATATGTGGTAGATCATCTGGACAGGAATCCAGTACAAGGCTATATCTTAAAGGCCTGATATTCATAAAAGCCGTGTCAGCTTTCAAAAACCTAACTATTTCCTGAACCACCAGCTTCCATTCCTTAAAGTCAGTTTCCTGAAAACAAGATTATCTAGAGGTCATTATCTGATATATCTAGAAGCCAACAAATGCCAAATATTTCTTATTTCCATGCACAAAATTCAAGAAAAGTCACCTAAATATCACATGAAATCAAATGGTTTCAACGTGATTAGTCCAGCAGTTAACCCGAATCGGACCATGACAGAAGATGAAAACCATTGCAATAATTTATGTTGTAGGTTCAGTTCAGTTCAGTTCATTTCATAAAATAACACTGTTAATGGTTGCAACCAATTATAATCATTATCCCATACCCGCTGATAAACTTGAAGAAAAGAATAAAATAAATTTATTAAAAATATTTTAAGAATTCTAATTATTATTGGAATTCCAAACAACCCTTCCACAGCATACTACCCTTCGCCAGAGATCTGTCCATATTTTGTGTCACTTTCCTCAACCCCAAAAGAGTGGGAACATGATGTATAACTTTTATTTTTATCAAGTCTTTATTCTCAATTAGATGCGAAGAAAACATTATAAATAAATCCAATAAAAGAGGGAAAAATACCTGAAACGCCCTTTTGAATTCATCAAGCAACATTTTCAGCTGGTTAACCAACTGATGCACCAATTCACGTCGGTTCAAAACCAAACACACCATCAAAAACCTAGCAAGGAATCTCAACTGTTTGTTAGCCAAATTGAGATTATGATGCAATCCATCTCTGAAATACTCCCGAGTCAATATCGCTGCATAAAAGATATATGACTCAGACAAATAACTCATCTCACTAGTCCGCATATACTGTCCAAAATAAAGCTGAGCGATTCGTGAGGCAATCTCTCCAATCTCATTTCTCTTGAGCCCTGCTTCAACTAGCTTCTCCCGGTTTCTTGTTGAAACTTCCACAACTTCGTGTACACCTTGAATACCTTTTGAAAGTACGTATCATACCTAAAGTATGACAAAATTTACATCCTCTAAGAACATTTTGACAAACAATAACACAAATACTTCAAACAAAACAAATTAATTAAAATCCTATATATATAGTTTTATTACAAGGCCCCCAAGGGTATGACTTGGTGATATAAAACTTATCATTTGGCCGTCAAGTCCTAGGTTCGAATCCAGGGGTGCATGTAAGAGCTTGGGGCAGCCGTTTTACCTGCTCAACTTAATCGGGTCGGTTGGTTTGGCAGGGGTTTCCAACATTTCAAAAAAAAAAAAGTTTTATTACAACGATTCAATTACCTTTATGTGCATTTCTCAACTGCATTATCTTAGTTACTAATTTCAAAGAACATCAATATCAATAATAACAAAATTTCTTCATTTTTATTGCTTTTACTATTTAAAAAACACAAAACAAAATGAGATAATTCGGAAAAAAAAGAAGAAGAAGAAAGAGAGAGATTTTAAAATATCAAATTCTATTTCAGCAAACAGCTACAAACAACAGAAGATTAAATAAATTAATAAAATTAAAAGAAACCTGTTGCGTTCATAATAAGGCAAGTCTCTGATCTTAGAAAACTTCTTGTCGGCTTTTTCAACAAGAGACCAATACATGTCGATCACCGGAATATTGTTATAAATGTTATTTATATTTTGCTGCGACATTTTCTTCTTTTCGCGCAATTTCTTCAAATCATCGAGCGCTCGTCATAGCGTTTTGCAGTAATCCGATCGTGTGTAGAAGACGAGCAGGAGAAAGATTGACCGGGAAATGCCGGTGGACTTACCGGCTGAGAAAGGTGTCACCAGAGCTAGCCTAGTCGAGTATTACTGTGTGTGCGTGTGTAAACTTGTGAGTTTGCTTTAGAGGTGAAATTACATTTCTACCCTCCAAAGTGGTCGGATAAAAATAATACTTTAGGCCAAAACATAGATTTAAATGTTTGATTATAATAAAAAAATTATAATTATTAATTATGAATTATTTTAAAATTAAATTTTATAAAGTTAAAATTTTTAACTTTTCCCACAATTAAAATATTATAAAAGTGCAACGCAATTATTTTAAACATAAAATAAAATTTCATAACGTCGTATATGAATCACCATTTGTTCTCCATTCGGATCAAGTTTGCTTGGCAGCGGGTCTATCACAGGCTTTGGATCCAACGGTTTCAATAGGCATTGTCTCTTAAGCTTTTCCAAAATCTTGGACATTGATTTTCCCAGGTTGGGGAAATGTTATCTTTGGATGGTGTTCACTTCTATTGTTTAGTATCCCGAACTCCCTCCATTACTTTTCGCATATTGCAACCAATAGAGGGTACAAAAACTCGTTCTCTCCTATGCTAAAAAGGTAAAGATTTGCTATCGCGGTTCTTTTCCATCTCCAAATGACAAAGGCCGCCCATTTATAAATGACTAAGCCTAATATGGGGATCTTGTCATTGTTCACAAGTGATGAATTGGAACCTTAGTAATCACAGTCATTGGGGATGAGCCTTGAAGTATTTTAGGACATCCAAATAGGCCAAAACAGGGCGTACCCTTCTGGATGAAAGCTAGTATAGGTATCAGAATCATGTGTTTTGGCACTTTTGAACCGTAATGAAACATTTTAGGCCCAACAAGAATTTTATACATTTTGGCCCATTGACATTTCAAAGTGTTTGTAGATACTGTATTTTTACACCTAGCCTGATGATAAGTCTCTTATGAGGACACACATGAAAAGTTTAATTAAGTTGTAAGGTTTAATGTTGGAAATGAAAGAAATCCAAAAAAAAAACCTCAACAACTAGAGTTCTGGCTAGACACCATCTATATCTGGCCGGGCATAAACCATCATGTTTGACCGTATGTTCTTAAAGTTTGGCCGGACTTGCATCAGGTTTTTAGATTAGCAAGATTCATTATTTTTTCCTTCTTAACTGGTTTCCGTAACACAAAGCTTTCTTTTTTAATCACTTTCCCAAATAACATATTTCCTTAACTACTGTTTTCCTTATCAAAATCGATCTTTTCCCTAATAATCATAACCATGCACTATAAAAAGAACATTATGTTCTTCACGAAGGGAGATAGAGTAGAGAAAGAGAACATAAAAACATTAGCAACAAAGAAAGAGACACATAGAGCAAAACTAATAGAAAATGGATGAATAGTATTCATAAAAAGACCCGCCACACCAAACTCTAAAACACACAATAACACAGTGACTCTTTCCAGCAAGAGACCAAAACAACAAACTTGACCTTTAGTAGTGTTCTCGGAGCCGAGTAACGCTTGAGAGACAACCTAAGGGCCTCTAAAACTTAAACTCTACATTCAAAACTCAATGTTTTATTGACATTGTATATTCGGCGGACATCTTGTACGTCCGGTCGGACATACATCTGTCATACAGAAAGTTTGGCCAAGTGATGGCTACAGCCGGTCTTGAGTTTCTGGTGGTATATAGGATGGAAACTCGGATGTAGATTCCATAGCCAAATCCGAATGGACGATAGTATGGTTTGCAATCGGGATACAACTTCATGTACCACCACTGACCGGTGATAAACACACACATAACACAAGCGCACATATAGCTCAAGTAGTATAAAATGTATCGATCCCACGAAGACTTAATACCTATGCTATCAATTTATGAAGCTAAATGTCTACAAGTATCTAATTGATTTGATTATTGGTTGGATGGTGATTTTATCTAAAACAAGTAAATAAAATAATGCGAAAGTAAATTTAAGGAAAAATCAATATTATAAAGCTTTCTAGGGTTGTGAATCATTCCAATATCTTTTAAAGATGAAGTGATTATCTCATGTTTATGCAATTTATGGTTGATTAACCTGGAACACGAAATTATGCAAAAGCCTTTTCCGATGGTCAGATGCAAATACCCAAAGTAACACAATTAACTATATTCCTATGTTAATTAAGAAACTCTGAATTCATTAAGTTTAAGTTCCAATTATGGTTACCACCGCCCGACAGGTATATTCCTATCCAGTAAGAAAATCTACCTTAAGTGAAATTTACCATAAGGTGAGATCGTGAGCTATTGAATCTAAGGCTGAAATCTAAAATCCATTTTCCAAGTTCATTTTAAGTTTACCAAATCAATCTTATTAGTGGCCAGTTAACAAGAAGCATTAAGACTAAGACTCAATAAATAAACCAATATATTACCCAAGGCACAAAATAACCAACTTATAAACTAGCGATATTAGAATTCATCACAACCCTAAATAAGGTATTTTGTTACAACACATATCTAGGACTATTAAAGACATAAATAAATAAAACAACATAAAACAAACTTGAAAATTAAAAAGGTAAAATAAAACAATAAAATAAAATATTGGGGTTAGAGGATCCACTTTTATTACTTCTAATTTAGAAATCTCACTTATTACAATATATAAATCTGAATTATATTACTAATCGACCATATAAGCGGTATCCTGCTTAAGTCAAATTTTTAATTAATTTTAACAGACCATAAAGGCGGTATCCAATTAAGTCAGGTTAAAATTAATTTAATTAAGTCCAACCGACCATAAAGGCCGTATCCCATTAAATCAGGTTTTAAGATAATTTATATATTATAACTAAGGGAGATTAATCTAAATTATAATAATAAAAGTTTTACCTTTCACCCCAGTAGAAAGAAGTTACCTACTCATACTTTAAAGTAATACAAAGAAAGATTTATTGCTTAAAATAAAAATTAAATACAAGAAAGCTGAAAATAAACAAACAATATACTATCTTCTTAGTATTCTTAAGGAAATATCCAGAAGAAAGTATAAAGAATTCAAATGAAATCAGCCTCTATTTATAGGCAAAATTCGGCATTTTGCGTTGCGATGCGCGTTGATTTCTGACACGTGTACGCGACTTTACTTAGATGTTGACATGTGGCACGCGGTTGTCGGCGGACTCAATTATTGGCCCGGCGTCGCGACATGTGAAGGCTTGGCGTCGCAACGCTGACGTCATGCTGACGTAAAGAATGACGTGTGTCAGCAGGCTAAATTATTGTGCTGACGTCATGATGATGTGGCGATGCGCAAGTGATGACGCATGTGATGATGTGGCGATGACGCGTGTCGGCAGATCAATAATTATGAAGACATCATGATGACGCGTGTCGGTAGAATAGTAACTGAGGCGCGTCGCGATGCAGAAGGTATGCGAGTCGCGACGCGAATTTCTATTTTTGCCATTTGTCCGTTTTCACCGTTTTAGCCATGATTTGATTCCATTGAGTCCTGAAATCTTATTTATCTACAAAATAACACAAAACACATCAAAATATTCACAAAACTCAAGAATCTATACAAAATATTAGGTCAAATGAGCGGAAAATAGTGATACATTTACCACTTATCACACCCTCAAACCTAACATTTTGCTAGTTCTCGAGCAAAACAAACAAAATAAAATACAACAAACAACTTTAAATTAATCTAAACCACTTTGTAGGGATCACAGTTGCATTTAGCGTATGCAACAAGCTTTTAAACCCATAGGTGTCCCTAGTGGATGAGTTGTAGTCTCGTGAGGGCTTACAGCGACGATACCCACAAACGTCAATCAAATGTACAATCAAACACACAAAACAAGTTAGTGACTAAACAAGTGAAAATCTTATCCAAGTTAATAGTTGTTTTTTTTTTTTTTCTAAATTAGCAAATAAGTAAATTCTCTAATTATATTTATCATTCTCCATATACACCATCAACAAGGTATTAATCAATTCATTGTGCCTACAATATTCATGAGTGTAGTTGAAAAGAGAGTAATATTTTTGTCCTAAAGTTATATCAGAATTCACACTTTTTTATCAATGAATTTTTTTTTTAATAAAACATCTTCAATCCTTATAGTGAGCTTTGGGCCAGTGACTCCTAAACCAGTTGGCTTTAGGGCACTAGGTGTTAAGACACCCATACATACTTAATTACTCGGATTTCAAATGTTAAAAGTTCTACCGTTTGACGTGAACAATCTATGCTTACTGAGGTAAGACTTCCGGTTACTAAGTAGAAACTTTATTATTATTAACTCAGGATTTTACCATTTGACGCGAACAATCTCTGCTTACTGAGGTAAGACGTCCGGTTACTAAGTAAAAGCATGGTTAATTATTTATATACACATTTTTTTATTTCATCGCTTTCAGATAAGGGTGGCAGAAAAGCCCGGGCCCGGTCCGGCCTGGACCGGCCCGCCTGTGCTTTGGCCCGGCCCGAGGCAAAAAAAGCCATGGCCGGGCCCTATAATGAAAGCCTGGCTCGGAAAAAACATAAATATATATATATATATATTATATATATATATATATATATTAATATGTTTGTAGCATTTAAATTGTTAATTTATCAATGAAACTTGTGATTTATTTGTAAATTGTCTTTGCATATAGTGTGAATGTATTTTATATTGGTATTTTTTAATTTTTTAATTTTTTTTTAAATTCGGGCCAAAAAAAAGCCCGGGCCCGAGCTCGGCCCGGCCCGGCCTGGAAGACACCAGGGCCGGGCTTTTCCCGGGCCCGGGCTTTTTTTATTGGCGGCCCGTTGCTACCCTTACTTTCAATGCTTCCTCCAATAAACTAGAGCACTGAATATTACAAACTTTTCACTTACGACTCATGTCCGTATGTTACCATGCATGTTGATAATACCTGTAAAATGAGCATATGAAGTTTAAATTTAAGTCAATATTATGGAGAATTCACGAATTTAAATAATTCAAAAGGAAATAAACAAAAATTAACTTGTTACGAAATATGTTGAGATACGTCTCAGGAGTGAGAATTCCTTACACAGTTATCTCAATACCCAATTCCACCTGGTAAGTCAAATTAAAAACATAAAATCATTTTTTTTGAATTTTTGACTAAAAATAACACAACGAAAAAGAAAATTAAAATACTAAGCAACTATTCCCCACCCCAAACCTAATTGAGACATTGTCCTCAATGTCTAAAAAGAAGAAGAAGAGTTTAAAAGACAGTTGCTGGTTAGCATGGAATTGTACATTTAAAAATAAAATTAAAGGTTAAAATCCAGATTTATCCGACGCTTCTTACCACGATCATTATCGGACCAGTTTATCTTGGAAATGTTAGGGTCAATATGTGGTTCAAAGGATAAGAGTTGGTCATTTAAATCATTGGTTGTTCTGGCAGTGAAGATGATATATTTTACGGGTTTGGAAAGGAACCTATTTCTACAGGCATCTTCAAGAAACACACAAAGAAAGTCATAAAATCCATCAAATTAAACAGTCTAATTGGTTTCTGGTGTATGTTCAAGTTCGCCCAAGATAATACTGTGAAAATTTTCTCCATCGTGCCCAAGCCACCTAGCAAAGCAATAAAAGCATCACCACGGTTAATCATTTCAACAAGTTGTTCAGACATACCTGGCACGATGTGTTCATCTCCGTTTGATTGTCCGATAAGATTTGCCTCTACCAAAGTTTTTGGGATGATTCCCAAAACTTGACTACCTCATTCCTGTACAGCCCTTGAAACGTACCTCATTAGACCAAGATTTCCACCGTCATATAATAAGTACATATTTCTCTCAGCTATGACTCTACCCAATTCTTGTGCTGCCTTAGTAAATTCTGGTTTAGAATCAGAGCTAGTACTGTAAAACACACAAATATTTACAACTCGCCTTCTTGAAGTTGCTTACATTTTTTTAAAGTATTTCTTTCTCAAATCTGGATGTCTACAAGAGTGTAATGATGAGCTGAATTTATAGATCCTGAAAAAAGGGTGAGTAATAATAACACTAGTACCTGCCAAATGATAATTATTAGCTAAACAGTAAAATAAATCATGAAAGTCAAAAAGTCTGGATCCTGTCGGAGAAAATAAAAGAAAATAACAAAACAAATCACAATTGTTAGTTAAAGACAAAGAGATAATAATATGTACAAGTAGTAACGACTTGAATGACATCTATGTGTCAGGGAAAAACTTCCCATCCAATTTTCTTATAAATTGGCAAACATAGTCTTTTAAAGTCAGATTCCCGAAACTTAATTGTTGTCTTTCTTTTCGAGAAACTGTGTATGTAACATGTGAATTGTGTGATACACATTTCCACTGGGATTCGTCTCAAGAGTCAATGATATGTCATCTAAAGACTTTTTATTCATGCCATCCCTAATGAATTTTATTTTATCTTCGGGTTATCAGACACTATTCCTAAAGAACGACAACGCGTATTACATGTATAGCGTGCACATTTATAACAAACACCTAATCGTTTAGCTCTTCTTTTCTTAGCATATGTGTTTTTTCCTAAACCAGATAGAAATGAAATAAAAGAGTCAGATGACTCACCTGCCAATAGGACTCGTGCTTCAATTATTCAACGAATATCACTAGGAATACCTTTGATCATGAGAAGTCTCATCCTTTCATTGTGTACTTTGTAAACTTTCATCGGGGAGTTTTGAGGGAGAGAAGGAAAATGCTTATGAAGATTTGCGAAAACATCTTCCATCCTGTCTGTGACTTTTCCTACAAATATTAAACACACCAAATCTCAATATATACCCAAATTTCATGGGTTGCCTCCCTGCTAGCGCTAAGTTTAACGTCGTCAACTAGACATGACTGCCCAAACGTTAGGTTGGATCTACCAGTGTGAGACTTTCTTTTTGTCGCTCAAATGATTCTCCCCAATAGTGCTTGACACGCTGGCTGTTTACCCTGAATGTGTTATTAGACTTGGGGTTGTATATCTCAACTACTCCGTAAGGTAACACCTGGGTAATCACAAATGGACCTGACCACCTTGATTTCAGATTCTTAGGGAAAATTTTCAACCTTGAATTGTATAACAACACCTGCTGCCCTAATTCCAGTTGTCTACGCACTATTTTCTAATCATGCCACTTCTTGGTCTTTTCTTTGTACCGTTTGGCATTTTCATAAACATGAAGGTGAAATTCCTCCAATTCGTTCAGTTGGTGGAGTCGTTTCTCTCATGTAATGGGTGTCTTATAAGCTGTCCGGTAGGCCCATTATGCGTCATCCAGTTTTGTAGATCAGTCTCTTCTTATTGATCCAACGGTTTTCTCCAAGATTTTTTTGATCTCTCTATTTAAAACTTCAACCTGATCACTTGACTGCGGATGGTAAGCAGTGGCAACTTTATGAGTAACTCCGTATTTGGATAGGAGTGCATCAAAGTATCTATTGCAGAAGTGTGTGCCATCATCACTGATGATTGCCCGAGGTGTTCCAAAGCAAGTGAAAATATTCTTTTTAAAGAATTTTAACACCACTTTGGAGTCATTTGATGGCATTGTTATTGCTTCAACCCATTTGGAGACATAGTCTACTGCAACCAGAATGTACAGGTTTCCAAATGATGAAATAAATGGTCTCATAAAATCAATCCATATAAATCAAATATCTCCACTTTGAGAATGCTCTGAAGAGGTCCTTCATTTCTCCTCGAAATATTTCCCATTCTCTAGCACCTGTCATATTGAAGAACGAATAAGTAAGCATCTTTAAACAGAGTGGGTAAGAAAAAACCTGATTGTAAGACTTTGGCTGTAGTTTTATCTCCGCTGAAGTGTCCGCCGTATGATGATGAATGACAATGCTGCATGACACTATTAACCTCCTCTTGTGATACACAACGCTGCAATAACTGATCAGCATAACGTTTGAATAGGTACGGCTCATCCCATACATAGTATTTGACTTATTTGAAGAATTTCTTCCGTTGTTGATGTGTCCATTCCAACGGCCATTTCCCCGATACTATGTAGTTTACATAGTCAATATACCATGGGACTTCATGTTGCTTGCTGGCAAACAACTGTTCATCTGGAAAAGTTTCTTTGATTGTCAGTTCATTGCCAGTTGTTCCTCCATTTTCGAGCCTTCACAAGTGATCTGCCACTTGATTTTCTGTCTCATTCCTGTCTTGAATCTCCACGTCAAGTTCTTGCAGTAGAAGCACCCAACGGATCAATCTAGGTTTGGCATATTTCTTCGCGATTAAGTATTTGATTGCTGATGATCTGTGTAGACTACCACTTTAGGACCCAGCAAATATGAGCAGAATTTATCAAAAGCAAACACAACTGTGAGCAACTCCTTTTCAGTTGTTGTGTAGTTGAGTTGTGCTTCGTTCAGAGTTTTGCTGGCGTAGTAGATAGTGTGAAAAACTTTTGCTTTGCGTTGTCCCAAAACTGCACCTACAGCAAAATCACTAGCATCGTACATCACTTCAAATGGAAGCGTCCACTCCGGTGCTACTATGATGGGGGCAGAGACCAGTTTCTATTTCAAGATCTCAAAAGCATGGTGGCATTATTTGGTGAAGTTGAAAGACACGTCTTTCTCCAGCAGATTGCATAGAGGTTTAGCAATCTTGGAGAAATCCTTGATAAATCTCCTGTAAAATCCTCCATGTCCGAGAAAACTTCGAATCCCTTTGACGGATGATGGTGGAGGTAGTTTTTCTATTATTTCGATCTTTACTTTGTCTACCTTGATTCCCTTATGTGAGATCTGATGTCCCATGACAATTCCTTCATGCACCATCAAGTGGCATTTCTCCCAGTTGAGTACCAGGTTGGTATCTTCACATCTTTGTAATACTTTTTCCAGATTTTGTAAGCAGTGGTCGAACGAGTATCCAAATACTGAGAAGTCATCCATGAAGACTTCCATGATTTGTTCTATCATGTATGAAAAGATGGCCATCATGCAACGTTGAAATGTGGCAGGAGTATTACAGAGTCCAAATGGCATCCTGAGGAAAGCAAAAGTACCTGACCGGCGTAATCACACGCGTATAACGCAAGCGCACGTATCATTCAAGTAGTAAAAATATCGATCCCACGAGGACTTAATTCCTACTGTTGTTATTAATTATTGATTCTATTTATTTACAGGTATCTAATTAAAGAGAGAAGAGAATGATTGCTTGATTGGTTGGTTGAATGTGGATTTGCTAAATAAATAAATAAATAAAGAAATTACTAAGGAAAATAAAAAAAGACACAAAATACCTAGGGTCGTGACAACACACAATATTATTCTAAAGATGAATTGATTCTTTTATATATGTGTAATAAGTCAGTTTGCTAACCTGGAACACGAAAATATGCAAAAATCTCTGTCGATGGTCAGACGCAAATACCTAGTGTAACTCAATTAATCAGATTCCTATGTTAAACAAGTTATCTGAATTCGTTAAGTTCAAGTTTCAATTATGGCTACCCACGCCCGACAGGTATATGTCTATCCTGTAAGGAAATCTATTAAATGGTTATCTATCCTCAAGGGAGATCGTGAGCTATTGAATCTAAGGCTCAAACCTAAAATCCATTTTCCAAGTTCATTTTAAGTTTACCTTATCAATCTTATTGGTGATCAGGCAACAAGAAGCATTAAGCTTAAGACTCAATAAACAAACCAAAGATTTACCCATAATATAATTAAATCAATTATTAAGCTTATTAATATTGTGTTTCATCACTTCCCTAGAATAAAAATAAAATGCTGGGGGTTAGGGGATCCACTTTTAGAAATCTCAAATTATTATAAAATGGAAATTGCCAGTATTACCCAATTAAGTTGAACCAGCCATAAAGGCGGTGTTATTATTTATCCATAAACCAGCCATATAGGCGGTAATTATCTGTCACCTAAAGACCGTCCTATTAGCGGTGTCACATTATGTTACATAATTAAAACCAGCCATTAAGGCGGTATCAACTTTTAATCCATATTAAATTACAATTTCCATATTATAATTAAAGTGAGATTAATCTACCTTTACTATTTCTAATTTAGAAATCTCCCTTATTATAATATATAAATCTGCGTCATAATTACCAACCAGCCATATAGGCGGTATCCTGATTAAATCAAATTAATAATTTATTACCAACCATGCGGTATCCATGCTTAGTCAGGTTAAAACCAATTTATAATTAATTACCAACCGACCAATATGGCGGTATCTTCATTAAGTCAGGTTTTAACTAGTTTATATATTATAATTGAGGGAGATTAATCTTAGATATTTATGTCTTTTGTTATTTTCCTTAGTATTTTCTTTTGTGTTTTTATTTATTTATTTGTTCAGCAAATCCACATTCAACCAACCAAAAGCGATCATTCTCTTCTCCCTCAATTAGATACCTGTAAATAAATAGTATCAATAATTAATAACAACAGTAGAATTTAAGTCCTCGTGGGATCAATATTTTTATACTACTTGAATGATTTGTGCGCTTGCGTTATACATGTGTGATTACGCACCGGTCAGGGAACCGTAACCGACCGGTTAGGTTCTGGTTCGGTTTACGATTCTGGTTCCACTTAAGTGTGGAACCGGAACCGAATCAGAATTAACCGGTTCGGTTCTGGTTCCACACTTGTGGTATACGGCCTCTATATACGGCCGAACCGAAACCGAACTGCCGGCCGTGTCTAATGGTATACGGCCTCAGTAACACTCATTGGTGCATCTATTATACACAGACTTGGGACAGAAGGGGAGCTGGACCCTTCAGCCTTGTCCCCACTTCCAACTCGGTGTGAACGATGCTTTCAACCAAAAATCTATAGAAGTAATATTATAGAGTTAGTAGGCCTACAACAGGCTCGAAATATTAATGAACTCGCTAAGATGGTAACTCTAGCAACATGAAGTCAGTATTTCCATAACGTCGCTACTCTAAATGCCATAATCGTAGTATATTTATGTGGTCGAAAGACATCATTGGGTCATAAAAACAAAAACACATATCCAACTATATAATCATTGCCTAAAGATCAAAGTTCTATTTCCTATGGATTCAACGAATAACACAATACATTCAAGTATATGTAAAACAATATGTTGACAGATGATTTTCGTCCCAGGGGCAGTTTCGAGATAACTCATCGGAGACAACATTCCCTCAACCTTGAATTTGTTTGGTTATGGGGAGACCAAAGACAAATTTTGGCGAAAAATAAAAAACACATAAGAAATCGAAAACAAATGATTTAACGTGGTTCGTTGGAGCTTGTCCAACCTACGTCCATGATCGCAGATAGGGGTGGGGGGGTTCTTTTATTACTAAACCGAGCTCGGTCGACCTGTTTTAGTGAAGGTCTAATAAAACCGAGCAGGTTGTGCTATTTCTTACAAGTAGTTCTCAAATGGAATATTTTGTAACCCTTAAAAATTTGATCAAACTTCCCTTATATACTACTCAATACATGGCACAATTCCCGTATCTTTGTGACGTCAGCCTCTCAAATTTGTAGATTTGCAGTGATTTGACAGGTTCTCTTCCCCATTCTACCGTCTCCGAAAATAAGACCCACCCTACGAATCCCTGTCACATCACGCCGTAAAAGTGCATTGTCTAACCCTTTTTCATTAATGATGACAGCCTGTTGAATTTCGAATGTGAGAGTTTTTGGAGGGAAAATCTAGTTGTTCCCATCACGCGTCGATCTTCGAGAGGTCGACAAGATAATGAACTAATACGCCCCCACCATTTCCGACCTGATTCACAATATTCGAGCTATCGATCCTGGGAGTGAATAGAAATTAACTGAGCTACTGGGCTATTATGGTCGATCTCGACTCACTTGTTGTCGGTCTTGAAAAACTGAATCATGCTATGTCCTCTGGATGAGTGGAACTTCCCTATTTGCCCTTACCGATCTATTCAGAAACCTTAGCCGCAGAAATCCCCATCAACATCTGTCCCCTAGTTCTCGATTCCAATGAGCGTACGAGTTGGTGTCGGGAACTATATAAATCAGAGATGTGTTGATAGATTGCCAGGTGGTTGATCCTCGGAATTGTACAGAGAACTACCCTGGTGTCAACTTTGGCCATCCTCAATGCCTTCGCATGGTCTGTCCTCAAGCCAGTGTTAGGCACTCGGTGGGACGCAACCTAACCCCGAGGTGATGGAACGAAGTATTCTGCGGAACGAGTCCACCCCCGATCTGGTGAAATAGTAAAGTCTCGGCGGAACGAATCCAGCCCCGAGCTGGTGGAACATAACAGTCTCGGCGGAACGAATCCAGCCCCGAGTTGGTGGAACAATACAGTCTCGGTGGAATGAATCCAACCCCGAGCTGGAAGAATAATACAGACTCGACGGAATGAATCCAGCCCCGAGCTGGTGGAATAATACAGTCTCGGCGGAATGAATCTAGCCCCGAGCTGGTGGAATAATACAGTCTCGGTGGAACGAATCCAGCCTCGAGCTGGTGGAACAATACAGACTCGGCGGAACGAATCCAGCCCCGAGCTGGTAGATCAATACAGACTCGGTGGAACGAATCCAGCCCCGAGCTGGTGGAATAATACAATCTCGGCGGAACGAATCCAGCCCCGAGATGGTGGAATAATACAGTCTCGGCGGAACGAATCCAGCCCCGAGCTGGTGGAAGAATACAGACTCGATGGAACGAATTCAGCCCCGAGCTGGTGGAACAATACAGACTCGATGGAACGAATCTAGCCCCGAGCTGGTGGAACAATACAGACTCGGCGGAATGAATCCAGCCCCGAGCTGGTGTAATAATACAGTATCGGCGGAATGAATCCAGCCCCGAGCTGGTGGAGCAATCGAGACTTACACGAGGGAAGATTTTCAACCTCTGAGGCTCTGCGGATCCTGGCGCGGGCGTCCCCTTACTAGACCAGTGAAAAATGAAAATTGGAACAAAGTAAAGTTAACATAAAGTGGAGGTGGCTTAGCACATACCCCAAACAAAAATCACAAGTAAAAATAGCAACTCGGATGCTTCGAGGAAGCGTCCTGCCCGAGGCCTCCAAAACATAATTCTGAACCTTACAATTCAATGTCCCAGCAAACCAAGCTATGGATACGCCGATCCGGGTGGTCAGGAAAATCCCCATGGGGGACACGGACACCCCGTGTGTGCCTTCCCTGGGTGGTACTCAATGGGACTCACCAGCCGACTCATAGGGGAAGAAATCTCCCTAGGTCCGGTTTACCCGAGACTTCTGTAATCAAGGGGACCATTCTGCCAAACCCAAGCCAGGTGGTCTGATGGTACTCAGCGGGACTCACCAGCCGACTCGTAGGGGAAGAAACCTCCCTAGGTCCGTTTTACCCGGGAGCATGATGGTCATGGAGGTAATTAAGCCATCCTCATGCCAAACTCTCTGAAAGTCTTCAACAGGATTCTCACCAGCCGACCTGCAGGGGGAGGAGCATCCCTGGGTCCGGTTTACCAGAGCTGTTCCTTAAATATGCGAGTCATGGGGTGATGACGCTCCGGCCTCGGGGGTTTGATAATGACACCCGGGGTTGGCGTGCCACGAAGGGTTCACGCGTTTCCCACATGTACTTCATCCCTTGATGCGTTCTGGATCCTTAAATGTGAAAGGATTCAGGTCAGGACATTTTCACCCGGGGGTTTGATAATGACGCATGGGATTGGCATGCCACGTGCTTGGTGCCCTTCCTGACTACCGAGAACCCATTCACATCGAGCATGTCCCAAAAATATTGAACATGATTTTCACATTTAATTAAACAACAAGTAAAGTGGACAAGCTTTTTAATTCAGAAGGAGAAAAACATATTCATATTCATGGGACCTACTGCCCTTCTTACAACTCTTGGCGGGTCATTTCAATAGAGGCTTTACAAAAAGTCCTCTGGTCCTGGCTAGTTTGCCTATTTACTTGTGATTCAAAGAAAAAGGCTATTGGAAGTACCTTCTTAGCATTTCAGCATTCCAGGGCTTCTTGAGCTGGGTATTGTCCAGTTGTTCCAAAAGATAGGCACCCGGTCTTATTATCTCCAATATTCTATATGGCCCTTCCCATTTGGCCCCCAACGAACCTTCCTCGGGCCTTCGGGTATTCAATGTAACCCACCTTAAAACCAGATCTCCGGGAAGGAAAGATCGTATCTGAACCTTCTTATTGTAGAAATGGGCCATCCTCTGCTGACAGATAGCTGCTTTCATAGCCGACTTCTCCCGCTTTTCTTCGATCAGATCAAGATGATTTATGATAAGCTCTTCATTCTGCTCGGCTTCAAAATGTCAGACCCGATGGGTGATCATCCCTATCTCTGTTGGGATAACTGCCTCACACCCGTAAGCCAAAGAAAAAGGGGTCTCTCTAGTGGAATCCTTGTAGGTCGTCTGGTGTGCCCATAATACTTCTGGTAATTCTTCGACCCACAATCCTTTACAAGATCCGAGCTTGGCCTTTAAATTTTCCTTGATCGTCTTGTTGGTAGCCTCGACTTTCCCGTTGGACTCGGGATGAGCAGGTGAACAAATCTCAAGGCGATTTGAAGATCTTAATAGAGTTTCCTGAAACCCTTACTGTCAAATTGTTTCCCATTGTCGGTAATGATGGCCCGGGGAATTTCAAACCGGTAAAATATATTCTTTTTTACAAAATTTGTTGCCATGTTTTCTGTGATTGCAGACAGAGGTTCGGCCTCTACCCACTTAGTGAAATAATCAATGGCGACAATGGCGTATTTGGCTTGTCCTGTCCTGCAGGCATTGGCCTGATGATATCTAGCCCCCACTGGGCGAACGGCCAGGGGCTAACTATTGAAGTCAATTGCTCTGCCGGCTGGTGATGAAGGTTGGCATTCTTCTGACACCCCTCACATTTTCTTGCTACCTTCATTCCGTTCTGGTGCATGGTCGGCCAAAAGAATCATTGTCTCAATGCTTTATGTGCGATGGACTGTCCCCCGACATGACTTCCACAAATTCCCCCATGGATCTCCCTGAGCACATAGTCAGCCTCTTCTGCTACGAGGCATCTCAAAAGCGGCACAGTATACCCCCTTGTTGGATAATATGACCCATAGCGTCACTATTTGCACAGATCATTGTGTTTCTGTAGCAAATTAACTATGTAACAAGGAAATTGCACTCTCGTCATTTGTGATTAGATCACCATAGATATATAATGAAGAGAGGTCCCTATGATTAGTTCCTGGATTGAGATGATATGAGACAGTATCAGTCCACGAAGGATTAATCATTAAATATCCCTAGCCGTAGTATTATCGAGACTGGACATCGATAATGCGGAATAGGCTAGTATTGCACTTGTGCGCGTTGTGAGGGTACAACGGCATAGTTCTCATATATATAAGTATTGGATACTTGTGCAAGTGCGATAGGAGGTCGTGTTTCACCGATGGTACGGAAACACAGCTTCGCTCTGGATAGACCCTTCGGAATCCCATTGGTATTATGACTAGGTGTCTATGGGAGGCCGAAATCAAGGTAGGTGTGTATAGTCTTAACCTGAGACTTGCATCGCTAATACTTACGACAATCGGTAAACTTTGGTTTTGGTGGTTGGGGGATCTTAACTGGTTCTGTGTTCACCTCTTCTGGGTTTATCAGGAATCGTAGTGTATTGGATGTGATGTCGAGACGGAAGTATCACTCCAGTCATAGTGGAGATGATGTCACGCAGGATACGGTATTAGTGCTCTTAAGTGATGCGCATCCAATCGTGATATTATGACCAGGTCATGATATCCGATTATAGAGACTAGTTACCAGACATCCGATATGTGTTTCGGACGGGGCAGACACTTATCCAGCCCCAGCCCTAGCACGTGACTATCCGATACTGGGCCGATATGCACAATACATTAGTATACTACGCTTGATATAGATCTTAAATATTCTTAAAAGGATATGTCCGGAGAATTGGGATGACTTGGTGCTTTGCTAGGAGTTGACCTTGTCTCGTAAATCGGTAGAAGTAGTACTTGGTACGTACGTGATTCGGATACTCCGACGACCGTATTTACTGCCAACTTATCCGGAGATCTCATGGGTCGCTTCCCGATAATCCACCGATGACGCACAACTTGCACTCTTGAATAATCTGGGATTATATAGATGAGAGAGAAAATTAATCTAGGATTAATTACGGAGATATTTTATCTAGGATAAAATATCGTCTAGAGAGAGATAACGATTAATTTGGAATTAATCGGTAAATTAATATATTCGATATATTAAACGAAATTAGATTTCGACGCGGAATTAAAATTAGATTTTAATTCGGGCAAACGAGTTAATTTAGAATTAATTCGTTAGCGACGTAAATAATAATTTCGCTAGGCGCAATTATTTATTTAAATTCGATTTAATTAACGTCGCGACGTAAGTTCGGTATTTCGGAAATATCGAACCCGAACGCATGAGTGCACGTGGGCCCACTTTCATTTGGAAACGTGTGGGGCCCACATGACACATGTCATATTATGCATTATTTAATTCTAATGCATTGCATGGAGATAGTGTACAATGCACTCAATGGTTTTGCATGGAAATTGAGTGTTTGACACTCTAAGCCATTGCATGATTTGTGTCATAAGTTTATTATTAATTTAATAAATATTATGGCATAAATATAAATTTATTTTTTGTAACAAAATTCTTAGAACTCTCTCAACTCTTTCATCTCTCTCACGCCAAAGTGTGGCTGCTCTTCACTGGTTTTGAACCAGTTTGGGCGTGAACAATAGGGAAGCAAGAGTGGATTTTCATGGTGAAAATTCAAGTGCTAGCACACTTACAAGTCTTGCGAAGGTGGTAGGGAGGTTCGACCATGAGCCGGGATCCATCCAACGAAGCTAGGAGCTGCGTTTCTCATCTCAAAATTCTGTTTTTGGAGGCAGTGGACTGCATGCAGTAAGCTAACATGGCAGTGCGTTTTTTGGGTTCATTTGTCTTCAAATCGACTCTACCAACCAATGTAAGTATTCCGCTATCTTCGTTGGTGTATTCACGCATTATTTCATGTCTTGTTTGATCATGGGACCTTAGAAAAACTCAACACCCCTCTGGTATAATACTCATTCTATCAAAGAAAACTGCTACGATACCTCAATTTTCTCGCTTCTTTCCTATCTTCAAGCGTCTCCCCAGTCTCCAAATACTTCTTGATCGGGTCCATCCAAGAGGCCTCATCTCCGACTTCCACTTCCATTACCTCTGGATTCCCAACGCTCTTTTCTTGTAGACAAATCAACGAGATGGTCATAGGCTTCTCCGATTTAATAGAAGATGCCGGTCGAGCTAATGAGTCTGTTTGATGGTTACTTTCTCGACTGATCTGCTCAAACTGCACACTACCTATTTCTTCGGCCAGCTTATTTACCTTGGCCATATACGCCACCATGTTAGGCTCCCTAGCCTGAAACTCGCCTCTCAACTGCTGGGTGGCCAGCTGGGAGTCGCTATTTACAATCACATTTCGGACGCCCACCGCTGTACACAACCTTAATCCGACCAAAATGGCCTCATACTCTACTTCGTTATTGGTGGCGTCAAAAGCAAATCTCAAGGCATAGACCACCTCCTCACCGTCACTACTCCGTAACATGACCCCGGCCCCATAGCCCTGCGAACTAACAGATCCATCCACAGACAACTCCCACTTGGTCTCCGAAATTTCTAAAACCTGGGGCCCGGTGAACTCGGCCATAAAATCCACCAGAGCCAGCCCTTTCACTGCCACTATTGGCAAATAAGATATATCGTATTCACTCAAATCCACTTACTATTTTATCAACCGGCCCGAAATCTCCGGTTTATGCAGGATCTGCCTCAAAGGGTGGTCTGTATAGACTCCAATATGATGAGCTTGAAAGTATGGTCTCAGCTTCCTGGCAGCCGTAACCAATGATAATGCCACCAGTTCATGAGCCAGATATCTCGTCTCCGCATTCAACATGGCTTTGCTAATGTAATATACCAGCCTTTGGATCTTATCGGCCTCCTGCACTAACACCGAGCTCACAGCATATTTAGATACAGCTAAATACAAAAACAAAGTCTCACCAGGGATCAGTTTGGCAAAAAGTGGAGGTTGGGCCAAATATTGCTTGAGCTGTGTGAAGGCTTCCTCGCACTCTTCCGTCCATGTGACACTTTTTTTAATCTTCTTAATCAACTTGAAAAATGGATGGAACTTGTCGGTAGCACGAGATATGAACCGGTTTAGTGCAGCCACCCGACCTGTCAAGCTTTGCACTTCTTTGAGTGTCTTGGGAGACTTCAAATCCAGAACTGCTTGGATCTTCTGCGGGTTAGCCTATATTCCCTGCGCATTGACCATATACCCTAGAAAATTCCCTGATGGCACTCTAAATGGGCACTTTTCTGGATTCAAACTCATGTCGTGCTTTCTTATCAGCTCGAAGGTTTCTGCGAGGTCGGCCAAATGACCCTCCGATTTCATAGTCATTGTTATCATGTCATCCACATACACTTGCATGGTTTTTCCGATGAGGGGCTTAAAGACCTTGTTCACCAACCTCTGAAATGTTGCCCCTGCATTCTTCAAACCGAAAGGCATCACCCTATAAAAATACAGCCCCCGATCCGTGATGAATGTAGTCTTCTCCTCGTCCCCGGGATGCATTTTTTCATGGTTGTAACCCGAAAATGCGTCCATGAAACTAAGCAGTCCGTGACAGGCAGTTGAATCCACCAGCTGATCTACTTTCGGGAGTGGGAAACTGTCTTTCGGGCAGGCCCTATTGAGGTCGATGAAGTCCACACACATCCTCCATTTCCCGCTAGGCTTCTTCACCAGAACCACATTGGAGACCCACTCCGGGTACTTTACCTCTCGGATAAAACCTTCTTTTAGCAATCCCTCTACCTCGACCGCTATCACCTCACAACGCTATTGGTTGAATATTTTTCTTTTTTACTTGACTGGCTTGTGACTCGGATCCATCGCCAAGTGATGGCTGATGAACTTAGGGTCTATCCCGGGCATGTCGCTTTGCCCCCAAGCAAAGATATCCGCATACGGCTTCAAAAGCTTTAGGAGATCATTCTTCAAGTTTTCTTCCAAACATGCTCCTACCTTGATGATTTTCCCTGGACCAAAGAGTTCCACCGACTCCAGCTCTTCGGCTGCCCCCAAACAGGCAAACTTCTTGAATCACACATCTGGACATTCGTCTGATTATTCATCCTCCTCCTCTTTCTCCATTCTTCTCTTCTTCCGCTTATCCTTCTCAACACAAAAAGTTTCTTTCGAAACAGTAGCAAAGCAACTCTGGGCCATCTTCCGACTTCCGCATACAATCCCGATCCCGGTCCGGGCGGGAAATTTCAGTTTTAAGTAATAACATGACATGGCGGCCTTCATCTTTATCATGAAGGGCCGGCCCACAATGACTTGATAACTGCTCATGCAATCCACCACCGTGAAGTCTATCATGATCGTCCGGGTACATGGGGGAGTTCCGACCGTCATGGCCAACTGTATTCTTCCCAGTGGGATGACTGTTGCTCCTCCAAACCCGTATAAGGGCGTTCCCTCCTAAGTCACTATCGCATACTATATCCCCAATCCATCCAAGGTTTCCTTGGAGATTATGTCGACCGCACTCCCCGGATCCACCAAAATCATGTCTACCTCTGCTCCCCCTATAACTACTTTAATTATCAATACGTCATCGTGTGGAAAACTAACCTCATGTGCATCTTCGTTGGTGAATATTATAGGGACCGACCGATCACTTTGCAAGCCCTGGGTCTGCTCCACCGATATTATCTCTGATCCTTGGACCCTACAGTAATTTTTTCTTGACCGGTTCGAGTCTCCGGCCAGCGTCCTTCCTCCGGCGATGGTATATGTTTGTCTATGCCTTTGCCGCTGTTGAGCTGTCATGGCCCATTGGTCAATGTACTTATTTAGATAGTCGTTCTGCGCTAGATTTTCCATCTGCTCTCGCAGATCCTTACAACCCTCGGCCGAGTGTCCCCTCATATTGTGGTGCACACAATAATGTTTTTCGTTCTTCTTTTCTACCAGATACTTTCTTAGATCGGGCTCCATTAAGAGGCCTTTACCTTGAATTTCTTTCGCGATCTGAGCCATTGGTTTGTTCAAGGGTGTGTAGCCTACTCCCCCGGCCACATGGTTTACTTGCATCTGAGCTCTCCTCTCTTATGGCGCATTGCTGGGAGGCACCGACCTGAACTCCCTCTGTCTGGGGGAGGATTCCTCAACTCTCTATCCGGCCTCCATGGAATCTCCGACTTCTGCACTTTTTCCTTCTGAACCTCTCCCTTCCGGGCGGCCTTCTCCTATTCCTCTATCAAAATGAACTTTTTTGCCAACTCCAGAGCTATGGCGTAGTCTGGTACGTCCTGGACCCTCAAGTGAGTCCACAATCTTCCCACCTTTAGGGCCCCTTTAATACTTTCCAAAGCCTTCATTAACTCATAGGCCCTGACCTCGAGCACCAAATTGTGGTACATTTCAATAAAATTCTTCAAGGGCTCATCATCCCGATGCTTCATCAACCTCAACTCTCCTATTGTCTTTTTTGGAACACACGCTCCTTTGAAATGCCGAATTAACAACTTCCTGAGCTGTGAGAAACTACTGATTCTCCATGGAGTCAAACTTCTGAACCACAGAATTGCGGGTCCACCTAGGGTCAAAGGAAACACCTTGCAGATGGCCACTCCCACCATTCCCTGTACTTCCATTAGCAAGACGAAGTTCTCAATGTGAGACTTAGGATCAGTGTGACCCCTGTATGCATTTATTGATGGCATTGTGAACCGCCTAGGAAATTTTGCCAACAAGATTTCTTCTGTAAAGGGAGATGCCATCTCTCCGTCCTGACCATCCCCTTTATCCACCTTTAGATTTTCCTCCCATTTTTTCATTTCTTTTCTAAACCAGGCTTTCATATGGTTATCAGTATCATCATATTGCCTCCCCCGAAAATCTTCACATCTGTTGCCCCGATCACGACGTGCACCATGGCTAGACACCTCTCACTCCCCTCTCCCATATCTCATACATTCTCCCTTCTTGGAGCGTGGGCTATTACTTGATGACTCCAACGTTTGTCTCTCTTCTTCTTCCCCTAACATTCTTTCCGTTGGCGGGGCTCTCGCTATCACCACTGACATCACCCTCTGTGGCTCCTTCCTCCTGAATTCATTGTCACCGCTCAAATCTACCACATTTTTCCCTTCTGTTATCTTCTTTCTCCTCCAACTTGGACCAGCCTCCATCCTCTAATTGTTTGCTTTTTCCAGCATTTCTAGTTTCTCCAAATTTCCTCATGAGTGTCTGGTTCTCCTCCCTATCCTTTCTCATGCTCTCTTCCATTTTTCCCATCCACTCCGTTGTTGAACTCTCTGATGACCTATGGTTCCCATCTTCCGCCATCGTCTTACTACGCAAGCTATTTTTTACTCTTTCCCCACAGACGGCACCAACTGTTGACAGATGATTTTCGTCCCAGGGGTAGTTTCTAGATAACTCACCCGAGGCAACCTTCCCTCAACCTTGAATTTGTTTGGTTATGGGGAGACCAAAGGCAAATTTTGGCGAAAAATAAAAAACACATAAGAAGTCGAAAAGAAATGATTTAACATGGTTCGGTGGAGCTTGTCCAACCTACGTCCACGGTCGCAAAAGAGGGGTGATGGGGTTATTTTATTACTAAACCGAGCTCGGCCGACCTGTTTTAGTGAAGGTCTAATAAAACCGAGCAGGTTGTGCTATTTCTTACAAGTAGTTCTCAAATGGAAAATTTTGTAACCCTTACAGATGTGATCAAACTTCCCTTATATACTACTCAATAAATGGCACTGTTCCCGTATCTTAGTGATGTCAGCCTCGCAGATTTGCAGATTTGTAGCGATTTGACAGGTTCTCTTCCCCATTCTACCGTCGCCAAAAGTAAGACCTACCCTACGAATCTCGTCACATCACGCCGTGAAAGTGCACTATCTGACCCTTTTCATTAATGATGACAACCTGTTGAATTTTGAATGTGAGAGTTTTTGGAGGGAAATCTAGTTGTTCCCATCACGCGTTGGTGTTTGAGAGGTCGGTCAGATAATGAACTGATCCGCCCCCACCTGATTCACAATATTCGAGTTATCGATCATGGGAGTAAGTAGAAATGAACCAAGCTACCGGGCTATTGTGGTCGGTCTCGACTCACTTATTGCCGGTCTTGAAGTACTGAATCATGTTATGTCCTCTAGAAGAGTGGAACTTCCCTATTTGCCCTTATCGATCTGTTCAGAAACCTTAGCCGCGGAAATCCCCATCAACACAATATATTATCATATAAGGTAAATGCAATAATCATGAAAATAGTAAAGGTGTTGGAGCACTTACAGCGAATGAAAATTGGCGACGAGGTAGCAATGGTGACCGAAATAGTGAATGGCGATAACGAGAATGTTGGCAGAAGTAGAGCTTCGGAGAGAGTCTCAGTCAAAAGTAAAGAATGAAAAAATGGTTGTATGCAACATAGATTTCTCCTATATATGAAAACATGCCTCAGCCATTCGATCTGAGTAATGAGTAGTCGCCAAAGATCAACGGCCCAGAAGCATTGTAAAAATGCACCTCCTATAACGTGAAAGATAATTGTCAGCCCAAAGTATTAATTACAACAAGACGATTGTCACCTCTTGAAGCGATGTTCGATGTGTTTCAAATCTCAAATTGGCATCAAAACCTAGCTCGCAGATCGTGGTAATCAGCATAGCTAGCAGCTCGTGGTGATCGATTTAACTTTCGGGCTCCTTGTCCACGCTATTAAGCTTCCACCATGCCAAAACCGTGCTAGAAGCTGGGGGCTTATGTTATGGGTGAATTCAACTCATAGCCAGAATGAGCCCGAGCGAGTGAAACATGCCCACTAGCATTAGAATCTTAATAAAAGGAAAGTTAAGCATTTTCATACGATCTCCATTTTTTATGAATTTTATATCGTTGGAAAGCTAAGATTGAGATCTACAACTTTTGTGTTGGATATTTCTCCAGTTTCGAATTAGAAATAGGTCAATAATGTAACTCAAAATTCAGATGAACAGTACCTACAGACTAAATTGGGGAATTTGTAAAATTTCAAACATTTTTCATCATTTAACCTTTTGCAAACAACCCCTAGTATATAAAGAGGGCATCACTCTTTCATCCTTCATTTTTGAGAGAAGAAAACGTGAGATAATGGAGGAGTTAGAAGATGCAAAATTTTCCTTCATCTTGTCCACCAAATTTGGGTTGATTCAAGGGCTCAATCACACATGCAAGCTTAGAAGAAAGAAGTGGAAGCTTTGGAGATTATGCTAGTAAAGAGAAATGAATTCAAGGTAAGAAAATATTTGATCCAAACTTGAATTGATAATGTTATGGTGATTTGGTAATTGATATGTGTTATTGACTTGAGGTTGATGAGGTTTAGCTAATTATTGTGTTGTTAATAATTTGAGAAACCCCCAAATTAAGAAAATCATAGACATGGATTACATTGGAATTCATGGAGTTTAATGTTGTAATTTGATGATTTGAGAATTAATGGATTGTGCTTGGGTGATGATAACATGTGTTTTTTTGGAAATTGATTGAGAGTTGGATTTGTTTCTTTTGTTCTAATATTGAAGTGTTAAAAAAAAAATACTTGTGTGAATGTGGTAAGGTTGGTGTTGATATTGCTTGTTGATTTTTAAAGTAAGATAAGGGCTGTTTTGGTTGTTTGATGAAGGCTTGATACATGTTAAAGTGTATTAGTAGTGCTAAAAAGGAAGGATAAAAAGAGTTTGTATTAAATATAATGTGGATCCACAATGCACACCTAGTGTTCGATAAAATGACGACCTTGATAAGATTAAGAAATTAAATAATTTTAATGTATGATAATATGTGTTTATTGAGCTGGAAAATCTGGTAATGATGATCAAATTAATTAAAGTTAATAGAGGGATGACATTGGTATGTTGGGCAGTGAGTTTAATGAAGTCACATTCTGGACAGGTTGTGAATTTCTACTTATAAGTCAAGTTTGTGGTGTCTGATTGATGAAGCGTAAATTTTTGGGTAAACAATACACATAAGGGAGTAACATATCCAAAATATAGAATTTTTGGACTTAAGATGAGATCGGACCGAATTTTTGAATTCGGGAAATCTGCTGCCCCTGTGCCCAGTTTTTTCAGTTGCACAGCCCCTGAACTTCAGTCCATAACTTGAGTTTCTGGTATCAAAATTGAGAACCGTAAAAACATACATAAAGTAGATACATTATAAACCATTCCAGTAAAATTTCAGCTTCAGATTCATCCCCAATTAATCACAGTAAATTTTCAAATTTAGACATCGAGCAGTGAATTTTCTAGCGATTAGTGAAATATAAGTTTCCACTACCGCATTTGTACAACTCCAAATCTAAGCCCGTAAAATTCATGGATACCATAGATATCTCCAAAACTCCAGTAGATTAAGTGTCCATGTATTGCATATTCTTTCATGTGATATGAAAATATTCTGAGTTATAAAGAAAGAAAACTAACGTTGTTTTGACTTTAGATCGACGTCAGAATACTCGGAAGTCACCTACATCGCATACCGCATCTGAATTACCATAACACTTTGAGTGGATATTTTTCTCTTAACGGGGTGTATTCAGAATTTTAATTATTTTTTCAGATTATAATTTTGCAGATCTTGATTTGATTAATTTATACTAGAAATTGTTGATTTCAAGCGAGTTGAAAATTATGATTTAAGCTTTTGATAAAGTTTGGCTTCAGATTAATGCTTTGATGATGAAAATGATTTCAAAGGTATGATTTTATTATTTTGGAGGCATGGGGGAAAACCCCACCTCAGATGTAACTTGATACAGATATGGAATTGACGGATATCGGTAACCAATTCGGATATAGATGTGTGCACACGGGATACTGGACTAGAGATGACAGATGCCTCTAGATCCTAATTATAGGGTTAGTGGGAAAGCGAGGCCCCTAGACCCGAATTTCAGAGACAGGTTGGTGGTACTGATAGCACCACTGTTTTATGGTTTAGTGGCTTGGGGGACTGTGCGTACAACGCCCCAAAACCACGAGATTATTGTACAGATTGACAGATGATTTTACATATGGTTTTGTGAATGATTTTCACAAAGGTTTTGAAAATGAAATCTTGACTTATATCTTATGGATTCAGAGACAGACTTCTGAGACATGATTCTTTAGAGAGAATGGTTCCGTAAAAGAGTTCTCAAGAGAACTCTTAATTTATAGAGATTCTAGAAAATATTTTCAGAACAGAAAAGTTTTTTACTTTAGATGATTTTGGTTTTAGAACCATGAGTTTTCAAAAAGGATTTCAGTTCCCTTTTTTTAAAAAATTATCCACTCACTAGGTCGTTCAAACGATCTAACCCCCCACTCCCAGTGATCTGTGTTGCAGGTATACCTGGAGGGCGATCTTGAGAGGATGGCTACTGTTGGCAGTCACTTAGGTGTCAGGTCCACCATGTTGAGTACAAAAATCAGCATAGTCCGTGTCAAGTAAAAATTGCACATCATACATTGTAGAGGATGTCTTTGTGTGTGTCCATTATCAGAATTGTAATGTAATGTACTAATGAGTACATTGTGTTTGATATTTAAGATGCATTTTATTGATTATTGAGTTGGGCAATGGACCCTTTTGCATGAGTTATGCATGTAATGAGGTTAACAGTGTTGGTCATAGTTAGAGGCTCAGAGGATAAGGTGGTCTATTCCCCGTCAGTAGCATCTCCAGTTAGGGGATGTTACATGCTAAAACCCAAGCTCGCGTGCCAGAGGAAGCCACCATCGACCTCATTAAGATTGCTCAATAACATGAGCTAACCTTGAAGCTTCTACGAGCTCGTCACATCCCTTGAGGGATCTCGTTGGATATGATCGCAGCTCGCTAAAATGTGACGTAAAGGCCACAGGGAACCCTGAAAGTCCACAAATGGTCAAGAATTCCATTAAAGAGAGAATATCACCACAAGTAAACTGCATCACTGAGAATCTCTCCTTCCAATTTAAGATAATATTAAATTCCCATAAATTTGGGATTAAACATGGCAATATGATCTTTTATTTATCTCTCATCAATATTTATCTTACTATAACTCCCTTCCAATTGGTAACACCTTCTCAATACAATAAATAAGGGGGTGAAGCCATTGTGAGGGGGATTTGGAAAAATAGTACCAAAATTCTGTCAAAATTAAGAGAGAATTATAGCATTGAGAATCTTGTAATCCCATTAATAAAAGTGACTAGTGGATGTAGGCCTTTGTTTTAGCCCAACCATGTTAAAGATTATGTTCTTTTTATTTATTGTGTCGTAACTCGGTGTTAACCGATTTTCACCATCAACAAACATAAACCTCAAATAAAAATGACGTTTACTAAAATAACCACTGGGGATTGGTGAGATAAATTGAGGGAGTCAAATGTCACTAATCTTTTTTAAAATAAGTCATCGTGATCAAATAGTCAATTTAATTGAAATTGTAATTAGTATTTTTGGCTACCATTGGAAGCTTCAAGGCCAACAATATTGTTTCCATTGAAAAAATCGATGACAACAATTCAGATATTGAGAAAAGATTATTGAAAAGATACAACTTCGGCTGAATTCAGCTGCCTTAATTGTTAAGATTGGTGCTCGGAGTGCCAATTCGAATCGTATTTATGTCCGACTCATGAATACGAATAATTCTTTTTTCCATAATATTACTTATTTATGGTAGCACCTCCTGTTTTTTGTTGTGGGCATTTTATATCGTACCGCAAGTGTACGGAGTCAAGTTTTAGTAAAGATGAGTTAAGAGTGTCGAACCCACAATTGACTCGCACTAAATACTACAATTGATAATCCTAACTTTATTTAGAAGATAAATAATTAAGATTTAACTGAATAAATAAAATATAAAAATAATTTAATAGGAGGAACTAATACGATAGAGATTCTGGAATCTGATTTCACCTAGCTATCTCCTATATATTTGTCATGCCAATTAATCATTGTTCAGTTATATTATTTATAAGTCAAGACTCTGAAAATATCCACTCCCTCTCTCGAGTATCAGTGAAAATATCATCAACTACAGACTTCAATATCTCTATAAAAATCTAGTAGTTAACAACTCATTATGCTTTGTAATTCTATATTAACGACTTCAAAAGAACTTATATATTCTCTCGAACTCTATAAAACTCCTAGGTTATATTCTCTAGATCTTTTCAAAATCCCCTCTCTCGAGTGATAGATTCTAAACATTCATCATTTTAATTGTGGCCAGCAACCAAGAAGTATTAAACTCAAAAGAATATAAATAAACTTAATAAAACTTCATAACAAAATCGATAATCAATACAAAGGTTCAAGCATCACTTACATCATTCTCCAGAATTAAGGAGTTAGTTCATGACTAAAAGATAAAAACAATAAAAACAATTCATGAATCTAATGGAAATAATTAGAATTCTAAGAAAGAAACTAGAAGATTTAACCCGAATTGAATCTCTTCCACTTCGGACGTCACCGCCTTCATCTCCTCTTGTCGCTCTTCAATCTTTCTCCTTGGATCTCTATAAAATTGAGTGTTTTGTGTTTTATGTTGTGTATTAGTCTCCCCTCTTGAGTCTTGGATGAACTTATATATTTATAATAAAGCCTTGGGATCCTTGTGCATCAAAAAAATCCTAAAATCAGTGTTATGGATCATTGCGGGGCGCCGCAGCGCCGAGAAGTTGGCGCTGCGATGCCGAAACCCCTAGATATTATATGTGTGACACTGATGAGGCACCGCGGTGGCCAAAGAGTTATGCCGCGGTGCTAGTAACTTTTTCTGGCTTGCCGATTCTGCGTTTCTGCTTTTTTCGTGTGCTTCCGGTGCGTCCGTATGGTCCCAAAACACGTACGAATGTCCCAAGATCCATGCATCAATGCTTCCTATAAATAAAACATAAAAGAACTACAAAATACATTAAATGATTCCGGTTCTGCGTTTCTGCTTTTTTCTAGCTTGCCGATTCTGTGTTTCTGGTTTTTTCGTGTGCTTCCGATGCATCCGTATGGTCCCAAAACACGTACGAATGTCCCAAGATCCATGCATCAATGCTTCCTATAAATAAAACATAAAAGAACTACAAAATACATTAAATGATACAGAAACTAACAAAATAGTAAGCTAAAAATGCAGGAATATATGGGTATAAACCACACTTATCAAACACCCCCGAACTTAAGATTTTGCTAGTCTCGAGCAAAAGAAAAAATAAAACTAAATAAATAAAATTAACAAAATTAACTATGCCACTTTCGTAGGGATCACGATTGTATTTAGCGTATGCAACAAGCCTTTAAACCCCTAGGCGACCCTAGTGGACGAGTTATAGTCTCGTGAGGGCTTACAACGACGACACCCACAAACGTCATTCACAAACATGCAATCATGCAAAAATAAATACAAAAATAAAAATAAAAATAAAAACAAATAAAATAAAATAAAATAATCTCGTTAGTTATGGATATTCTTGTCCTCAAAGAGTGCTTATCAGAGAAATCAAAGAACCTTCAAAGTACTCAACGCAACTTAAATCCAAGTTCTTGAATAAACAATCTAAGCCAGACTCACATTGTGTGTGCGTAAAAGTTTGTTCACAACTCGACTCATAAGTAAGCTAACTCGATGATTTTGTCTCAAAAATTGAGATCTGATGGGTCAAACCAACCTAGATATCTCAAATTTATTCTATATTTGCTTTTCTTTGCCCGGTATGGTATAATTTTTCATCTCTTTTTTTTTCAACACACCTACCATTTAAGGTAGCATTTCTCCTAATGGCGGTCCTAACACTCACCCATGGTTAGCTTCATGCTTATCGATTATAGGTGGTTTCTTTTTCTTATCATACCATACATCATAATACTAGCATATATAGATAGATATCTAAGCAAACAGTCATTCATCGACAAACAATTTCTTCAACTAGTCATTTTGCCAACTACTTAGGTTCTTGCCGTTAAAAACCTATTATTAAGTGCTTACGAGTTTAACCTAGATCATATACTCAAGGCATCAGATAAAAATCAATTGAGACTTATCATTTCTAAAATTTCACGCAATCCATGTGGGTTCGACACTCTTAACTCATCTTTACTAAAACTTGACACCGTACATTTGCGGCACAATATAAAATGCCCACAACAAGTTTTTTATGCCGTTGCCGGGGATTGTTTGTTTAATTCACATTAATACTATTACCAAGTAATCTTAGCTTTAATTTAGATTATTATTATTATTTTTATTTTTATTTTTAGTTTATTTTTGTTATGTATTTATTTTGTTTATTGATTTTTTCTTTTTCTTTCGGTGCTTCAGTGAATGCGAAGATCCACAAGTCTCGACTCGCTCCTGTTTGATCCTGAAATAGAAAGAACAGCGAAGAGACTAAGGAAAGAAATAAAAACTGAAAAAGAAGTAATAACAACTGAAAACAGAGAGAACAACCCACGCCAGGTGGCAATCAGAGATCACTTCAAGCAGTCATAGATGATAAATATTCTAGGATTGCCCATCAACCAATCAACGACAAAAATTTTGAGTTAAAACCTGCATTGATCAACATAGTACAAAGAAATCAGTTTGGGGGTTCAGCTGTAGAGGATGCCAACTTGCATTTAAGGATGTTCCTGGAGATCGCAGATAGCATAAAGATGAATGGCGTGAGTAAATAGGCTATCAGGCTACGCTTATTCTCATTCTCTTTACGGGATAAAGCGTGGGATTGGCTTCAATCAATACAGACGGGGAGTATCATGACATGGAAGGATATGGCCATAAAATTTCTTGAGAGATTCTTTCCACCAGCTAAATCAGCTCAGCTAAGGGCATAAATTAGTATATTTAAGCAGTTGAAGACTGAGACTTTAAATGAAGCATGAGAGCGCTTTAAGGATCTACTACGAAGATGCCCACAACATGATTATACAGACTGGGTCCAGATTTATTTGTTCTATAATGGGCTGAATGGTTCAAATAGGGCTGTGGTTGATGCAGCAGCTGGGGGAGCTCTATTCAAGAAATTAACTGAGGACGCCTAGAATCTGTTAGAAGAAATGGCCATTTACCATTTTCAATGGCCAAGTGAATGCGCTATGGTGACCAAAGTGGCTGGAATATATGAAGTGAACCCTCTTGTGGCACTAATAGCTCAGATTTCCACCCTATCGACTCAAGTAGCAGCCCTCACAAATCCACGAGCACAAGCATCTATTGACTCAGCGGTGGCTACAAATATGCAGTTATTGGAAGGAGACCCCAACTTTGAGCAAGTCCAGTATTTGAACAATCGAAACTTCAATAGTTATAGAGGCAATCATGTGTCTAACCACTATCATCCAAACCTGTCATATGTTAATACAGAGAATGCCTTGCAACCTTCATCTAGCTTCGATTATCAAAGAGCTGAACAAAAATCTTCCTTAGAAGATTTCATGAGCACGTTTTTTGCTAAAACTTCAGCGAGGTTTGAGAAGAATGAATCAAGGCTGAAAAATATTGAGACACGCATGGAAAATATCGGGGCAACAATGAAGTCTTTAGAAACACAGATTTGGCAGATTACTTCCTCCATGACCAAGCACCAGTAAGGGGTATTTGGATAAACTGCCACAATCCGCCAAGCTAACTTTTTCATGTCAAAGCAGCATATGGATACAAAAGAAGAAAACACCATGACCATTTGAGTGGTTGCGTCTGGCTCAAGACGTTAAACTTATCGCTAGCGGGGAGGCAGCCGTTGCATTTATTTTATTAGTATTAAATTTTATTTTTATTGTGTGGTATTTATCTATTTATTAGTTTGCATGCTATTTATGCAGGTAGCACGAAACACACAAAGCCCGCGCAACCAAATTCTGAACAGCAGGAGCCTGATAAACTCCATGCACGGTAGTGTTGTTCCTTACTTTTGTTTCTTTATATTTATCTTCCATTGAGGACAATACAGATTTTAAGTTTGGGGGTGTGTGCATTTAGTGATAGTTCCTGTTAATTCAAAAAAAATGATATTTCTTCCTTGTTAGTAAAGCATAAGTCTAATGATGAATTTGTTTGCTTTATCGTTAACTCAAACTAAATACTACAATTGATAATCCTAACTTTATTTAGAAGATAAATAATTAATATTTAACTGAATTAATAAAATATAAAAATAATTTAATAGGATGAACTAATACGATGGAGATTCTTGAGTCTGATTTCACCTAGCTATCTCCTATATATTTGTCATGCCAATTAATCCTTGTTCAGTTATATTGTTTATAAGTCAAGACTCCAAAAATATCCACTCCCTCTCTCGAGTATCAGTGAAAATATCATCAACTACAGACTTCGATATCTCTATAAAAATCTAGTAGTTAACAACTCGTTACGCTTTGTGATTTTATATTAACGACTTCAAGGAATTTATATATTCTCTAGATCTATTCGAAATCCCCTCTCTCGAGTGAGAGATTCTAAATATTCATCATCTTAATTGTGGCCAGCAACCAGGAAGCACTAAACTCAAAAGAATATAAATAAACTTAACAAAACTTCATAACAAAATCGACAATCAATACAAAGGTTCAAGCATCAATTACATCATTCTCCAGAATTAAGGAGTTAGTTCATGACTAAAAGATAAAAATAATAAAAATAATTCATGAATATAATGGAAATCATTAGAGTTCTAAGAAAGAAACTAGAAGATTTAACCCGAATTAAATCTCTTCATCTTCGAACGTCACCGCATTCATCTCCTCTTGTCGCTCTTCAATCTTTCTCCTTGGATCTCTCTAAAATTGAGTGTTTTGTATTTTGTGCTGTGTATTAGTCTCCCCTCTTGAGTCTTGGATGAACTTATGCATTTATAATAATGCATTGGAGTCCTTATGCATAAAAAAAAATCCTAAAATCAGTGTTCTGGAACGCTGCGGGGTGCCGCGGCGCTGGGAAGTTGGCGCTACGGCGCCGAAACCCTTGGAAATTGTATGTGTGACACTAATGAGGCGCCGCGGTGCCCAAATAGTGGCATTGTGGTACTAGTCACTTTTTCTGGCTTGCCAATTCTACATTTCCACTTTTCTCGTGTTTTTCCGGTGCGTTCGTATGGTCCCAAAACATGTACAAATTTCCCAAGATCCATGCATCAATGCTTCATATAAATAAAACGTAAAAGAATTACAAAATATATTAAATTATATGGAAACTAACAAAATAGTAAGCTAAGAATGCAGGAATAAGTGGGTATAAACCACACTTATCATTTTTATATACGTATTCCATCTAATTATGATTAGATTGAAATTAAATATGATTTAGTGATATGTATATATTAGACAAAGACCTCAGGATTTACAACGTAGTGCGCAGTTACAATGTAGTTTATAATTGACATTGGGAAACGTCACTATAAGTTATGTATTCTCAAATAAAGTTCCTTGTCAAGATTTAGTAACACCGGTCGGTTAGTAAAATCCGTTGAGACCAGTACATGTCGTATATCGAGACTTGGTCCGATGGTTTATCCTAATGAACCATGAGTCTTGGGAGACTCGTATAGACATGTAGGTGTTTATTTGATAAACACTGAACGACTCACCGAAGATTTCCTAATAGATGGTACACCAACGTCAATAGGAATATTCTCGGGTTGAGTAGCATAGTGATCCTTTGACTTGAGATACCACCGTTGATGTATGAGGTATCCTCCATACTTTGATAGTAGTCACGTCATCGATCTATTTGGATCAGACCTCCGCCTGTTCGTTGGGTGTGGACAGATCCTCAGGATATCCTGTGTGTATCAAGATAGGATCCGTCAGTTATGTGTACAAAGTATTGGTATTCAATATGGATTTAGCAATCTGTTAAATCTATGGGCTCGTGGTACACTGTAGAAGTAAGTTCTAAGTGTTATTTAAGAGATTGCTAATAGATACGTCGATAGGATTATATCTATAGAGATTTGACATTTTTTATTTATATCTTTGGAATCATCCGGATACCTGTGACGGAGGGATTATACGTATGCGATGTTCTCTACCTGTATGGTTCAACGCGTTTATCCGTGGTCGTCATAATTTAAGGGTGGGTAGATTATGGACACGAAATTAGATTTCGTGACGGATATGCCTGAATCTTGAGAGTCTCACTAATGAAACATACTCGAAGAGCACTAGGGCAATATTTATAAATAATATTTATTATTTATAAATCGTTTAATAGTTAAACGAAAAGATACATGCTTAAGGGTTTTTCCGGCCATTTCTTAGTTAATGTGTATTTGGATTTAATACATGATTTTATTAAATACACATTAATTAATTGTCAAATAATTATTTGACACATGTCACAAATTTATGTATTTTGAATATTTAGTGTAAATATAATACATATATCTAGATATTTAGATTTAGTAATTGTTTGATTATTTAATTGTTAAATAATTAAAATTATTAAATATAAATATCTAATGTTATGATTATGTTTGGAGGTGGATTAATATGATTAGTTCACTTGTTGGAACTTATTTAATGTTGAAGTGTTCAAATTGAATAAGTAACCTTAACCTTTTTATTAATATAATTTTTGAAGCAAAATGACAATAATACCCCCTAGGGGTTTCGACCATATAACCCTAAGTATATAAAGGTTTCATTTTTCATTTGCTTCATTATTCTAAACTTTCAAAACACAAAAACATAAGAGACTTGAGAGGAAAAAGAAAAGAAACCAAGAAGGAAGTGAAGAAAACTTGCAAATTAGTAAGTAATTTCAACTTTTCTTTAAAAGGAAAAATGTTTCTTTTGTTCATAGCTACAACATATGTTGTTCACTTGTTTCTCTACTGTCTTTTGTTTGTGTTATGAAGTTTGGAAGCTTGAATGAAATATGTATGCATATATATAAATAAAGTTTGCTTATTAATGGTTAATAAGCACATTTTTTGTCATTAGATGACTTGGTTGCCATTCTAGAGTTGTTAGACACTCAATGGTGACCTAGAATTATTCTTGAGTTGTTTCAAAGTGGTGTGACTTTTTTGGTGTTGTAGAGATTTGATTAAAGTGTTGGATTGTGTTAATTTTGGTTAATTTGATTAATTGAAGAATTATGGTTTCTAACCTAAACAAAAAAAATTGGGCCTTTTCATATATATGTTGTATTTTAATGTATATAAGATATACAAATCATTTTGGTGTTGATTGGAAATCATCTAAGCTTGTTTTGAAAAAATTAGGACCAAAATAATCAAAATACAAAATATTGGGACCTCATGGAAATTTGGAAAAATTCTGAAAATTTTTCATGGGTTGTATTTTACTGTGATGAGTGGTAAATATATCACTATTTCCCACTCATTTAACCTAATATTTTGTATAGTTTCTTGGGTTTTGTGAATGTTTTGATGTTTTTTTATAGATAAATAAAATAACAGGACTCTGTGGAATCAATTCAGGGCCAAAACAGCGAAAAACAGACAAAAATGGCAAAAATGTAAATTTCCTGCTAAAATGTGTCGTTTGCTAAAATACACCGTGCTAAAATGCGCCATCTGCTAACGTGCGCCGATAATGCTAAAATGCGTCGGACACATGTCATCATCAGAGAAGTCTGTTATCATGCATACTTGCTAATGAACCATCTCTCATCAAGTAACGGTTCAAAAATGAACCATCTCAACTCAAGTAACGATTCAAAAATGAACCATCTCTCATCAAGTAACTGTTCAAAAATGAACCATCTCTCATCAAATAACGGTTTAAAAATGAACCATCTCAACTCAAGTTATGGTTCAAAAATGAACCATCTCTCATCAAGTAACGGTTCGGGAATGAACCACCTCAACTCAGTAACGGTTCGGGAATGAACCAGGGGTCAAGCACCTCATCATCAAATCAACTCAGTTCGAAGCATCTCGCAAAATAGCAGGTAAGTTCGGCAACAACCGACGAACCAGGTAAGTAAAAATGCATGCATAACTTTGATTGGGTTGTCACTGCACAAGCCCCATCAAAGTGGGGGCGACTGTAGACATTGCATTTTTGCATAAAGCCCAATGATGAGCCTCGTATAGAGGCACTACCCGATAACTTGCGGAAGTCGCGGGAAACAGACGTCGGAAAGGAAAATTCAAAAAATTAATACCGTATCAAATTTAACTAATTTGTTTAGCATCGGGTTTGCTTAGTTGATCTCTGTTTTAAATAATTAGCCTCAGCCCAAAATCCCTGCAACCCATAAAAGCCCACATACTCATACAGACCCTTCCGAAACCCATGCAACCCTTTTAATCACATGTAACACAAGCCAAATCCAAGATATTTTAATCACATGTAACACAAGCCAAATCCCTCCAAATCCCCTTCCAAATTTAAAAAATATTTTGAATCCAATCCCCACCAAAATTACACAAATTCTTTCCCTAAATAACTTAATAAAATACATCTTTTTTTTACATGATTTATTCCCTTACTTATGAAAACCCTAGCACAATCAAGAAACCTTAACCCTAGCTTGCAACTATAAAAAACATAACACTTCCAAACCCTAAAGAACCATCTCTCTCTCATTTTTCACACGGCCTCCCCTCTATTCTTCTCCAACAGAACTCACGACATAACCAAAAACCCTAATCTCAGCTCTCGGCTCTCTCATCTCTCTCTCGCCACTCTTTTTCTACCTCTCGCTCTCACTCATCTCTCTACAAAAAAGAAAAAAAAAACACAAAACAAACCCATAGCTCTCTCATCTCTCATCAACAAAAGATAGAAACCCCCCTCTCACAAATCACGTAAACAACACACACATAAACCTAGACTTTTCACCCTTCACGTAAAAAAACTCCACCCACAGCAGCCACCAACCGACCCTTCACCGAAAACAACAAAACAATGAGAAACCCTAATCCATTCCTTCTTCACGCTCTCTTCTCCCTAAAACCCCAAGCTCTCTCTCTCTCTAACGTTTTTGATCAAACACACTCACTGTAATAAAAGATACTCGCTACTCACCGACCCTTAAGCCAAATAACTGACATAAACAAAGCAAAAAAATTCAACCCCCAGCCGAAACAAACAGAACCAAACAACTCTAGTAGCCACGTGAAACATAAACAAACAAACCCTAGAACCCCTCACCAAAAAATAACAAAGCAATAAATACCACTCACTCCTGCACCAACACAAAAATCGTAACCCTTCCATCACCAAACAAACACAAATAAAAACCCTAGACACTCGACACCATCAGGGAACCAAAACAAAAATAAACCTTAACCCTCGCCTCTCTCTTCCATCTTGATTCTTCTCTCAAGCCACTTACAGACTGACCGAAACACACCACACAAAGACACAGGCCACGCACACACTCTCAATCTCTCACGGCACCATCACACTTTTAACCTAGACACTCACGGCAGAAGCAAATCAAAGAACCCTAGCTCCCTTTTTCACACGACACTTACACCTTGCATGACCCTAGACTTCACACACACTCACACAGATCACAAGACACACCGACCCAATCCCACTGACCGAAACAAAACCAGCCAGCCAACCGAATAAAACAAAAGCAAACACAGTCCTTCACCGACCGAGACACACAAACAAATAGTAGCCCCAATCAACATGAAATAACCCAAAATAATCACCCAAAACAGTCCCTAAAATCACCAAAAAACAGCACAAAAACAATCCCTAAAAACAGTCCAAAATAGCGAAGAAAACAGAGAAAACAGCGAGCGGAAACAGCGAAGCAGAAAAACAGCGGAGTATTATCCCTTCTAGCGACGTCTCAATGCACTCATGAGAAGCGACTTAAAAGGTAAGACCTGATGGCCCTCTCTTTAATATTCGTTTTGTTATCCCAGACACGACATATTTGGTTGGAGGTGGAATAAGTCCAACCGGGCATGTGAGATCCCACACTAACGGCCAAGTCCCTTGGTCACATTTGATTTCTTTAATATTTTTGTTATTTATTTTTTTTTGTTCATTTACTGTATTGACCGGCGTAAACACACACGTATAACGCAAGCGCACGTATCGTTCAAGTAGTATAAAAATATCGATCCCACGAGGACTTAATTTCTACTGTTGTTATTAATTATTGAATCTATTTAATTACAAATATCTAATTAAAGGGGAGAATGGAATTGATTGCTTGATTGATTTGGTTTGATTGTAGATTTGCTAAATAAATAAAAAAAAAAGATAAAAGAAAATACTAAGGAAAATACAGATAAAAAGATATAAGGTTGTGAATTCTTTTAATATCATTTAAAAGATGAAGTGATTATTTTATGTTTGTGTAATAAATCTGTTTACTAACCTGGAACACTAAATTATGTAAAAGCCTCTTCCGATGGTCAACTACAAATACCCAGTATAACCCAATTGAACCATATTCTTATGTCAACCACATTACCTGGATTCATTAAGTCTAAGTTCCAATTATGGCTACCCCCGCCCTACAGGTATATTCCTATCCTGTAAGGAAATCTATTAAAGGGTTATCTATCCTCAAGGAAGATCGTGGGCTATTAAGTCTAAGGCTGAAACCTAAAATCCCTATGTCTAGTTCATTTTAGATTTACCATTTCAATCTTATTGGTGATCAGACAATAAGAAGCTTTAAGCTTAAGACTTAATAAGTAAACTTATAAATTACCCAAACTATAAAATAATCCCTTATAAACTATTGATATTAAAAGTTATCACAACCCCTAGTTAACTAACACATAACTAGGACTAATAAAAACATAAAAATAAAAGACATAAAATAAAAATACTGAAAAGTAAAATAAAATAAAATGTTAAAGTAAAAGGAATTATTCCTACTATTACTTATTTAGATATCTCCCATTAAAATAATATATAAACTTGTGATTATTACCAGCCATATAGACGGAACCAAAATAACCAGCCATAAAGGCGGAATATATGTTTTATTACCAACCGACCAATCTGGCGGTATCCTGATTAAGTCCAATTTAAATAGTAAATATATTATTTTTAAGGGAGATTAATCTAAATAGCAATAGTAAAAGAATTACCTTTTTACCTTAGCGGTGAAAAGTTACCTACACATAGTAAATAGTAAAAAGTAAAAAAATAAAAACTGTAAAAATGTAAATAGTAAAAACTGTAAGAAGTAAGAAAGTAAAATTACTATTACTATTACTATTAAAAAGTAATTAAAAATATTTACAAAACTGAAACTAAAAATATTCTAGAGAGAGAAGCTCTCAATTTTGAACTAAGAGAAGAAAGAGAAAGGTGTCTTGAAATATGAAATTTCGAGTTCTATTTATAGGCTCGGATAAGCCTCCAGCGTCGCGCCGCCCAAATTGCACTAGCGTCGCGACGTCATGGTGATGATGTGGCGACACGTGGCATGACACGTGGGGCGGCGGCCGTCGGACGAATGAGAGCTTGACACGTGGCGCGCTGTGATTGGCTGATGATGACGTGGCACGTTGACTCGGTTGACTTGCTGACGTGGCTGCTGATGTGGACGATGATGTGGCGACACGTGGCATGACACGTGAGGCGGTGGCCGTCCGAGCAATGAGATCTTGACACGTGGCACGGCGCACGTTAGCATCTCCGTTGTGATGGTGACACGTGGCAGGCGCATGTTAGCAAAGTCAACTTTTCTCAGATTCTGATTTTGTGGACCCGGCGCATTTTAGCAACTTCGACGCATGATGGGCGTCGCGGCGCGAAAGGCTTAAGCGTCGCGACGCGAAGAAGACTGAAATATTCCAGTTGATGCATTTTTGACCGGTTTTGTCCCAAATTGCCTCCAGTGCTGTCCAAACTTTATTTATCTGCAAAATAACAACAAAACACATCAAAACGTTCATAAAACTCGAGAAATAATACAAAACATTAGGTCAAATGAGTGGGAAATAGTGGTATAAATACCACTCATCACACCCCCAAACCTAACATTTTGCTAGTCCTCGAGCAAAACAGAAAATAAAATAACATAAAAATAAACTTTAACTAGGCCACTTTCGTAGGGATCACGATTGCATTTAGCGTATGCAACAAGCCTTTAAACCCCTAGGTGTCCCTAGTGGACGAGTGTAGTCTCGTGAGGGTTTACAGCAATGATACCCACAAACATTTTTACAAAGGTAAAAATGTAGTAAAACTAATGCACACAAAAGCAAAAAGACAAGCGAAAAGAGAATAAAGAAAGTTAGTGACTAATCAGGTGAAAATTCTACTCCAAGTTACTAGTTGTTTTGTTTCTTTCTAAATTACCGAATAAGTAAATTCTCCGATTATTTTTACCATTCTCCATATACACAGCTAACAAAATATTAATCAACTCATTTTTGCCCACAACAGTCATAAGTGCAGTTGATAAGAGAGTAATATTTTTGTCCTAAAGATCTATCAGATTTCACACCTTTTTGTAGCAATGGAATAATTTTTCTGATTTTTCTGATTTTTTCTTTGATTTTTTCTCTATTTTTTATTTATATACAATACCTTCCGTCTATGTAGCGAGCTTTGGGTCGGTGGCTCCCAAACCAGTTGGCTTTAGGGCACCAGGTGTTAAGACACCCCTACGAACTTAATTACTCAGACTTCAGATATAAATATATATTTTTGCAGCATCTTCGATCCATGTAACGAGCTTTGGGCCAATGACTCCCAAACCAGTTGGTTTTAGGGCACTAGGTGTTAAAACACCCTTACAGACTTAATGACTCGGATCTCGGACGTTTTTTTTTTTTTTTTTTTTTTTTTTTTTTTTTTTTTACTCCATTACTATTTAGAGATGCTTCCTCCAATTAAACTATAGCACGGAATATTACAAACTTTTCAATTTTAGCTCATGACTGTATGTTTCCATGTAAGTTCATAATACCTGTCAACTGAATATATGAAGATTCATTTTAGTCAGATTTATGGAGAATTCACAAATTAAATAATTTAAAAGGAAATAAACAACAATTAACTTGTTTTGAAATAAATGGTTTGAGATACGTATCAAGAGTGAAAACTCCTTACTCAGCTACCTCTCACCAATTTCACCTTTTTAGTCAAAATAAAAACACAAAAATGCAAAATCTTTTTGTAATTTTTGAAAATTTTTCAATTTTTTTTGTATTTTTCGAAAAATTTTGGACTAAAAATAAAAATAACAAACTAAAAACACGGTACTAATCAACTAAATCCCTCCCCCAAACCTAAATGAGACATTGTCCCCAATGTCTTAAACAGTAAAAGGAGAGTTAGAAGGTTGTACCTGGTTAGCTGAAATCTACAGGAAATTAAAGGTTAAGATCCAGATTAATTCGACGCCTCTTACCACGATCGTCCTCAGACCAATTTATCTTTGATAGGATAGGGTCAACTTGTGGTTCATAGGCTATGAGTTGGTCTATCAGATCCGGAGCAAGTCTGGCAGTGAAGAGGAGTTCTTTCATAGGTTTTGAAACGAACCCATTTCTCCGAGCATCATCAAGAAACACACAAAGAAAATCATAAAATCCATCAACATTGAGTAGTCCAATTGGTTTCTGGTGTATGTTCAGGTTCGCCCAAGATAAAACTATAAAAATTTCCTCCAATGTACCCAATCCACCTGGCAAAGCGATAAAAGCATCAGCACGGTTAATCATTTCTACTAAACGTTCAGACATACCTGATACGATCAGTTCCTCTCCGTTTGATGAGCCAATAAGATTTGCCTCTGCCAAGGGTTTTGGGACGATTCCCAAAACGTGACTGCCTCCTTCTTGTACGGCTTTTGAAACGATCCCCATAAGTCCGAGATTTCCTCCGCCATATATTAAGTGCATATTCCTTGCAGCTAAAACTCGACCCAACTCCTGTGCTGCTTCTATGTATTGTGGTTTAGTACCAACAGTACTTCCGCAAAACACACAAATGTTTTCAACTCGTCTTCTTGAAGTGGCTTCCATTTTTTATGTATTTCTTTTTCAAATTAGGATGCCTTCAAAAGTGCAATGACGGGCTGAATTTATAGTACCTGAAAAAGGGTGAGTAATAATAGCAGAAGTATCTTCCAGAGGACGTTTGTTAGCTAAACAACAAAAGAAATCGTGAAAGGTCAAAAAGTCTGGATCCTGTCTACGAAAATAAAGATAATTACAACAGAAAAGCGAATTAAAACAATAATTAAGGCAACGGAATTGTGTACGCAATACGCCACTCGCTTAGTATAAATTCATTAGAATGAGTCTCAAGATTTCATTCTTTATTCAGCCATTGCTAATGAATTTTTTTTTTTTCTCATCTTTGATTTCCAAACACAATTCCTTCTGTCTTAAAATGCTTCGTTTGTGCCTTTTCCTACAAAAATAACACACAAAATTAAAAAGTTCACAAAATATGAAAAATAAATTACAACAAATTGCATGGGTTGCCTCCCTGCTAGCGCTGAATTTTTCGTCTTCAGCCAGACGTGACTGAAATCTATTTGTCAAGGAGGTTTCAATGTCGTTTTGGATGTCCGATTAAGGACAATCCCGTGAGCGTTGCTTTTGAAGGGTCTCTTCCAACGGTAAAGTGGCAAAAAGAATTTTGTCTCATTCAGTGCTCGTGCCACCTTTTTACTCCTTTTTGCTCCAGTGGTTCCTGAAAAGAAAGAAAGAAATCAGGAGGTCTCGTATGGTGCTTGCTTGACTTGGAATGGAAGTTCCATTCTGTCAAGCTTCTGGGTGATATCTTTGATTTGTACTCCCCAAAACAGCGATATTTTTCCTGAATGCTCTAGATCTTTATTAAGGTCTGACTGTTGCTCTTCCATTTGCTCTTCTTTTTGCTCCACCTTTTCTTTGCAGATGTATTTGAAAATTTCTGCATTCAGCTCTTCATCTGTCATTTGTGAAATACATGTTTCAAAATTTTCAACCTGAGGATGAAAAGATATGTCAGATTTTAGGTCTTCATCCTCTGATCTGGGAAATGATTGGCTCAGGTAGATCTTCATCAAACATTTATGCAATAGAATCTCCAAGATCTTCATTTTGAGGCTTGAAAGTTTGATCCTCCGTTGTTGGTGCAGTTGGTATAAATGGATCAGCTTCCTCCTCGTCAGAGTCAGAATAATGAAATCAAATCGAGACTTTGCCGGTTCGGGTTCCTGAACTGATACCTCTGGTTGTTGATACTGCTCAGCCTCCTCCTCTGTTGAAGTGTCATTGTGAAATGATTGGTACTCGAAGGCTTCATCAGTGTCATCTGGAACTGGTTCTTGAGGTATATAGTTCTGGTTTTCTGTTAATTGTCTGATCTGATCTGTCATTCTCTGTATGGATTCTGTTTGACTCTGAATTTGTGCATCAAATCGAGCTGTCTGTTCTTTGAATATGTGAATCAATTGATCTTCCTCGGATGGTTCTGGTTCTTGATAAGGATCGAAGGAAGATGGTGGATAAGATGGAAAATGTGGTTCTGTGAAATGTGATGGCTCGTCATAGCATGATTGTCTCCAGAAATTCTCCCACTCTGATCGATATATACATTGATCGCTCGGGTGGTTACTATCACAAATCACACATCTCCCCATTTCGTTCTGATGAACAAATGTAGCATTGCTTGGTTCTGGCATCCAGTGATAATCATTGGGCTGTTCAACAGGCCACAGAAAACCGGACTGTTGCTCCCAGATTTGGGGTGTATCTTCTTGTAAAGCACGTAGTCTCTCAATCTCCCAGTAGTGTTCCATTTTTAAGTCACCTGAAATCAAAAGAAAGTAATAAAAATTACAGATAAAAATAAAGAAAATTAGATACAAGTAAATTAGATAGCTTCAAAATTAATAACTCAAGAAATATAAGTCCCCGGCAACGGCGCCAAAAACTTGACCGGCGTAAACACACACGTATAACGCAAGCGCACGTATCGTTCAAGTAGTATAAAAATATCGATCCCACGAGGACTTAATTCTACTGTTGTTATTAATTATTGAATCTATTTAATTACAAATATCTAATTAAAGGGGAGAATGGAATTGATTGCTTGATTGATTTGGTTTGATTGTAGATTTGCTAAATAAATAAAAAAAAAGATAAAAGAAAATACTAAGGAAAATACAGATAAAAGATATAAGGTTGTGAATTCTTTTAATATCATTTAAAAGATGAAGTGATTATTTTATGTTTGTGTAATAAATCTGTTTACTAACCTGGAACACTAAATTATGTAAAAGCCTCTTCCGATGGTCAACTACAAATACCCAGTATAACCCAATTGAACCATATTCCTATGTCAACCACATTACCTGGATTCATTAAGTCTAAGTTCCAATTATGGCTACCCCCGCCCTACAGGTATATTCCTATCCTGTAAGGAAATCTATTAAAGGGTTATCTATCCTCAAGGAAGATCGTGGGCTATTAAGTCTAAGGCTGAAACCTAAAATCCCTATGTCTAGTTCATTTTAGATTTACCATTTCAATCTTATTGGTGATCAGACAATAAGAAGCTTTAAGCTTAAGACTTAATAAGTAAACTTATAAATTACCCAAACTATAAAATAATCCCTTATAAACTATTGATATTAAAAGTTATCACAACACCTAGTTAACTAACACATAACTAGGACTAATAAAAACATAAAAATAAAAGACATAAAATAAAAATACTGAAAAGTAAAATAAAATAAAATGTTAAAGTAAAAGGAATTATTCCTACTACTACTTATTTAGATATCTCCCATTAAAATAATATATAAACTTGTGATTATTAACCAGCCATATAGGCGGAACCAAAATAACCAGCCATAAAGGCGGAATATATTTTTATTACACCACCGACAATCTGGCGGTATCCTGATTAAGTCCAATTTAAATAGTAAATATATTATTTTTAAGGGAGATTAATCTAAATAGCAATAGTAAAAGAATTACCTTTTTACCTTAGCGGTGAAAAGTTACCTACACATAGTAAATAGTAAAAAGTAAAAAAATAAAAACTGTAAAAATGTAAATAGTAAAAACTGTAAGAAGTAAGAAAGTAAAATTACTATTACTATTACTATTAAAAAGTAATTAAAATATTTACAAAAAACTGAAACTAAAAATATTCTAGAGAGAGAAGCTCTCAATTTTGAACTAAGAGAAGAAGAGAAAGGTGTCTTGAAATATGAAATTTCGAGTTCTATTTATAGGCTCGGATAACCTCCGGCGTCGCGCCGCCCAAATTGCACTAGCGTCGCGACGTCATGGTGATGATGTGGCGACACGTGGCATGACACGTGGGGCGGCGCCGTCGGACGAATGAGAGCTTGACACGTGGCGCGCTGTGATTGGCTGATGATGACGTGGCACGTTGACTCGGTTGACTTGCTGACGTGGCTGCTGATGTGGACGATGATGTGGCGACACGTGGCATGACACGTGAGGCGGTGGCCGTCCGAGCAATGAGATCTTGACACGTGGCACGGCGCACGTTAGCATCTCCGTTGTGATGGTGACACGTGGCAGGCGCATGTTAGCAAAGTCAACTTTTCTCAGATTCTGATTTTGTGGACCCGGCGCATTTTAGCAACTTCGACGCATGATGGGCGTCGCGGCGCGAAAGGCTTAAGCGTCGCGACGCGAAGAAGACTGAAATATTCCAGTTGATGCATTTTTGACCGGTTTTGTCCCAAATTGCCTCCAGTGCTGTCCAAACTTTATTTATCTGCAAAATAACAACAAAACACATCAAAACGTTCATAAAACTCGAGAAATAATACAAAACATTAGGTCAAATGAGTGGGAAATAGTGGTATAAATACCACTCATCATGTATCTGTTTATTATTCCGCTATTTACTTTTCGTTCGTGATTCTGTTAGTTATTTATTCATTGTTATTTAGTGCGCATGGGCTAATTACGTCGGATTAAAGGTCCCTCATTTGAGGGAAATGCCTAAGGGCAGCCTTTATCATAATATTTTGCCACGCCGGACGAGGTACGCTTGGTTGAATGTGAAATATGTCCAATCGGGCATACGGGGTCCCATATAGATGTCGGCCAAGTCTCTTGGTCGTATCTCTTTTATTATTCCGTTATTTACTTTCTGTATGTGATTTTATTTATTTATTCATGCATCGTTATTTAGTGCGCATGGGCTAATTACGTCAGATTAAAGGTCCCCCATTTGAGGGAAATGCCTGAGGGCAGCCTTATCATAATATTTTGCCGCGCCGGACGAGGTACGTTTGGTTGGATGTGAAATATGTCCAATCGGGAATACGAGGTCCCATATAGATGTCGGCCAAGTCTCTTGATCGTATCTATTTTATTATTCCGTTATTTACTTTCTATATATGATTTCATTTATTTATTCATGCATCGTTATTTAGTGCGCATGAGCTAATTACGTCGGATTAAAGGTCCCATATTTGAGGGAAATACCTAAGGGCAGCCTTTACCATAATATTTTACCGCGCCGGATGAGGTACGCTTGGTTGGATGTGAAATATGTCCAATCGGGCATACGAGGTCCCATATAGATGTCGGTCAAGTCTCTTGGTCGCATCTATTTTATTATTCCGTTATTTACTTTATATATATGATTTCATTTATTTATTCATGCATCGTTATTTAGTGCGCATGGGCTAATTACGTCGGATCAAAGGTCCCCTATTTGAGGGAAATGCCTGAGGGCAGCCTAACCACGATATTTTACCGCGCCGGACAAGGTACGATTGGTTGGATGTGAAATACGTCTAATTGGGCATACAAGATCCCATATAGATGTCGGCCAAGGCTCTTGGTCGCATCTCTTTCCTTCTAATTTTGTTATTCACTTTTTTTTTTGTTATTTTTCATTTATCACTTCGTATTCATTATATGTTAATGCTTGAGTGTTGCCTCTCGTGGTATATCGGATGAAAAGCCAGACATAAATTATGTAGCCGAATCCGAATGGACGGTAGTGCGGTCTGTACTTGGGACACAACTCCACGTACCGCTTAAGAAACATTCACGCACGTGTTCATGCCATTATAGATACCACTTTGGTAATCCCGTTCGAACGCGTTCCCGAACGCTACATGAACGCGCATGCAGTGGACATATCTCTTTTTATCCTATTTCATGCATGTTTGCCTCTTTGGGTTATTCCTTTTGCATTACGTACCTAATTATCTCTCTTTATTATTAATGCTTTTATTGTTATTATTTATTTACATTCTCGCGCTTCTTTGTTTAATATGTTTGTAGAATTATACATTTGCTTTCATTTTCTATTTACGTCTATGGGTGTGCAAACTTGTGTGTTGTTTAAATTATCTTGCATGTGCTGCATAAGACTTGTTTATATTATTGCATAAATCCGTTCATTACAATTGGAATAAGTAATGGACCATTCTGAACCCAACGGTTTGAGGTCTTCCCTTGCAAGGGGTGAGTGCGGTCTTAAATCATTTCCCAGTTCACACTGGGTGGCGACTCTTTTATTCTCCGGTTTAGTCCCCCCGCGGGCTACTCCGTACTCCCGACGGGCCGCGAGCTTGGACATCTTCGCCCACATCTCTGTGCATGTGCCCACACTCACCCCAAGATGTAACTTGATACAGTTAGAATTGACGGATACAGAGATATATGCACATGTAGAGGACTAAGGGGACGGTGATACGTAACTCCTCTAGATCCTAATTTCAGAGCCAGGATGACGGCATAGGTTTTTATACCTAGACTCTAGTTCAAAACTTGGGAGGTAGCATAGATCCGCACCCCCAGTTCTAGTTTGTGGTTTGGGGATGGTGATACGTAACGCCCCAAAGTCATGGATTTTCACTGCTGGCTACAGTTAGGCGTATGGGGGGATGGTGATACGTAACGCCCTCATACATCAAGGTTTTTCAGATACAGAGTAGTTCATAGTTTTCAGATTTTTAGTACACAGTTTTCAGAAATCAGATTTTAGAAAATAGTTTTTGGAAACCAGAGTTTCAAAAGCAGTTTTCAGAAAGATCGGTTTTATTAAAGAGATTTCAGATGAAGGTTTCAAAAAAGAGATTTTTCTAAAACTTCAGTTTTAAAGACCTAATGTTTTGATTTGAGTTTTTCAGTTTTCTTGTCCACTCACTTAGATCGAATAGCGATCTAATCCCCAACTCCCAGTTTACTTTGGTTGCAGGTTTTCTTGGAGGACGAGCTCGGGAGGACGGATACTGATGCAGTCACTAGGGTTTGGAGTCCCCCAGTCAGAGTCAAAGTAAAGTTTCATGTATACACTAGTGTTGTATAAGTCGTTATAAGTGTCTGTTAATGTTTTATAAAGAGAAGTATATTTGAGCATACAATTTTGAGAAATAAAAGCATTTTATATTGTTGAGTTGGGCTATGGTCTATGTGCATGACCTTGCATTTAGATGGATTAGAATACAGTCGGGAAGTCATAGGCTAATGGGGTTAGTACTGCTATCCCATGCCAGTAACATCTCTCAGATTCAGGGATGTTACAAAGATGGTATCAGAGCATGGTCTAGGAAGTCAGTGACTGCAGTGGGTAGAGTGTTGAGGTCTTGTATACTTAGTATGTCCGGGATACTAGTATGCAAGGCACTACCTCTCTAGTTTCCGATCCTCGAGTACGTCCTCAAGATCCTTGGACAGGTTAGCAAGTATTTCCAAGTCTTCTGAATCCTTTTTCCTTACTCTAGTTAGGGATCATTCTGTAATCATCCTAGATTACTCCCTAAAGTTCAGTACAAGCTAGGGAACCAGATAGTAAGTTCCAAAGAAATTTATCCAAGAAAGTAAAAGAAAAAAAGAAAGCTAGAAGAGAAGTAAGAGAAGTATAAAGATGATTAAGTAATCAGAAGTAAGAAAAGATAGAGATATATGATCAGATCAGTAAGAAAGTACATGATCCTATAGTAGCCAATAGAATAGAGAAAGCCCTCAGCAAGTATTAGAGTTTCCCAGTAGAAGTCAGGTTTCTTTCATCTTCTGGAAATTCTTCCGAATGAATCCAATAGCCTTCGAGATCTTTTTATAGATAGTGAGTTCCCCGAGCAACGAAGAATATCCACAGAGATAACAAAAGTAAGAAACCCAGATTAGTCTTGAGGGCCCCAATGGACCTAGATGCAAACAAAGATTTATAGAACTCCAGATACTCAAACCCCGATCCAGATCCCCAAGCGAGAAATAGAAACAATTAGTTATCTTATCCCTCAGCAATCCGATAGAGACGGGACCTTAAACCATCTAGTCTTCTAACCCTCCAATGACACCAGATAATGAAGCTGGCCTGACAGAGCCTACCTCATACCTACCCTATATGAGAAATAGACTCTACCAGGACACAGAGCACCAGAACAAGGATATCGAAACCCGTTAAGATATAAGATGTTTACCCAAGTCCCTATCAGTATAGGCATAAACGACCATAAGAAGTCTGATGAGAGTTCACGTAGGATCTTGGAAGAAATACCACTCGGAAAAAGATTAAGAAAGTTTCGAGGATATTAGAAAGAGAACCCAGTCTAGTCCAGAGGACAAGATAAGTCAGCATAAGGTTTGCAGCAGTAGTAAAAGTCCACAAGATAGACCAATACGGTAGAACCTAAGGATTAGCCTACCAGCCAGTAGAAAACCATTGAAGTATAAAAGAACAAACCCATGAGGATAGAGATTTTTAGAAGTGATGAAGGTACTAGTATGGACCATAGAATAAAGCGTCATAGTTTTGGTTAGTGGCAAGAGCAAGGAGCAGAGATTTATGAAATAGTCAGAAGAACAAACCACTACTATCCTCAGTAGCACGGTGTAGAGCCAAGGAATAGGATGTGCAGACAGTAAGAAGGAAATATGAGTGGTCAAGGGGATTCAGTACGTATAGTGACATAAGAAATGAAGTTTGGAGACAACAAGATGAGTGAAGACCCCAAAGTAATAAATAATGAATAAGGGACCTTAGACTTAGAGTAGTCGACCAAGTCACTGCAAAACAAATGACGACTCTCCCTTCCAGAAACCTCAATTCTAGAAAGCATGCAAACACTAATCAAATTATCACAGAGCCTAAGTGTAAAGCAGAAATGCATACCCATTGACCCTTAGAGAATGTATGCATTCCTCCCTTAGCTTAGAGCCCAGTAAAGAGAAGAACCAGAAAATAAGAGCAATGGACAGAATAAGACAAGTCGTGAGATAACAACATTTTACATGAACTAGAATAATTCGAGGTCACAATAAGTTGAGCTAGTCTAGAGGCCATCAAATAAATTAAGAATCCTTCATAAGGTAAAAGCTTAGAAATGCAAAGAAATTAGGGAGAACAACTCGTAGGGTTAAAGTGAGTAACTTATATAGAGACCCACAGTGGTGGGAATGAGGAAGTAGGTAAAGAATAGCACTCGAATTCTAGGTTTAATAAAAAGATACCTTAAGCGATCAAATATGAGGGAGTTTTCAAAGAAATGAAGGTAAAAGGAATTCAATGAACTAAGAAGAGGAGGAAAAGACTAGATGAAAAGCAGTACCTGAATCGGAGATTTAGTACAAGATGTCCTAGATATTTGAGGGTGAACGAGAATTTTCAGAAGAATAGAGAAGTAAGAAGTTCAAAGAATTGAGATGAAGAAGAAACTTACGCAGCAGGGTAAGCTTATTAAGGAGGAATAATAAGAGAGTGAGGCAATACTCAGAGAAAGAAAATAAAGAGTTTAGAAGGCTAAACAACAAAGATAAGATAGGAAAAAGTACAAAGGCAGTACGAGGAAGTTTTTAGAGAGAATGATCTTAGAAAAACTTTTCAAAAGAGGCAGTAGGTTCGATAGTTGGAGATAATTAAAAGTAAAGTGGAAGAGACAACCAGAGTACCCTAGCGTAGGAAATGTTATCATACATACATGTTCGAGAGTTCTAGGCTTATAATTCCACCGTATGTGCAACCGGATCACCATAATTAGGAAGGTTACAGAACAAGGTCCCACCCTCTCAACCCTCGATAGACAACTATCGTAGAAACAGATCTTCAAAGTTACTTCAAGATATTCACAGAAATAAGTAAAAGTATAGTAAAGTAGTATTAGAAGCATAAGACTTTCAGATTCAGATTAAGAACAAAATAAAGTAAGAGATGGTTCCGAGTAAAAGAGTTCAGAAAGAAGTTGATAAGATGAAGTAGTACAGAAATAAAGTAGTAGTCAAGTAACAGCTAAGATTTTGAGGAACCAAGGTTTGATGAATGGTGAGTATGTAAAGAAAGAGGATATTTCTCACAAAAGGAGACAGATACATAGACCACGGGAGTTCTTAGTATAGTATAAGACAAAACAAAAAACAAGAGGAGTGTAAAGGAAAAAATTTAGAAGTAAAGCTGCGGAGGTACAACGGCAGTAGTAAAATAGACTTAGTAAGAAAGCACAAAGTGTGACCATATTAAGTACCCAGCCCCAGACTTAGTTGACCAAACCACTAAGGGTTTGGGACGGCCTAAGCCACGGGTATGGGTGGTTTGGTAGGTGTGTAGAATAGTATGAATCAATGAGATAAGTTAAAACAAATACAACTAGAATACAGAGTGAATCCTTAAGGTATGACATGTGTACATATATTTGGGTGATGACCCTTGACAACACTAGACTTTGGAGAACAAGTCAGTAAGGAGCACTGAAACTAGACTTACAGTAGCAGTAAAAATAAAGGTATGAAGAAAAGAATGGATTATGGTCGGGACTGAAGCGCCAATGTCCATGTTTATAGCAAGAGTGTAGTTTAAGTAAAAATATACATATAGTCCAGCTCCCAGCAAAGTTATCAGAACCCAACCTACTTAGTATAAGCCCGTTGGATGGACAACTATAAGAACAAAAGACATATAAAGAGTCAGACCTTGCACCATAGGATCTTAAGTTATTCAGATAAGTAAAGGAAGTACGAGGGTAGATGTATATACTTTCCGGAGTCAAAGCTATAGTAAAAGAGCTCAGTTTCAAGATAGTGCAAATACCTTCAGAAATAAAAGATCCGTCAGTAAAGGTAGAAAAAAACCTAGCCCAGTCATTATACAAAATAAGCTTAAAAGACGTTGAGTTTTAGTAAGAAGGCCCTTAAGATATATCTCCTTATAGACAAACATAAGAACTCTAAACAATCAGGAGCTGGAGGATATAGATCTAAACCACGAACCTAGTACCCTTTGGAATTAATAGCTCAAGTAAGAAATGAGTTGGAGTAAGTAGAGCATAACGAAAAGTCTATGAGTGAGATTCCTTGATGTAGCATAAAATTTGAGACATGATCGTAGAGTAAAGAAACAAACAGGAAGTTATGGAAAAAGGATAATTTGTTTCCTTCTCGATTCAAAGTTCAAAGTACTAAGCATGAAACAGAAGCCAAGATGAGAGAAAGACTGAAGCGAGCAAGAGTCAGTTTACAGAGAGTAAGAGTTCTAGTAAGTAAAGCAAGATGGTTTAGAGTATGAAGTCAGTTATGACTGTTGGTCTGGAAAGAGAGGCCGTGAATCTAGAGGCCTGGAGTGAGATCACAAGTTTAAAAATAATTCGAGGACGAATCCTATTTAAGGGGGGAGAATTTGTAACGATGGGTATTTTTTACTACTGCTTACAGTTGTACAGTTACGTATGGGACGAAGCCACATAAATAAATTATGTTGAGACTCAAATATACGTAATGGTATGACCTTGGGGACAATCGAAAATCCCTCAAAGTCCCGGGATGAGACTGTACGATGTTCTCCTTGGATAGTCCGTGGTAATTGGGACGTAACTTTTTTACTTAAACTCCGATTTTTATGAATTTTATATCGTCGGAAATCTGAAACCGAGACCTACAACTTTCACGTTGAATATTTTCCCAAATTCGGACCAAAAGCTGGTCAAAAATATAAGTCAAAATTTTGAATAAATAGTGATTTCGGGGTCAAATGGATAAATTTCAAACTTTCTCCACCTTTCTACATTCTTCCATACTTTTCTTAATATTATTTAGGTCCTACTATATAAGTGGGTTACTATTCAAGGTTTAGGGAAATTTGGGAAACAAAAAGAGAAAGAAAGAAGAAACATGGCCGTGAGAAAAAAAGAGAGGGAAAGAAGAAGAAGAAGAAGAAAGAAAGAAGGAAAGAAGGAAGATGAAGTAAAAAAAATTGATCATGGCAACCATTGGAGGCTTAGGGAATGAAGAAAATCAAAAAGAAGAAGGTAAGAAAACTTGACCCAAATTTTGGTTTGTTGAATTTTGAAAATATGATGATAGAATAGAGATGTTGGCATGATAAAGATTGTATATTGGTGATTGTTAAGTAAGGAAAATGATTTAGGAGATAAATACCCAAATTTGGAGGTTTTAAAGTTTGGTTAAAATTAATGATTTTGAGGAATTAGTGAGTAGTTAAGGATGATAATTGGATGTAGAATATGTGTTTATTGAATTTTAATAACATGGTTTATGTGATAAGAGTTGATATGGAAGCATTGAGGATGTATTTTGGCTAAAGAAAAAAAACTTGAAGAACCAGTGCATAATCTGATTTTCCAGGTTCGTGTAGCGACGCAAGAAGGAACTTGCGTCGTGACGCGTGCTAGGAAACTGAAATTCATTTGTGTCGCAATGCGAGTTCAAAATGTGGCCCGAATCAGTTTTAAGCCACCCCTATTTCTTTCTAGCATGCTTGAGGCCACTTTAAGGGTCTCATATCAGTTCATATGCATATCCTACATCGAGACTTAAGTACAATAAACCTTATAAACAAGATACGTTGATACATCATTTATCTGAGCTAATTTCCGATATTCATTGTTACGACTTACATGCTATTTAAGTTTCTGACCCTAGATTATCTATAGGAATCGCAACTTTCTTCGGTAAATGATCCAATACCAGCCAGATTTCAAAAACAGTGAGTGGACACTACTCTTTTTAATTGATTTGTATTGTGTTATTTTAAAAAAGACTTATGTTTACGCTTTAGGGCGTTAGATTACTTTTATCACAGTTATTTCATGAAGATTTAAGCTTTAAGTATGTTTGAGGCAGAAATATTTTTCAGAAGATGTTTTATACAGTTTTAAGATTTAAAACATTAGTTTTATGATTTTTGGGGCATGAGCGAAAAACTCACCCTAGTATGTAACTTGATATAGTTGGAATTGACGGATACAAAGACATGTACATATATAGAGAACTAGGGGGACGGTGATACGTAACGCCCCTAGATCCTAATTTCAGAGCCAGGATGACGGCATAGGTTCGTGTACCTGGACTATAGTTCAGAGCTTGGGTGGTAGCATAGATCCGTACCCCCAGTTCTAGTTTGTGGTTTGGGGGATGGCGATAAGTAACGCCCCAAGACCACCAGTTTTAGAGACAATAGTGGCATGCTTTTGAGGACGGCGATACGTAACACCCCAAAGTCATGGATTTGCACTGCTGGCTACAGTTAGGCATATGGGGGGACGGTGATACGTAACGCCCTCATACGTCAAGGTTTTTTAGATACAGAGCAGTTCACGGTTTTCAGATTTTTAGTACACAGTTTTCAGAAATCAAATTTTAGAAAATAGTTTTTGGAAACCAAAGTTTCAAAAGCAGTTTTCAGAATGATCGGTTTTATTAAAGAGATTTCAGATTGAGGTTTCAGAAAAGAGATTTCATATGAAGTGATTTTTCTAAAACTTTAGTTTTAAAGACCTAATATTTTGATTTGAGTTTTTCAGTTTTCTTATCCACTCACTTAGATCGAATAGCGATCTAACCCCCAACTCCTAGTTTTCTTTGGTTGCAAGTTTTCTTGGAGGATGAGCTCAGGAGGACGGATATTGATGCAGTCACTAGGGTTTGGAGTCTACCAGTTAGAGTCAAAGTAAAGTTGCATGTATACACTAGTGTTGTATAAGTCGTTATTGATGGAGTTGGTGCTTGGAGTGCCAATCCGAATTGTACATTTTATTATTTATTAATAAAATAACTACATTTTTCATTTCATACCCTATTAATGGTATTGTCATTACGCGTATTAAATTGATGTATCGTTATGCTAAGAATGACATCGACCTTAGAATAGTTTTGACACTAGGTGTAAACTATTCTTAAAGTAAATATTCCTAGTCATTGGTTTTGGAATACTGTCAAACTCCTATAACCTAGAAGACTAGCACATGTCGTATATTGGAATTGGAGTTCCAATGGTTTAATGCGATGTACCATGAGTTTTGGAAACTCGTATAGATATGTGGGTATTCGTTGGAGCGAATACTGAATGACTCACAGGTGATTCCTAATAGTTGGAAGTACACACCACCGTCAATAGAAATCTCCTCGAGTCGAGTAGCATATGTAATCCTTTGACTATAAGATAGCATTGATTTTGTGTGAGATCCTCCACACTTAGATGCCATGTATGTCAGAAACCTTTCATGGTCTGGCCTCTAGATGTTCGTTGGGTGTGGACCGATGCACACAGTAATCAAGTGCGAAGCAAGATAGGAACCTTCGGACCGTATGTGTACCATAAGGGGTTTAGGTATCCATGTTAGTAAAGTGATGATTCTTAAATCTTTGGCCAAAGTCGATCACCTAGGGTGGATCGCATCAGTTATGAAGAATCGTGGACATGTCGACATGAGATGTGCGTCTTGGAAACTTGACGGTATATTCTATGTTTCCTAAGCACAACTCGGATAGCCTACGACTAAGGGATTGTTAAACATATGTGATGACCTCGACTTGTATAGTTCAGAAAGGTCGTTCGTGTTCTTCGCGAATTCGGAGGTGGCCGAATTGCGTACATATTAGCTAGGCTTATTTGACGAACGTATCTGAACTTAGAGAGTCCTAATATGAAGTGTACTCGTTGAGCACTTGGGTAGCCGATTATTTTTGATAAAAGATAATATTCGATATTATAATCAAGTGTTATTGGATAACATTGATTATTTACTTTGACCTAATTGGATTAATTCAATAATTACACAAGGGCTTAATTGTAAAATCATAATTATCTCTACCATTTGAGGATATTATGGTCATTGTAAGTATGTAATAATATGTGGTTTTGGCTTGATTTAATTGGATTAAATCAAGGTGGCAAACATTTAACTAATCCATTTCCTAATCTTTGGCTTGATTTAATTATATTAAATTAAAGTGGGAGACAATGGAGATTAGTCACACCTAATTATACATATTTGGACAAATTAGATTAAGCCCACTTAAAAGTTGATTACAACTTTTACTAATTAAAAATTACCTAAGTTTTTCTATAAATATCAAGCTTTAGGAATGTTTTAATTACAAGTTCAAATACAAGCATAAGCAAATTCTTGAGAGATTAGCCTAAGTTAGAGAATTGTTTAGAAAAGCTTGTGAGGTCTCTACAATATTTCATCTAGGACAAATCAAGATTGGATCTTGAAGTGAAGCTTGGAAGCATTGGAAACAAGATTGGATCTTGAAGTCAAGCTTGCACACCTTGGAGGTTCTTCAACAATTTCAACAATGAGAAGTAGATTGGATCTTGCATCAAGCTTACTAGGTAATGTTTGATCTTCTCCAAAGCTATGTTTATTTTTGTATTAGATGCATGATCACATAGCTTAATGTTGAATAAGGCTAATCAATTGTGTTAGGATACTTTAGAAGTATAAACACAACATGCTTGTAATTAGGTCAAAGATGTTCATGTTGGACATGAAACAATTAATTAGAGTTTGGAACTCTAGATTAAAGCTTAGAGCTATGGCTACCATTCTAGATTCACTGGACCACCTTTAGGTAGACTAGAATTGTTCATGAGACATTTCTAATTGGGATTCTAAAATAGTTTGTGTATTGGATTCAAAAATACGCTAATGCGTATTTAGAATAAATTTATGTTTTTGGAAAAATATTTGATATTTTGAAAAACTAGATTTTTATTCTATAACATGTGTTTATATTGGTTTTGAAATTAAAAATTATTTTTGGGTGTTTTTGAAGTGTTTAGGGAAGACCGGAAGAAAGACCCTAATTGCATCAGCTCTCTGGAATCCAGAGAGGTGAAGCTTAACAAGTGAAAAAAAAAAAAAAAAAAAAAAGAGAAAGGGCTGCACGCTACAGTGCCGCGCGCACTGTAGCGCGCACTGTACACGCGCGTGGTGCCCTTCGCGCGCGCTGAATTTGTTTTCCTTTGTTCGGGAGCTTCCGGACTCCGTTTCAGTCCCGGTTTTTTCCTATACACTTGTAATGGAATATAGTATTTCATCAAATGATTTAAAATTACACCCATACTTGATATCCATGGGTTAGATCCATTTCCGCTGCCCGGGGCACCGATCCGACCCTAGGGGTTCCACAACTGCCCCAACAGTTATAAGTGTATGTTAATGTTTTGTAAAGAGAAGTATATTTGAGCATACTGTTTTGAGAAATAAAAGCATTTTATATTGTTGAGTTGGGATATGGTCCCTCTGCATGACCATGCATTTAGATGGTTTAGAATACAGTCGGGAAGTTAGAGGCTAATGGGGTTAGTACTGCTATCCCATGCTGGTAACATCTCCCAGATTCGGGGATGTTACAATCGGAAGAGGCTTTTGCATAATTTCGTGTTCCAAGTTAGCAAACTGATTAATTACACGTATATAAGAGAATCAATCCATCTTTATAATAATATTGTGTGGAATCACAACCCTAGATATTTGAGTCTTTTTTTTTTATTTTCTTTAGTATTTTCTTTTGTGTATTTATTAATTAATTTATTTAGCAAATCCACATTCAACCAACCAATCAAGCAATCATTATCTTCTCCCTTTAATTAGATAACTGTAAATAAATAGAATCAATAATTAATAACAACAGTAGAAATTAAGTCCTCGTGAGATCGATATTTTTATACTACTTGAACGATACGTGTGCTTGCGTTATACGCGTGTGATTACGCCAGTCAAGTTTTTTCCGCCATTGCCGGGGACTTATTTTTCTTGAGTTATTAATTTTGAAGCTATCTATTTTACTTGTATCTAATTTTCTTTATTTTTATTTGTAATTTTTATTTCTTTCTTTTATTTTCAGGTGGTTGAAAATAGATCTTAGTTGGGTGATAAAAGGATTACGAGTTTTACGAGGTGAAGATACATCCCAAATCAGGAAGCGACAGTCCCGTTTTCTGAGGCCTGTTGTCCAGCCCAACAACTATCATTGGATGTCAGAACCATTCAATACTATATTTTCTCAACAGAACGCAATAAGGAGATGTGAGATATGTGATGGTAACCACCTGAGCATTAATCATTACTACAATTTCGGGTGGCAGAATTATCAGAATCCTTCAAGGTACGAAGAACCAACATATTTCACTGAACCATATTTACCATCTTATCCACCATCCATCTACGATCTTCATCAAGAACTAGAACCATCAGAGGAAGATCAGTTGATTGACATGCTCAAAGATTGGCTCAAAGAACGGGAAGCTCAATTTGATGCACAATTTCAGAGTCAAGCTGAATCCATACAGAGGATGACAGATCAAATTAGACAATTAACAGAAAACCAGAGCTACACACCTCACGAAACATTTTCAGATGACACTGACGAAGCCTTCGAATACTAAGCCATTTCACGATGACACCTTAACAGAGGAAGAAGCTGAGCAGTATCAAGAATCTGAGGTATCAGTTCAGGAGCCCGAGCCACTAAAATCTCGATTTGATTTTTATTATTCTTCTGACTCTGACGAAGATCAAGAAGCAGAGCTGTTTGAACCAACTGTACCAGCAAGAGAGGATGAAACTTTCCATCCTCAAAATGAAGATCTTGGAGCATGCATTGCACAATTGTTTGAAGAATAGCTACCCGAACCATTCATATCAACCACAGAGAATGAAGACCTAAAATCAAATACATCTTTCTATCCTCAAATTGACATTTATGGAGCATCCATTTCACAGATGACAGATGAAGAGCTGAACACGGAAATTTTAAAATACATTTGTGAAGAAAAGGTGGAGCGAGATGATGCAAAGCAAATAGAGGAGCAAATGTCAGACCATATTGACGATTTCATGCATTCATGAGAAACATCACTATTTTGGGGAGTACATATCAAAGACATCACCCAGAAACTTGACAGAATGGAACTCCCATTCAAGGTCAAGCGCCATACGAGACCTCCTGATTTTCTTTCTTTCTTTTTAGGAACAACTGGAGCGATAAAGTTTAAAAAGGTGACACAAGCACTGAATGAGACAAAATTCTTTTTACCACTTTACCGTTGGAAGAGACCCTTCAAAAGTAACGCTCATGTGATTGTCTTTAATCAGACATCCAAAACCACACTAAAACCTCATTGACATATGGATTTCAGACACGTCTAGCTGAAGATGAAAAATTTATCGCTAGTAGGGAGGCAACCCATGCAATTTATTGTAATTTTTGTTTTCATATTTTGTGTATACATGTTATAGAGTTTTTAATTTTTGTGTGATATTTTCAGGGAAAGGCACAAACGGAGCATTTAAGGCAAAGCAAGAGGAATGGTGTTTGGCAATCACAAAAATGAGAGTTAATTCATTAGTGATGGCTGAGTAAGGAATAAATTCTTAAGACACATCCTAGTGGATTTATATACCAAATGAGTGGCGTATTGCGTACACAATTTCGTTGCCTTAATAATTACTTTGATTAGCTTTTCTGTTGTAATTATCTTTATTTTCTCCGACAAGATCCAGACTTCTTGACCTTTCACGATTTATTGTTTAAGTTAATATTCGTCATTTGGAAGATACTAGTGTTATTATTACTCACCATTTTTCAGGTTATATAAATTCAACTCATCATTGCACTCTTGAAGGCATCCAGAGCTGAGAAAGAAACACATAAAAAAATGAAAGCTACTTCAAGAAGACGAGTTGTAAACATCTGTGTGTTTTGCGGTACTAGTGTTGGTTCTACACCAAAATTCGTTGCGGCATCACAGGAATTGGGTCGAGTCATTGCTGAAATGAATATGCACTTAGTATATGGCGGTGGAAATCTTGGACTAATGGGGATCGTTTCAAGGGCTGTACAGGAAAGAGGCAGTCAAGTCTTGGGAATCATCCCAAAACCCTTGGTGGAGGGGAAACTTATAAGACCATCAAGCAGAGAGGAACTTATCGTGCCAGGTATGTCTGAACGACTGGTGGAAATGATTAACCGTGCTGATGTTTTTATTGCTTTTTCAGGTGGCTTGGGCACGATGGAGGAAATTTTTACAGTATTATCTTGGGCGAACTTGAACATACACCAGAAACCGATTGGACTGTTTAATGTTGATGGATTTTATGATTTTCTTTGTCTGTTTCTTGATGATGCCCGAAGAAATGGGTTCGTATCAAAACCTGTAAAAGATCTCTTCTTCACTACCAGAACTGCCAATGATTTAATTGACCAACTTTTAGCCTTTGAACCATAAATTGACCCTATTCTTTCAAAGATAATTTGGTCCGATAATGATCGTGGTAAAAAACGTCGGATAAATCTGGATCTTAACCGTTAAATTTCATTTTAGATGTAGAATTTCAGCTAACCAGGTACCGTTTCTAAACTATTCTTCTACTTTTTAAGACATTGGGGATAATGTCTCATTTAGGTTTGAGTGAGGGAATAGTTGAATAGTATCTTATTTTTATTGTATTGTTTTTATTTGATTTTTAGTCAAAAATTTTCAAGAAAATTAAAAAATTTGATTAAAAAAAATTAAAAAATTTATTTTGTGTTTTTGTTTTTTTAACTTGACTAATGGGTGAAATTGGTGTGAGATAGCTGTGTAAGGAATTTCCACTCTTGAGACGTATCTCAACCTATTTCGTAACAAGTTAATTTTTGTTTATTTCCTTTTGAATTATTTAATTTGTAAATTCTCCATAATACTGACTAAAATGGATCTTCATATGCTCAGTTGACAGGTATTATCAACATACATGGTAACATACGGACATGAGTTGTAATTGAAGAGTTTGTAATATTCAGTGCTCTAGTTTAATTGGAGGAAACATCTAAAAAAATGATGGGATATAAAAAAATTACATTTGAGATCCGAGTAATTAGGTCCATATGAGTGCTTTAACACCTAGTGCCCTAAAACCAACTGGTTTTGGAGTCACTGACCCAAAGCTCGCTACATGGATCAAAGATGTTATAAAAATAAAAAGAGACATCTGCAATCCGAGTAATTAAGTCCGTAGGGGTGTCTTAACACATAGTACCCTAAAGCTAACTGACTTGGGAGTCACTGGCTCAAAGCTCGCTACATGGATTGAAGATGTTGCTTTATTTACTTTTTGCAAAAAAAAACAAAAACAAAAAAATATTCCATTGCTAAAAAGGGTGTGAATTCTGATATAACTTTATGACAAAAATATTACTCTCTTTTCAACTACACTTATGAATAATGTGGGCACAATGATTTGATTAATACTTTGTTGGCTGCATATATGAAGAATGGTAAAAATAATTGGAGAATTTACTTATTTGGTAATTTAGAAAGAAATAAAACAACTTCTAACTTGAATAAGAAGTTTTACCTGTTTAGTCACTAACTTGTTTATTCTCTTTTCTCTTGTCTTTTTGCTTTTGTGTGCATTAGTTTGACGTTTGTGGGTATCGTCACTGTAAGCCCTCACGAGACTACAACTCGTCCACTAGGGACACCTAGAGGTTTAAAGGCTTGTTGCATACGTTAAATGTAACCGTGATCCCTACGAAAGTGGCTTAGTTTAATTTTATTTCAAAGATGTTTATGTTATTTTATTTTATTGTTTTGCTCGAGGACTAGTAAAATGTTAGGTTTGGGCCGTTTGCTAAAACGGACAAAAAGGGAAAAAATGTAAATTTCTTACTAAAATACGTCGTTTGCTAAAATGTGCCGTGCTAAAATGCACCATCTGCTAACGTGCGCTGATACTACTAAAATACGCCTGACACGTGTCATCATCAGAGAAGTCTACTATCATACGCACTTGCTAACGTACGCCTGCCATGTGTCAACATCACAACCAATCTGCTAACGTGCGCCGTGCCACGTGTCATCATCATGTGCTGCCGACAATACGCGTGCCACGTGTCATCATCCGAATGGACCGCATCAACCGTGTGCCACGTGTCATCCATGTGTCTGACACGTGTCAGCCACATCAGCCGCATGCCGAGTCAACTTGCCACGTCACCATCCGTGAATCACCTTTCGCCACGTGTCAACATGTCATTGGACCGAATAAACTGCATGCCATGGGTCAGCATTCTATTGGGCCGACAGATTCCGCGTGCCACGTCATCATATAGCTGTGCAAACTGTGTCTGCCGCGTTGCCACATCAGGCGTCGCGACGCGCAATCCTTTGCTCGTCGCAACGGACAGAGGAAAAATTTGTTTATAAATTAGATTCGATTTCATTTAATTTTCCTCATGCCTTCCTTAGGTTTCTATAAGGAATTTAAGGATTGCATCTTGTTTGTATTTATTTTCAGTATTTTAATTTTCAGTAATAGTAATAGTTTATTTTCTACTTTTCTTTTATGTTTTGTAATTAAATTTCCACTGGGGGAATGGGGAAACATTTAATATGATTAACTAGGTCAATCTCACTTAATTATAATATACAAATTATAATATAATCGGACTAATTAATGGCAGACTATGTTACCGCCTATATGGTCGTTTTAAATATAAATTACTTTACCGCCTATATGGCCGGTCTTTATTTGACAGATGATTACTGCCTATATGGTTGGTGTAATTGAACTAAATGGATTACCGCTTATATGGCTGGTTTTATATGTTTGACATTATTAATTCCTGAGAAAGCAGAGCAGAAAATAATTTATATATTATAATAAGTGAGATTCCTAGGTTTGAAATATTAAATGTGGATCCCCTAACCCCATCATTTTCTTTTTATTCTAGAGAAGTGATGAAACACAATCTTTACAAGCTTAATAATTGATTTAATTATATAGTGGGTAATTCTTTAGTTTGTTTATTGAATCTTAAGCTTAATGTTTCTTGTTGCCTGATCACCAATAAGATTGATGTGGTAAACTTAAAATGAACTTGGAAAATGGATTTTAGGTTTCAGCCTTATATTCAATAGCTCACGATCTTTCTTGAGGATAGATAACCCTTTAATAGATTTCCTTACAGGATATGAATATACCTGTCGGGCGGGGGTAGCCATAATTGGAACCTAAACTTAATGAATTCAGATAACTTGGTTAACATAGGAATATGATTAATTGGGTTATACTGGGTATTTGTGTCTGACCATCGGAAGAGGCTTTTGCATAATTTCGTGTTCCAAGTTAGCAAATTGATTAATTACACGTATATAAGAGAATCAATTCATCTTTAGAATAATATTGTGTGGAATCACAACCCTAGATATTTGAGTCTTTTGTTTATTTTCTTTAGTATTTTCTTTTGTGTATTTATTAATTTATTTATTTAGCAAATCCACATTCAACCAACCAATCAAGCAATCATTCTTTTCTCCCTTTAATTAGATACATGTAAATAAATAGAATCAATAATTTATAACAACAGTAGAAATTAAGTCATCGTGGGATCGATATTTGTATACTACTTGAATGATATGTGTGCTTGTGTTATACGCGTGTGATTACGCCGGCTATACTGTATATAAGATGTACAAATTATTTTGGTGATTAGATATCACTTAATATTGTATTTGACAAATTAGGACCAAAATGATCAAAATATAAACTATTGGGACCTTTCGATATTTACTGAAAAATCTAGAAAGATTTTCAGAATTCTGTTTTCATGTATATTTGATGTAAAAATCATTTTGGTTGTGATTGGAAATCACCTAAGCTTGTTTTGAACAACTTATGACTAAAATGATTAAAATTGAAAGTTTTGGGGTTACACGGTAATTTACTGAAATTCTGATTTTTTTGGGTTAAAAATTCTATTTTTGAGTATTGAGTGATTAAAATAAATAAGTTTATTTTAATTACTCTAGAAAAATTAAAGAAATAGGAAAATTTATTTTCCCGCATTCTGCTGCGTAACCCAAACATACCACCCAAAACCCCAACATTAATGGTTTGAATTTGTTAAGATTCTCATAAGCTAGAAAATCAATGAAAAAAATTTGTACATGGATTAAATGGATAAACCAGATGTTTAATGGATAAACTAGATGTACCAATTATAATGAATTGAATGTATACTTATTTAAATGGCTTAAATGTATTTATATATGTGTATTTTATCTTGATGATAAATGAAATTCTATTTGTTCTTAAGAAAAAACATTTAAAATCCCTTAAGTTTATAAGAATTTTCTTTAATCAAAATTTTCTAAATTATATATATCTAAGAATAGTGATATTTTTATTAGCGACATATTCTCAAGATGAATTTTGATGATGCAATACTAGAAGACTTCGATGCACGTTTACGGGCATTACAAAAAGATATCGAAGCACATTAGTCATGAAGAGCAAATGAATGTGGAGATTAGCGCATATTAAAGAAATTATTGTATGATCTTAGGTTAGGGCTCTCTTTATAAAGTAAGTTGTTATATTTAAGTCTCTAAACTCGTGGGACATATGCACATTCATTTAGATGCATTAGAGTTATGTGCAAAATACTTTTAATCTTCAAATCCTGCATTTTGACACTGAGACCGGCATACCGATCTCTTATACCGACATATCGGTGTCTTAGACCTCATTGACATGCACTCTGGAATCGATCTCATTCATATCGGCCTGCATACCGGCATCGATACCAATGTCCCTGACGATAAACAGGTCTCTGGAACCGGCATGAACCATACCGGTGAGCCTTAGTGTTTTACATAGCTACTAGAACCAGCATAATCCATACCGATTGACATACTGGTGAACATATATGTCTTGCATGTTCTCGGAAACTGGCATGGTACATACCAATCTTCATATCGGTAAGTACACCGACATATCAGCCTCCATACCGGTCAATAATATGATATATAGCTTGAATTTTCAACGGAAATATAGCTGTTATAGTTTGGCAGACCGGCATATCGGTCTGTGACATAGTTGTTGGGACAGTTTACACATTTACTATATATTGAGCCTCAAATTCATTTTTACAAAGTTTTTACACCTTCAAACATTTTCTTATAAGGCAAAAATAGAGAGTTTACAAAACATTCATCATCATACACTCTCATATTCAAGCTCACACACTACACCTTCATATTATTAGTAGTGAGCTTAGATTTCTTAGGTTAACAACTCACACTAAATCTTCATTATCTTTGTGAGTGCCCAAGTTGTTCATTAAATCTTCATTATCAAACACTCGAGGTTTTGAAATCCCTTTGTGTTGGAATGTATGCCCTAGAGCTACATATGATGTAAACGGCTTTATGTGTTTTGAAATAAAACGATGCATTATTCATTTATCAAAATGTTTGTTTAATATTCGCATATTATAAATTATCTTGAATACCCTAGATTACTTATGTGTATTCAGACTTAGTGTATGAGTGTCACACACAAGAGGATTTAAGTCTGAAGTTAGTAATCTTAAATAGTCCATAGAGAGCAAACAAAGCGAGTACTTTATTTGTGGTTTATCTATATCTGCGGTCCATTATATATTTGTATTGCGACCTTGATCCGGGAGACATGAGACTGGAGGCACCTTGTATGATGTGATCATATAGGACTGGACCCAGATGGAAATGAAATTCTTATAATATCTGTTAAACAAAGAAAGTCATTTCGATCTACTAGATGGTCATATATGGATTGATCTTAATCCTGAGTGTATTACGAACTCCTGCATGGCAGACTATGTCCTTTGATTTACAAAGGTGAGGTTGGTGTAGCAGTCCCGACCAATAACTACGTACTTTGGGGGCATGGTCTATTGTATAGCTGGGAACGTTTTACATAGACATGGAGTTCACTCCTTATTGCAGTTCACTCCTTATTGCAAGAAGTAGAGCAGTATCTTTCTTAAGGGTTGATTCAGTGCTTGAACGATTTGAGCGCTCAAGTCTTTCTATTACGAATAGAAAGATTAAAATTCATAATTGTTATGAATAAATCGTTCATTAGAGAATCAATGGTACTTAAGGTAAAAATAATTAGAGGGGTATAACGGACATTATGATCTGGTTCTAATTACGAGATACTCGTGAAGGGTTAATCTATATGTAATGACTATATCGATGGACACCGACTTGGTTCGGCTTAATATTTCATCTGCGGCAACGAGAGTGAAACTTCGGGTTTTTAGTGAAATAACCCGGAGTTAATAATTTGAAATATTTAATTAAGAGCTTAATTAATATTTCGAGATTATTGGAGCTCGGAACCGTAGGTCCATTTGGTCCCCGTGCTAGCTCAATTTACTATAGCAGATTTAGTATAATTGGGTGGTCCAATTATACACTCACACATGTATAAATATTATTAATAAGATTAATAATATTAATTATCACACTTGAAACTTTATATTAAAAGTTAATATATAGATTTATTAAATATATGATATTTAAACACATGTTATTTAATTATATTAGATATAATTAAATGGAAGGTTAAGTAAGTAATTTCTAAATTTTGGGTTTTGGAAACCCTTGGTTTTAATTTGGAAGTTACATATGTTTAAATAGTATTTAACCTTTTTATTTTGTAACATATTTTCCATTATGGAAATTAAATATTGATGTTACAAAATTTATTATTTTTTTCTTATGGTGGCCGAATTCTTCAATGTAATAAGGGGAAGAGTTTTGATTGTTTTGGAAATTAAATCTCTTACTTGGATGTTACACCTTTTTGAAAGGTAATGACATATTTAATTTTTGTAATATCTTTTTATTATGGTAATTAAATATTAGATGTTACAAAATTAAATCTAAATTATGGCCTTGGCCGATTTTCACTTAATAGGGGAGGGGAGTGGTTGTTTTGTTTTGGAAACAATTTAACCTAAGTATAAAAAAAAATTTGATTTTCTTTTGTATTACTCTCATTCTAGCAACCCTAGCCTATTCCTTCTTCTTCTTTCTCTATTAATTGTTGAGAAAGCATATACCAAGAACAAGAAGAAAATATAAGAAAAATATTATTGTGTGACAATAATCTCTAAAGAGTTTAGGGATTCATTTAGTGAGGGTAGCCCACATTACTCTCCGTTGGTTGTGAGACATAGCACGAAAGATCTTTTGGTGACGAACAAAAAATTATTTACATCTCATTCTTGATACAACAAAGCCACGGCAGTGAGCATAATATTACTCACTGCAGCAAACAACAAATGGGATTTGGGACTCCGTTTGTTTTTGTATTATTCCGAAATTTTGGGAAACACTTGGGGACATTTTGGGGCTGTGTTAGGACTGATTTTTGATTGAAAAATCAGACCTGAAATATCTTTGCCGGTCACGAAAATCAGGGGTTGATTTGGGTGCAGCTCGGTTGTGTAACATGTTCAAAACAGTCCAATATTTTACTGTTGTTTGGGGACTGTTTCAGGGGCGTTTCGGGGCTGAAATCTTGTCCGAAACAGAAGCAAAATTTCAGTATACTTGTTGGTCAGATTCGGCAACTTAAAGGGAAGGGCAGAAAATTTTTCAAGTCCGAGGCATGAGCCTAAGATGCTTCCGCCGCGTGAAGAAAGCGTTTCCTACAATTGGCATCGAGAGCGAGGTTGAAAAGTGTTCTTAACCCTTCTCTATTTCATTTAAAGTTTCTGTTTTTAATATATTTATATGTGTTATAAATATGATATGCATGTTTAGATGTGTGGGCACTATATTATATTCATATGATGAATGTTTTTGTTATTTCATTTGATGAATGGATTTTTCGTTGGTCGTAAATTTTTCCGACTCTTATTTTTGTAGTTGGTTTTGTTTTTGGGATGTAAAGCCATAAGGCCATTGATTTCAATTGTTGTAATTTTATTTTTCAATGTAAAGTTTCAATTTTTGTAATTTGGAGCACCGAAGTCGAAAAAGGAGCCAACACCACTTTGAAGCGAGATTTGAAGACCAAGGGATGCCTTGGTATATTTGATGTACTAATTAGATTAGTATAGGAGAAATAAGAGCCCGGTCAATGCAAAATAATTTTTTATGTTATATGTATGTTTATTTCAAATTTTTTGAATAACATGTCATATAGCTTAGGGTGCCCACTCTTGCATTTTACATGCCATAACATGTTTTAGATGCATTATCATTAAAGACATAAAATATGATTTTATGAAATTTAAAGTGTTTAAAATTAGAATATGATATGCATGGAAATCAATTAATTAGATTAATTGGATTTATGGTTTAAAATTTGAATTCTAATATATTGGGCTTAGTTAGTGCATAATAAATTCCATTGGTATATAGGATGGAAACCCGGATATAAATTCCATAGCCGAATCCGAATGGACAGTAATATGGTATGCACTCAGGATACATTCCACGTACCATTGGATTTTATAACGCACTAAGATTAATTAAATAGTTTAATACAAATCTTGACCTTTTAGTATTCTTTAAAAAATTTAAACCTATTAGTGTTCTAGTATTTTAAGAGTTAAAATATAATAGGTCACTAATACCACTCTAATTAAATTAGTTTAATTGAGTAATACAATTAGTATAGACTAATGGAAAATTAGTGATATAAATTTTAAGAAGTTAAAATTGGTAAGCTCACTAATGTTAAACTAGTGTAAATAAATATTATGATTTAGCCACCATATTTTTATCCACACTAGTTAATATAAAATATTAGATTTTTTATAGATAGAAACCTTAATTTTAATATAGTGAGTAGGAGAGGGATATACGACAGTATATCCCGCGATCTCCGTTGTTAGTCCAAAAACGTGATATTCAAAAGGTGCCTCGAGACGGCTTTGCTTTCGTCCCCCTACGGATGGTGTCCATTTTGGTCAATATCAAGTTTGGGTTCCGAGAGGATAGGGATTCTAGATGTATCATGTGAACTGACCTACCCTACGGCGGCACTTCACTCATTAAGTCCAAGAATCCTGAAACGGCGGGTCACACTCACAAAGGAATAATTAACTGTTAATAAAATTGCTTGATCGAATGATACAGTAGTTGTTTAATATAGGAATAAGAGTTATTCCCGCATATATTAAATCGGCTGACATTGTCTCGATCTATCATGCAAGTACTTGACCTACCCTACGGCGGCACTTACTTGTGGGATGATAGATTTATGTGGCATAGTAATTCTCTTAGGTTTCTAATTCGTTATTCATGGTTCATGCATCATGTTTAATTTTATGCCTAAATTGTTTGATGATTTTGATATGCGATGAATGAATTTTAAATGCATGTTTATTTTATTTTTAGTCATGGTTTCTCCAATTATTTCCATACTCTCAAACAATAAATTAATGGGAGAAAATTATGTTAAGTGGAAAAGTAACATGAACGTTATCCTGGTCTGCGAAGACCTAAAGTTTGTCCTAACGGAAGAGAGTCCTCCTAAGCCGGCCAGAAATGATGGCCAAGCTGTGCGCGATACCTACCAGAAATAGGTCGCAGCAAATGAGAAAGCCTGCTGCTACTTGCTAGCAGGGATGTCTGAGATTCTTGCTGCAAAGCATGAACCTATGGCTCTAGTGTCTCAGATGATGGAGTCATTGTAGGGCATGTTTGGGCAGCCTTCAAAGTGTCAACGCCATGAGGCCATGGACTCAGCGATGACTGCTAGGATGAAGGATGTGACAATAGTCTGAGAGCACGTCTTAAAGATGATGACCTATCTCAACACTGCTGAAACCCATGGAGCTCGTATTGACGAGCGTAGCCAGGTGACCATGATTATGGAAACTCTTCCGAAGAGTTTCCTGCAGTTTAAGAGCAACTATGTTGTGAACAAGTTGACTTTTACTTTGACCCAACTGCTTAATGAGCTCACCCATTACGAGTCCATGCTTGTGGATCCTCGTAAGTCCGGTGCTGAGGCAAATGTTACTGAGTCTTCTAAATCTGCAAAGATGAAGATGAATAACACTGGGAAGGCTAATGGAAAGCCCATGAAGAAGAAGAACAAAACAAGAAAGGCTCCAAGGATGCCATGCCCAAAGGAAAATGTTTCCACTGCAACACGAATGGGCATTGGAAAAGGAATTGTCCTAAATACCTTGCTGAGCTGAAGGAGAAAAAGGAAACAGGTAAATATGATTTACTCGTTATTGAATCTCTATTATTGGAGGATGATAAATCTGCTTGGATTGTTGATTCTGGAACCACTAACCATGTTTGTTCTTCTTTGTAGCCACTTGATTCATGGAGGGACCTTGCTGAAGGTGACTACACCATGAGGTTCGGGACAGGGGATGCCGTTTCAGCAAGAGTAGTGGGAGTTTCTAGTTTAAATTTCACAAATAATAGTTATTTAAATTTAAATAATGTGTTATTCTTTCCTGATTTTCGCAGGAATTTGATTTCTGTGTCTAAACTTTTGGATGATGGTTATTCAATTTATTTTAATAGCAATTTGGTTATTATTGGTAGAAATGGATTAACTATATACACAGGAAACTCAAAAAATAACTTGTATATGTTAAGACCGTTAACACATAGGTCACTGCTCAACGCTGAAATATTTAAGGTTGAGAAACCTAAAACTAAACGGCCAAAGATTTCTCACGATGACACATATCTATGGCATCTTAGACTTGGCCATATCAACCTTGACTGGATAGACAGATTGATAAAGAACAGAGCCTTAAACCAGTTAAAGCTCGGAACTTTACCAGTCTACAAATCCTGTTTAGAATGAAAAATGACCAAGAGACCTTTTACTGGAAAAGGTATAAGAGCCAGTCAACCACTTGAGCTAATACATTCGGACGTTTGCGGACCGATGAATGTAAGAGCCTGGGGTGGTTATGAATACTTCATCACATTCATTGACGATTATTCAAGATATGGGTATGTTTACCTAATGCATCACAAATCATATACTTTTGAAAAGTTCAAAGAGTATCGTGCTGAGGTTGAGAACCAATTAGGTAAGACAATCAAAACTCTACGATCGGATCGTGGAGGAGAATACCTTGACAGAGATTTTCAAGAATTCTTAGTTGAGCATGGGATAATATCCCAGCTCACAGCACCTGGAACACCACAACAAAATGGTGTTGCAGAGAGGAGAAATCGGACCCTACTAGACATGATGAGATCTATGTTTAGTTATAGTTAACAGCAATGCATATCCTAAATGTAGTTCCATCTAAGTCTGTTCTTAAGACTCCCTTAGAGTTGTGGAATGGTCATAAAACTAGTTTACGACAATTCCGTATATGGGGGTGTCCAGCACATGTGCTGAAGAACAAGACTACAAAGTTGGAGCCACGTTCTCAGGTGTGCCTCTTTGTAGGCTATCCTAAGGAGATTAGGGGTGGATTCTTCTATAGTCCTGATGATAACAAAGTGTTTGTATCGACAAATGCTACGTTTCTAGAGGAGGACTATATGAGGGAGTTCAATCCTCGAAGTAAGGTGTTACTTGAGGATTTACTTACTGGTTCGACCATAACACCATCGTCAAAGACAGTTGACAAATACATAACACCTTCAATATCTGAGAGTCAGATGTAAGTTCGTCAGAATGACCTACTACCTAGACGCAGTGTGAGGGTTGTACGACAACCTGATCGCTACCTTGGGGTTGGAGAGGCACAAGTTGTCACATACAGCGATGGTATAGATGATCCATTGACCTATCTGTTGGGGTTGGTGCTCAGAGCGCCAATCCGGACCGTATTTAGGTCTGATTCATGAATATGAACAATCCTTTTTTTTCCATAATATTACTTATTTATGGTTGCACCTCTTGTTTTTATATATGTATTCGATCTTATTACGATTAGATTGAAACTAAATATTGTTTAGTGATATGTATATATTAGACAAAGGCCCGATAATATATAATGCAGTACACAGTTACAAAGCTAGTTTGTAATTGACATTGGGAAGTGTCACTGCTAAATGTATATTATCAAATATAGTTCCTGGTCAAGATTCACTAACACTGGTCGGTTAATCAAATCTGTTGAGACCAGTACATGTCGTATATCGAGACTTGGTCTGATGGTTTATCCCAATGAACCATGAGTCTAGGAAGATTCGTATAGACATGTAGGTGTTTATAGTGGATAAACATGAACGACTCACCAAAGATTCTTAATGGATGGTACACCAACGTCAATAAGAATCTTCTCGGGTTGAGTAGCATAGTGGTCCTTCGACTTGAGATACCACTGTGGATGTATGAGACATCCTCCACACTTAGATGGCAGTCATGTCACCGATCTATTTAGATCAGACCTCCGCCTGTTCGTTGGGTGTGGACCGATCCTCTGGATATCCTGTGTGTATCAAGATAGGATCCGTCAGTTCTGTGTATAGAGCATAGGTAGTCCATATATGATTAGCAGTCTGTTAAATCTGTGGCCACATTAAACTTCGGAAGTAAGTTCTGAATATTTAGAGATTGCTAATAGAAACGTCGACGGGATAATACCTATAGAGATTTGATGTTTACATCTATATCTCTGGGATTATCCGGATACCTGTGACGGATGGATTATACGTATGCAATGACCTCGACCTGTATGATTCAGCTAGTATATCTGTGGTCGTTATAATTTACGGGTGGGTAAATTATGGACATGAAACTGGATTTTGTGACGGATATACCTGAATCTAGAGAGTCTCACTAATGAAATATACTCGTAGAGCACTAGGGCAACTTTTATGAATAATGGTGATTATTTATAAATCGTTTAAATGTTAAACAAAAGATGCATGCAAACGGGTCGAACCGTCATTTCCTAATTAATATGTATTTGTATTTAATATATGATATTATTAAATATACATTAATAAATTGTCAAATAAAGGTATTTGACATATATCATTAATATATGTATTTGAGATATTTAAAGTAAATATAATACATATATTTGAGATATTTGTATTTAATTAATTATTTAATTATTTAATTGTTAAATGATTAATATAATTAAAATATAAATATCTCACCAAATGATAAAGTTAGGAAATGATTATAAGTGTAAATTGTTGACTTTATATTTAAAGAAAAGGTTGTCAAAATGGTTTTGACTTCTTAAGATATTTGTTTTAAATTGTTTAAAATTGAAATATCAATTTCCTTTTTCTTTTAACTAAATTCGGCCAACACCCTAATTTAAATATAAGTGTTATATTTTTGAGTTGCTTTTGTTGACTTATGAATTTTCATTAAATGTGTAATGATAAAATTTGCAAGTTGATTAAAGTAACTTTAATTGAAACAAAAAATATCTAGATATTTTATATACACCCTAAATTTAGGCCAAGGAAATTTTTGGAGGGTATATATTGTTTTTTTTTTCACTTTTAGGGTTTTAGGAGTTCATAAGTTACCAAATAAACATAATAGAGTTGAGAGAAAAAGGCTTGGAGGCTAAAGAAGAAAGCTTGGAAAAATCATGTTTTTGTAAGTTTTTCTTTAAAGCTTTCAACATAGAAAATGTTTCTAACATCCTTAGCTTCATATTGTGTTGCTTTGATGTTGTCTCTTCACTTATAGTTTATGTTTTAATTGGTTATGAACTTGGAAGAAAGATGTATGCATGTTTAGTTTCAAAGTGAGCTTGAAATGGTTTCATAAGCTCTCTTTTGATTTTTAGAAAATCAAAGTTGTCATTATAGAGTTAGTAAGCCACTCATTCGTGACCTAGAATTGTTCTAGAGTTGTTTCAAAGTGGTGAGTCTTGATTGGTGAAGTATTGAATGGATTAAAGTGTTGGATTTTGTAAATTTGGTGAAATTGGACAATTTGATGAAATTGAAAAATTAGGGTTCTTAACTTACTCCAAATTTGGGGATTTTCATATATGTGATGTATTATGGTATGAATATGATGCATGTAAAATTTTAGGTTAATTGGATTTGATCTTGGCGTGTTTTGAACAAAAGGGACCAAATTGTAATTAATTGGAAATTTTGGGGTGCTCACGACAATTGCTCAAAAATTAGGGATTTGTGTGAAATCTGATTTTGATGCATTAGATGTGTTGAAAAATATTTTAGAAATGATTTAGAATCATCCAAAATTTTATTTGACAACTTTTGGACTAAAATGATCAATTTACAAAATTTTGGGGCAATTCGGTAATTACCAAGAAATTTGATCTCTTGTGTAATTTTTCAGAATTTGATAATTGGATAATTAAATAAATAAGTTTATTTAATTGATCCGAGAAAAAGTTTTGAAATCGGAAAATTTTAATTTTTCGCGATTCCGTTGCGTTACCGATATTCCGCCTTAAAACCCCAACACTATCATAGTGCAATGGATGATTCTGACAAAGAGGAATGGCTCAAAGCCATGAACCTAGAGATGGAGTCTATGTACTCCAACTCAGTCTGGGAACTTGTAGACCAACCTGATAGGGTGAAACCCATAGGTTGCAAGTGGATCTATAAGAGGAAGAGGGGAGCATATGGGAAGGTACAGACCTTCAAGGCTAGGCTAGTGGCCAAAGGTTATACCCAGAAAGAGGGAGTTGACTATGAGGAAAATTTCTCTCCAGTATCCATGCTCAAATCCATCTGCACTCTTCTATCCATTGCTGCATATTATGACTATGAAATATGGAAAATGGATGTCAAGACTGTATTCTTGAATGGAAATCTTGATGAGAGTATCTATATTGTAAAACCAGAAGGGTTCATAGCCCAAGGTCAAGAGCAAAAGGTTTGCAAACTGCAAAGGTCCATTTATGGACTTAAGAAGGCATCTCGATCTTGGAATATAAGATTTGATACTACGATCAAGTCTTATGATTTTGAGCAGAATGTGGATGAGCCTTGTGTATACAAGCGCGTTATTGACGGGAATGTGGTTTTTCTTATTTTATACGTCGATGATATTTTACTCATTGGGAATGATGTAAAGATATTATCGGACGTGACAACTTGGCTAGCTAACCAATTCCAAATGAGCCAGTTATGATCTTGGGATTCAGATACTTCGGGATCGCAAGAAACGACTGTTAGCTATGTCTCAAGCATCCTATATCGACAAGATCCTTGTGCGATTTGGGATGCAGAATTCCAAGAAAGACAATCTGCCTTATCGGCATGGAATTCATTGTCAAATGAACAGTCTCATAAGACACCTCAAGATGTTGAGGAAATGAGACATATCCCATATATCTCAGCAGTTGGCAGTCTCATGTATGTTATGTTATGCATGAGACCGAACATATGTTTTGTAGTGGGAGTAGTCAGTAGGTTTCAGTCGAACCCATGATTGGATCACTGGGTGGCTGTGAAACACATTCTCAAGTATCTTAAGATAACGAGAGATTATATGCTTGTGTATTCCGGCGAGGATATGATCCTAAGGGGATATACAGATTCTGATTTTCAGACAGATGTCGATTCTAGGAAATCAACATCTGGATCAGTGTTTACCCTAGGTGGTGGGGCTATAGTATGGCGGAGTATAAAGCAATCTTGCATTGCTGACTCCACCATAGAGGCTGAATATGTAGCAGCTTGTGAAGCATCTAAGGAAGCAGTCTGGCTCCGTAAATTCTTGGGAGATCTGGAAGTTGTTCCAGATATGGATAGACCGCTCACACTCTATTGCGATAATAGTGGTGCAGTGGAAAACTCCAAAGAGCCAAGAAGCCACAAGAGGGGAAGCATATAGAGAGGAAATATCATAACATCAGGGAGATAGTGCAGAGAGGAGACATCAATGTCACAGAGATTGCATCCACAGAGAACCTGGCTGATCTGTTTACAAAGACCTTGTCGGCTAAAGTGTTTGAAGGTCACCTGGATGGTCTAGGATTACATGACATGTCCCATTTGCTCTAGTGCAAAGACATTGTTGGAATGTATCCCCTAGAGCTACATATGATGTAAACGGATTTATGTGTTTTGAAATAAAACGATGCATTATTCATTTATCAAAATGTTTGTTTAATATTCACATATTATAAATTATCTTGAATACCTTAGATTACTTATGTGCCTTCAGACTTAGTGTATGAGTGTCATACACAAGAGGATTTAAGTCTGAAGTTAGTAATCTTAAATAGTCCATAGAGAGCAAACAAAGCGGGTACTTTGTTTGTGGTTTATCTATAGCTGCGGTCCATTCTATATTTGTATGGTGACCTTGATCCGAGATCGTCCATGTAGAGACATGAGAATGGAGGCACCTTTTATGATGTGATCATATAGGACTGGACCCAGATAGAAATGACATTCTTATAATATTCGTTAAGAAAAAAAAGTCATTTCGATCTACTAGATGGTCATATATGGATTGATCTTAATCCTGAGTGTACTACGAACTCATGCATGACAGGCTATGTCCTTTGATTTACAAAGGTGAGGTTGGTGTAGCAGTCCCGACCAATAACTACGTACTTTGGGGGCATGGTCTGTTGTGTAGCTGGGAACGTTTTACATAGACATGGAGTTCACTTCTTCTTGCGAGAAGTTGAGGAGTATCTTTCTTAAAGGTTGATTCGGTGCTTGAACGATTTGAGCGCTCAAGTCTTTCTATTACGAATAGAAAGATTAAAATTCATAATGGTTATGAATAAATCGTTCATTAGAGAATCAATGGTACTTAAGGTAAAAATAATTAGATGGGTATAACAGAAATTATGACCTGGCTCTAATTACGAGATACTCGTGAAGGGTTAATCTATATATAATGACTATATTGATGCACACCACCTCGGTTCGGCTTAATATTTCATCTGCGGCAACGAGAGTGCAACTTCGGGTTTTTAGTGGAATAACCCGGAGTTAATAATTCGAAATATTTAATTAAGAGCTTAATTAATATTTCGAGATTATTGGAGCTCGGAACCGTAGGTCCATTTGGTCCCCGTGCTAGCTCAATTTACTATAACGGATTTAGTATAATTGGATGGTCTAATTATACACTCACACATGTATAAATATTATTAATAATATTAATTATCACACTTGAAATTTTATATTAAAAGTTAATATATAGTTTTATTAAATATATGATATTTAAACACAAGTTATTTAATTATATTAGATATAATTAAATGGAAGGTTAAGTAAGTAATTTCCAAATTTTGGGTTTTGGAAACCCTTGGTTTTAATTTGGAAGTTACATATGTTTAAATAGTATTTAACCTTTTTATTTTGTAACATATTTTCCATTATGGAAATTAAATATTGATGTTACAAAATTTATTATTTTTTTCTTATGGTGGCCGAATTCTTCAATGTAATAAGGGGAAGAGTTTTGATAGTTTTGAAAATTAAATCTCTTACTTGGATGTTACACCTTTTTGAAAGGTAATGACATATTTAATTTTTGTAACATCTTTTTATTATGGTAATTAAATATTAGATGTTACAAAATTAAATCTAAATTATGGCATTGGCCGATTTTCACTTAATAGGGGAGGGGAGTGGTTGTTTTGTTTTGGAAATAATTTAACCTAAGTATAAAAAGAAAATTTGATTTTCTTTTGTATTACTCTCATTCTAGCAATCCTAGCCTCCTCCTTCTTCTTCATTCTCTCTCAATTGTTGAGAAAACATATACCAAGAACAAGAAGAAAACATAAGAAAAATATTATTGTGTGACAATAATCTCTAAAGAGTTTAGGGATTCATTTAGTGAGGGTAGCCCACACTACTCTCTGTTGGTGTGAGACATAGCACGAAAGATCTTTTGGTGACGAACAAAAAATTATTTACATCTCATTTTTTGATACAACAAAGCCACGGCAGTGAGCATAATATTACTCACTGCTGCAAACAACAAAGGGGATTTGGGACTCGATTTGTTTTTGTATTAATCCGAAATTTTGGGAAACACTTGGGGACATTTTGGGGCTGTGTTATGACTGATTTTTGAGTGAAAAAATAGACCTGAAATATCTTTGCTGGTCACGAAAATCAGGGGTTGATTTGGGTGCAGTTCGATTGTGTAACGTGTTCAAAACAGTCCAATATTTTACTGTTGTTCGGGGACTGTTTCTGGGGCGTTCCGGGGCTGAAATCTTATCCGAAACAAAAGCAAAATTTCAGTATACCTGTTGGTCATATTCGGAAACTTAAAGGGAAGGACAGAAAAAAATTTCTCTAATCTGTGAGCCTAATACGCTTCCACCGCGCGAGGAAAGTGTTTCCTACACTTTGTGAGTGGGTATACTCAAAAGGGTGGATTGTAAAGGTTTGTGAGTGAGCCTAGGAACAAAACTCATTGTAAAGGTTTTAAGAGTGAACCTAGGGATAAAACTCTTGTGTAAAGGTTTGGAGTGAACCTAGGGGACAAAACTCATTGTTGCGAGTGAGCCACGGAAAACTCGGTGTAAGTTGTGGATTCAACTTATTGGAAATCTTCAAACGTGGCTTGAGGGAGTGGACGTAGGCAAAGAGTTGGCCGAACCACTATAAATCACCGGTGTCATTTTCTCTATCCCTTAACTTTTAATTATCGTAAGTTTATTTTTATATTTGCATATTAATTAGAAACTTGCATTTAGGCGATATATTGAATATAAAGATTGTGTTTGTTGTGCTTGCAGAGAATTTCAATTTTATCATCTATTTTTTTACATGACAAAATAAAGGTAATTATAATAAAATATAGGTAAAGAATTGTCACGATCTCCTCCATATAGCGGGCCCAATATTAAGGTTTACAACACAAGTCTTACAAATATGAACATAATACCCTAAATATATGGACCACCCCAAAAAATGACTGTGGCACGTGGATGAAATCCCGGCACTACTACTGCTGTGCTGTCGAACTACCTTAGATTTTTTGGAAAATAAAGTGAGCTTAAAGAGCCTAGTAAGTAAAACACTCATACTCTTTACATGACCTCACCAGTAAAATATGGATATATATATATATATATATATATATATATATATATATATATATAATATTTTAAAAATAACATCTATTAAAATAAGAACTATCTCAAGCAACCATTCACAAAACTAGGGCTGAGCACCGGTTCCGGGTAAAATCAGACCGATTTTTCGGGTTTGGAACTGGACCGTTTCCGGTTCCAAAATGGAATAACTTAATTTAAATGGTCCGGTTACGGTTCTGTTATGGACGGAACCAGACCGGAACCTGTTTTGGGAACCGAATTCAGAACTAATTTCGGAACCAAATTAAAACTCAATTTAAACTCAATTTCATAACTAGTTTTAAAACCCAATTTAAACCCAAATTAAAGCCCAATTTCATAACCAGTTTTAAAACCCAATTTAATAATCCAAATTAAAACTCAATTTAAACCCAATTTCATAACTCAATTAAAATCCAATTTAAACTTTGGCATTTCCTACAAGAATATTATGTATTGAGTCAATAATATTATGGAATATGCAGTATTATTTATTCTTTTTTTTTATATGGACAATTGCCAAGAATATTATGTAATATTCAAGTATGAGAAATAATTGTATTTTCAAAGTTTTACAATAATAAATAAATAGGGTAAATCAGAACCGGACCTGAACCGGATCATAACCGAATTGGATTTGTTTAATAGGGTACCTTATTTAATTGGGTAGGTTTCGGTTCCACGCGGAGCCGAATTGGAATCGATTAATAGGGTACCCTATTTAATCGGGTATGATCTGGTTCCACTTAGTTAGGAACTGATTTTTTTTTCCAGGTAGGTTCCTGTTCACGCGGAACCGAAACCGGTTTTGCTCACCCCTACTCAAAACAATACAAACATCCATCAAACATTGACGCTAATCCGGGCCCGATATAATAGTGGATTGAAACCAATGAAAGAATACTTAATCATTACTCCTAAGATTTCCCACCATATCATCTCGCATAAATGTGTAAGTAGGAACGGAAACACGCTCCTCCACTAATCTTGCATAACATCGGATAACCTCGCATCACATCTCATCTCATGTCATCTCATCTTCGACAACTATTATACAAAACTCAACAACATAACATAACAACATACACCATCCAATGCAATCAAATCTCATATTCAATCCATCAATCTCATCTCAACACACACACACAGAGATATATATAAAACTATATTTATATTATAATATATATTTACATATACTTTCATTGCAAACATCAATCAATAAATAATTATGTTAAAGGAATCATCGTGTGTTGTACTTACCTCAATCCACGTAAAATTCATCTATAAGTCTATATCCTCGCTAAGATCTTAAAAATATAAAATTATGGCCAGGTCCCTCAATTTTTCTGAAATTATGATTTTACCTCCAAACTTTCTAAATTTTCAATTTAACCCCAAAATTTTTCTACTATGTCCATATAGTCCTAAAACTCTCAAATATTACATATGAACCCCTAAAAATCAGAATTTATAGATTTACATTTCTAATCAAGCTAATATGCAATTAAGTCCAAAACTTTCAAAATCTTACGTTTATACCCCAAAACTGTAACGATCACATATCAAGCTCCAACGACCTCCAAATTTCACAACGGAAGGAACTAATGGTCAGTATACATCACAAGGATCACAATGATGATGGTGGTAATGGCCGATGCACCGCGGTTATCAACGAAAGATTCAACGATGACAACTCTAGATTTTGGCTCGTTTCTCAACAACTGAAGGTCAGATTTGGGAAAATGAAGTGTCCACACTGCGTATCTCGATGAGGGGAAGATTCTGGTCTGGGAGGTGAGGATCACACAGGGCGGCGAGTGGGCATGTGGTGGAGGAGACGCGACAGCGTGTGTCGGCGCATGCGGTGTCTTTTCGACAGCGGACTAGTGGCGTTGGATTTATCCCGTCGAGAGGATTCTCCAGATATGATCACTTATCGAAAAGGGTGGTCGGACGACGTTGAATGAGACACTTTCTCTCTTTGTACACACTTTCTCTCTCTACTAGTTTCGTTTCTCTCTCTAAATGCTCCCTGTAAATTTGCTCTCAATTCCCTCTGAATGTGTCTTTAACACACTCATCACCCTCTCCTCTAATCTCACATAAAACATTCAAACAAAATAGAAAATAAGTTAGGAAGATGTTGTGTTTTAAATAGGTTAAGAGTGGGTGAATGATTGTATATTGATTGAATTATGGGTGGTGGATTGTTATTGAGAATTGTTTATTTTATGGGACAAGGAAACACATAAGGTAGTGATAATGTGGTTGTGGGGGATTAGTTGAGTAGTAGGTATAATGGAAAAATGAGATATTACATGAATCTTCTTGAATCCATAAGACTAAACCGGCCACGGTTTCACCCCAAAGAATGAACCGTAATCGTACGATCAACTGTAACCGGATCTGAATCGAATCGTACGGTTCGGTTAAGGTTAACTATGTTTTTTTATAATTTAAAAATAAAAAAATATTTGGAAAATAAAAAATGATTTCAAAGAAATGTTTAAATATTTTATTACAAAGAGTTTGCACTTAGTTTTTATATGATTAAGCTACCTACTTATCTTTTTGGGGTATAGAGAGGAATCAAAACTCACGTAGTTCTGATATAATTTTTCTAATTAGTATTGTTTACATGATTAAAATTTAAAATTTTACATGTTATATTTTATTCTTCTTCTTCTTCTTCGGGGGAAGGCGGTCCTGTCGTCACTGAGCCTTTAGTTACAGTATCAATGTGGTCACACAAATCTTCAAAAGTGACGAGCGTGTCCGGTGGGGATTAAGACGTTGCTTTCTTCAGTAAGGAATTACTCATCTTCTTCATTCATTTTGTGATGACCTTGTCATTTTTTTTAAAGAATATAGAGAATTTGAGAGATTGATATTGAGATTGAGATTGTAATTTAGAATTGAGAGAATTAAATAATTGAGAATTGAGAAATTAATAGAATTGAGAGAAATTGAGTGAGTTTAGAAATTGATTGAGATTTTTTGATAGTTTTTTGATAGTTTAGAAATTGTTATAAGGGTAATTTTGGATTTTCTTATATTTATTTTATTATTTAATAAAAAATGAAAATATTAAAGCATCCCCATTTTATTATAGTTCCAAATCGGAATCTTACGTTTGAACCACCGATTAGGCAGTTCCAAAAACCCTTTAACCGTAACCGAATCGGTCACCACCGATTCGGTTACGGTTTGGCCTAACCGAACCGAATTAATTGACCGATTCAGTTACGATTTTGACCGGTTCGATTTCAGTTTCGAATGTGGATGGTTCCCACACTTGTTCAAAGTGTCATATCTATTGAAAAATTAAATAAAAATCATTGGTTAAAGATTTGACAATTACAAATACAATTTCTTAACTTACAAGAATTATAGATTGCCCAAAATTTACAACTATGAACTTAAGGTTGTTGGATTTCTTGTAGACAATTAATGTTTTATACAAGTCAAATTAATTATAATAATGAAACACGTCTGTTCCAGACGAATGGCGTATCGTTTATTCATTGCATATATATAAACCCTTTTATTTAGATCTAATTAGATACTCAAAATGGTGTTATTTAATTGTATTAATTATGAGAGACTTACCTTCCAAAATGGGATAAATTTATGATACACAAGGGTATCAAATATTATTGAGTTCAAACATGTAATTTTGATCATTGAACATATAATTTAAATAATTAAATATGTAAATTTTACCAATAAACATGAAATTTGGAATTTAAATATTTAATGATTTAAATTACATCTTCAATTATCAAAAAAAAATATGTTTGATGTCCTTAGGTACCATAATAGTGTACGCCAAATTGAGAAACCACATGCATAAGTCATTAAAACTATAAAATGATATATATTCCATCCGAATTAAACGGATATTGTATTTTGTTTTGAAAAGTTAGGGATTTTTCTCTCTCTAAATTTTGGGATCTAAATGTCAGTTTCACTTTTTTCAATTGTAGAAAATAATTCTCTCTAAATTATGAAAACGAGGAGAAGCTTGTTATCTATGTTGTAACGGTTGATTAAATTGAAAATTATTTTGTAATTAAATTCAGCAGAATTTATTACGAAATTAAAGACAACAGTTACAAATTTAAATTAAATATGAATTTAATTACAAATCCATTTTAAATTCAGACTTTAATTATAGAATTAATTTGTAACATTTAATCAAATAATAAATAGGCGATTATATGTACTTTTAATGTGAAATTAAACAAATACCTCTAACTTTCTACCGTGAGGGGTCTTAGGAGAAATTAGATAATGGCAGCGATGAATACAGGAGATGACCTATTTTTTTAGAGTTAGTTGATATAGGCACAACTTATGAGCAGTTAGTAAAAATGTTGTATGTGCGGTTACATAGAAGTAAAATGGAGCACAAAGTTAGTATGAAAAAATTAATTTCTTCATTATTCAGCGGCGTTTAGTTATTGAAATTAGTAGTCAAAAGGATTGGGAGTGGTTTTTAAATGTACACTCAAATGCCATTAGACAAGGTAGTGTGGTCAACGATCTGGAGGTCGTTACTCCTCGAATTGTAATATGGTCAGCCATTCAGTTCCAGTTTATGTGTCAGATGAAGCTCCGTGGTATAATTATACAACTGGTAGAGATGAAGAAAATGTCAAGGGGTCATGGGCAAATGGTGGGTTTGCTGGAGGTGATATGGTCGGTCCTTCAACAACAGTTCGAGAAGTTCCCATGAATATCCGATCAGATACATCTCGATATCTCACTCCTATCATTTCTACGACGGATATGCCTGTTGGACAATTATGACCCATAACATCACTATTTGTACAGAACATGGTGTTGTTGTACAAATTAATCATGTGACAAAGGAAATTGCTCTTTTATCATTTGTAATTGGATTACCAAGATACATAAATGATAAAAGTCCATATGATTTGTTCCGGATTGATAAGATATGAGGCAGTATCAATCCAAGAAGGTTTAATCATTAAAACATCCCTAGTCGTAGTATTATCGAGATTGGACATCGATAATGCGGAATAGACTAATATTGCACTTGTGCGCATTGTGGGAGCATAACGGCATAGTTCTCATATATTTGGGTATTGGATACTCATGCAAGTGTAATAGGAGGTTGTGTTTACCGATGGTACGGAAACAGCTTCGCTCTGGATAGACCCCTCGGAATTCCATTGGTAGTATGACTATGTGTTTATGGAAGTCCGAATCAGGGTAGGTGTATTTGGTCTTAACCTGAGACTTGCATCGCTAATACTTGCGACAATCAATATACTTTGGTTTTGGTCGTCCAAGGCTTTAACAGTTTCTGTGTACGCCTCTTCTAGGTATATTGAGAATCGTAGTGTATTGGGTGTGATGTCAAGATGGAAGTATCACTTCAGTCATATGGAGATGATGGTCACGTAGGATACGGAACTGGTGCTCTTATATGCTGCAGCTATCGGGATAATATAACTAGGTCATGTTTATCCGATTATAGAGACTAGTTACCAGAGATCCGATATGTGCTTCGTACGGGGCAGACACAATTCCAGCCCCAGGCCTAGCACGTGACATCCGATACTAGATCGCAATACGCAATACGCAATACTATGTATATTACGCCTGATATAGATTACATATTCCTTTAAGAATATTTCTGGAGAATTGGGTAGACACGGTGCTTTGCTAGAAGCCAACCATGTCTTGTAAATCGGTAAAAACGTAGTACTAGGTACGTACGTGTTCGGATAGTCCGACGACCGGATTTACTGCCAACATATCTGGGGATCTCATGGGTCGCTTCCCGAAGATTCACCGATGACGTATGACTCGAACATTATTAATCTGGGATTAATTATAAGAGAGAGAGAAAATTAATCTAGGATTAATTACGGAGATATTTTATCTGGGATAAAATATTATTTAAAGAGAGAGAACGATTAATTTGGAATTAATCGATAAAATAATATATTCGATATATTAAACGAAATTAGATTTCGACGCGGAATTAAAATTAGATTTTAATTCGGGCGAACGAGTTAATTTAGAATTAATTCGCTAGCGACGTGAATAGTAATTTTGCTAAGCATAATTATTTAATTAAATTTGATTTAATTACGTCGCAACGGAAAATTCGTTAATTCTGAATTAGCAAACCCGAGCCCGGGAGTGTTTGCGGGCCCACTCGCATTTTGAATCAAGTGGGGCCCACAAGTCACATCACACGTCACATCACTAGTCAACTTTGTCACTTTTAAGTTGATGGAAGTTGTTGGTAGGTTGTTGAATGTGAAACACACAAGTGTGTTGGATTGAAAGACATATATCATATTTTTTTTATTACATTTGGTATATGACTTTTCATTTTTGGTAATTAGATTACACAACATCATCTTCTCTTCTCCCTCTCTCTCTCACGATATTCTTGCCATTTTCTCTCTAATTTCTTGGCTTGACCGAGAACAAGAAGAAACCACAGGGAAATTTTGTGGCAAAATTTCCAATGTGCTAGCACACTAAAGGAGTCCTACTAAGGTGATAGGGAAACCCATTCATGAGCATGGAATCCATTCACAAAGCTTGGAGCTTGGAGCACACCATGGAGACCTTGACCGAAACACACAAAGAGGAGAAGCTTAGAGCAGAATTTTTTTTGTGTTCATCGTATCCAAAAGCCGATCAAAGTGAGTATTTCCGCAACTTTACTTTGATGTATTCACACGTTTATATGCTTAATATGATCTTGGTTTGACCTAGAAAACCCAACAATGGTATCAGAGCCTTGATTAAGCATGAAATTGAATTAGGGTAAAATTTGGGTAAAATTGATTTGAGCATGATTTGATGAAATTGATTGTTTGAATATGCTTGAATGATAATAACTTAGAGTTATGCATGATCAATTTGATGAAAATTGAATTGGATTAATTTTCCCCCCAATTTTTGGCTTGGCCGAAAGTTTTGATGCCCTAAAGTCATGGTGATTTTTTTTTTTGATCATTGGATGAGTTGAAAGACTTGGGATAAATTGATTTAGGATTTAATTGGATTAAAATCGAAATCGGATTTAAAATTCCTCTTATTGCCGTGACCTATATAGCATGGAAATGAATTAATTTTTTGATTCAATAATGTTGGACATGTGTTGATGATGAAAGCATGATTAATTAGTGTAATTGGTATTTTGGAAATGTTAATTTGACTAATTAATTATGGCTAATGCACTTTAGTTAATTAAATTGTGATATTGGGAATATTGAAATTTAATTAGTTGGGCAAAATTTGGAATTGGGCTTATAATGTTGTATTTGGGCTTAATGGGTTTGGTTGGGCCAAGTTTGGTTTAGGTTAATTGGTTGGATCCAATTGGGCCTAAAATCATTTCCATAAAGTCCAAATATAATATAATGGACCTTTAAAATTTTAATTGGGCCTAATGGGCTTAAATTGATTTTTGGCAAATGGTGATTCCTCATTGGGCTTTGGTTGCCAAAATCCTTGCCTTATAAATTAATTGAAAGCCCATTGGACTTTAATTAAATTGACATTGGATGTTAATTGGGCTTTGAGACCCGTAAAGATTAGATTTAGAATCTAAGTCGCAAAGGCTCATTAATAAAGTGTAATTATTTAATTTGGAATTAAATAAAGAATTAGTATTGAACACAAATTAAATTGGATTTAATATTGTAGTTTAATATAATTCAAGAATTCGTACTTTGAGTACTTATTCTTAAAACGAGTCGGACTCGCGCAAATCAAATCGTTGTTTGAACATTGGATGGTAATTAATTTCAGATTAATTAATTGGATTAGATTGATTGATAACATGCTTTGTGTGAATACATGGATGTGATGTATGAATAATGTATATCGGATGGATATTAGATGGGTGAGGGAAATTTTGGAAATTGTTGTAATAAATTTAGAATTTATTAAATTGGACCTACGTGTCCAGCCTATTACCTCTTGACTCTTTATATTTCTCTTCTCACATATTCCCCTCAAAGTAAATGAGGTTTCTTTAGAAGTGTTATGTAATTGGGTAGAAGTAAGATTTATGCTAGCGGGAGAGAGGAAATGGAGAGATTTGTTCTAGGAACAAGTTGTTTTAAATATCCATCCGCATATCATTATTAATTTATTTTCGCGCCTTATTATGCTTTTAGAATGCATGTTTAAAGGTGTATGATGAGACCTAATCAAAGATAATTAATTGGTTGCCAATTACGCGAAAAACCCTCAACAAATATTAAGCGTTTTTCCTTCCATTGAGTGATTCTTACTCAAGATCCAAGATTGACACTAGTTTGTTGGCCAAAGTCAAGACCTTTGTCCATCGCGAATGTGTTTGAATCATGAAGGCTTTGTTCCATATCGCATGTCTTGTCCAAGTTGTGATTTGTTGGCCAAAGTCAAGATCACTTCTTGTCCATCGACATCGATTACGAAGCTTTCCAAGGTCAATGGGTCCCGCTTAACTGGAATCATTAAGTTTGTTGTGCCAAAGCCAAGGCTTAGTTGATTCAGAGGAAAAAGGTTAGAGAATAAATTGGATATATTGGCATATATTAGATATATGTTTCGGATTTGGATGTCCACCTACTGGATCTAGGAATTGGATGAGATCCAATTGATCTTAGAGATCTACCTAGTTAAATATCATACAACTTGTTGGCCAAAGTCAAGGTTGTGTGTTATTTAACGGGATCCTAGCCCACTAGGAAACAAGGTTTCCCGAGTACTCAACAGAGGGTTAGAGGCTCGCCAAAAAATAGTGGGAGGCAAGTATTAAATTTACAATTTTGTTTAGATATTTGCCAATACGCGCTCATTTCAATTTTTCGTCATTAATTTAAATAAATATATTAGTTGGACTAATATTTAATTGTTGTTTTTAATTAAACAGTTGGACTGTATTCAAACTATTTCAAATAATAGTTGATTATATAATTGGATTATAGTAATCAATATATTTGAATTTAAATAATCAAATTATAGTTGATTATATAGTTAGACTATAGTAATCATTATAATCAATAGTACCCAAAATCGTTGATTGGATAGTTGGACTATAACAATCAAGATAACTGAAAGATTAGCGTTTAAAACATAATACTGGGTAAAAATGTCTTTAAACGGCTTTAATTTTCAAATTGGGAATAGTTTCTCAGGATAGTCCTGGGAATTGAGAAGTTACTCTATTTGATAGAGAAACCTCTTGGGCATAAGCCTGAAGTTGAGCAAATAGTAGAACATGATCTTTGGAATATTCATGTGATGATAACTTTAGTGCTCAATCCATTATGCTTAATGCAATGACACTTTAATTCTGTCGTCAGAATTAAGGATTAGATCATTGTACCATGATGATAAAATTAAAGATCTTCATAGATCTATTCTTAGATCTTAGAAGTACAAATTGCAAAAGAAACTCTTTCACTCGCGTATGTCAGAGGGTACATCTGTCGAGCACTAGGTGTCGCAAATGATTGCTGACATCGATCAGCTAGGTTAGCTAGGCATTAACTACGTGGCCGAGACTACCAAAGATTTGATCTTATAGTTTTTACCCGATAGTTGGGGCAGGTTTATTATGAACCAAGAGTAAACTCTTGGAGAGTTGACGGCTATGCTCAAGGAGGCAAAGCCAGAGCTTCTAAAATTGGCAAAGGTAAAATCATCACAATCTTCTAGGAAGACAAATGACATATCCCAAGATGTCTACCTAAACTGTGGCAAACAGGGTCACTGGATGCGTGACTACCGTATGGACAAGGCAGACATGAAGGAAGTGAAGACGGGGCAAGGCTCCGACTTCAAGTATGTTTGTCATAAACATGTTCGCTATTAGTTTCAAAAATTGGATTTTTTATACTAGATGTGGTACATATATATGTACTGATGTGCAGAATCTGCTGATTAGCAGGAGACTGACTTTAGTTGAGATTTACCTACGAGTCGAAAACGGGACGAGAGTCGCTGTTTTAACCGTAAAATCATAAGTTTAGGAACTTGTGGGAACACAGAAACTGGGCGACGCATGCTGTCCCGAGCTCGCGGCCCGGTCAGGAGTACGGAATAGCCACGGGGGACTAAACCGGAGAATAATAGAGTCGCCACCCGGTGTGAACCGGGAAAATGAGATTTAAGGCCGCACTCACCCCTCGTAAGGGAAGACCTCAAACCGTTGGGTTCGAAATAGTCCCTTACTTATGCCACTTGTAATGAAAGGATTTATATAATAATTTAATCAGGCTTAAGTAACACTTATTTCTAAGAATATCATGCTTCTAAATCCACATACATACATCAACAAGTTCATCTAAATTTATATGTAACACATATTCGAATTTGCATACAGCCTATTTGCATGTAATCTATGTCTCAATTTGCATACATAAGGATTATCATACGGCAAGCATACAAGTTAATGAACGCATTGGTGGACACAGAAGCGCAAACAAATGGCATTCTTACTAGCATGCATATTAAGAAAAGATATTTAAGCGCATAACAGAAATAGACAACTAGAGAGGTAATACCAATGCATAACGTAAAAAGGGGGTAACTATGTGCTAAGATGGACATGTCGTAATGTGATGCAAGAGGATCTGTTTACCGTGGGCGTTCGTGCAGCGTTCATATACGCGTTCGAACGGTAAACAGAAGGTTCTCGTTCGAGTAGCATTCGTAAACGCGTTCGAACGGAAATGAAACAGAATGCTCACGTTCGTATGGCGTTTGTGAACGCGTTCGAACAGAAATGAAACAGAATACTCGCGTTCGTATGGCGTTCGTGAACGTGTTCGAACAGAAATGGGACCTGATGCATGATAAGGCAAAATGCTTGCGCGTTCGAGTTGCGTTCGTAAACGCGTTCGAACGAGAACAGACCTGATGCATGAAGTGGGACGCAATACAAAAATGGCGAATAGTACAATGCGAGGCGCGGCAAAGAATCGTGGTAAAGGGCTTTAACCCCTCCCCCTAGGGGATCTTTCATTCCACTTGCTAAGCCCATGCGCTCGATCACATCATGCATACAAATATAAAGACAATCATATCAAACCAAGTATGCCCGATTGAACACATCTTACATCCAACCGAACACACATCAACCGGCGCAGCAAAGCATCGTGGTAAGGGCTTTAACCCCTCCCCATAGGGGATCTTTCATTCCACTTACTAAGCCCATGCGCTCGATTGAATCATGCATGTCAAGAATTAAAAGCGATAACATCAAACTTGGTGTGTCCGATTGAACGTATCTTGCATTCAACCGAACACACATCAACCGGCACGGCATAACATCGTGGTAACGGGCTTTAACCCCTCCCCATAGGGGATCTTTCATTCCACTTACTAAGCCCATGCGCTCGATTGAGTCATGCATACAGAGAATTAAACGTAATAATGTCAAACTTAGTATGCCCGATTGAACGTATCTTGCATTCAACCGAACACACATCAACCGGCGCGGCAAAGCATCGTGGTAAGGGCTTTAACCCCTCCCCATAGGGGATCTTTCATTCCACTTACTAAGCCCATGCGCTCGATTGAATCATGCATACATAAGCAACATGCAAAATTCAAATGACGAAAAGTAAATAAACCAATGCAACACAAAACAAAAAGAGAGTGCTGTTTACTCAAGCGGTACGTGGAGTTGTGTCCCGAGTACAGATCATATTACCGTCCATTCGGAATCGGCTATGAAATTTATGTCCGGTTTCCATCTGATATACCGCGAGAGTTAACACATCTCTCATTTTATTCCACAGCCACAACATACCACATCTCGTAATCCAAGCATATTCATCTACTCAAGGGGCCACAACATGCATTTCAACATGACAATCATGCAAGCAATATTTAATAAATAGTACAAAAAGTGAGTGTGAAAGATACCCTCAGGTCTAACCTTTTTTGCCAACTTTCAGGCTTGCGTTTCACGGACGTCGGAAGGGTACAGCTCCTCAACTTCTCTGGTTCACTGGTTTAGCGTCCTAGCTCACCGCTTTGCTATTTTGCTTGCGGTTTGAACTCCGTTCTGCTACTGTTCGGCCTCTGTTTTGCTGCTCACTGTTCAGGTCACCTGTTTGACGTTTTAACGGACTGTTCCAAGTCTTTGTGTGGGTTCTTAGTGCAGTCTTGTGTAATTATTTTAGGAATTATGAATGTAGTTTTTATATTACTGTTTTTAAGTTTTTTAGGGACTGTATGGGGCTGTGATTTTCGGTACTTGTGAGGACTGTTTTTGGGGCTATATTTTTCGGTGATCTAGGGTGTTTATGGGGGTGTAATTTTCGGTAATGTATGGAGGCTTAGGGGGCTGCTATTTTTGGTTATGGAGTGGAGAAGATTTGTGAGGTTTATGGACGTGTAGGGCTGATTGGTTTGTGAAGGTGCTTTTAATGTGTAGGCTTGGGGTTATTTCCTTTTCTCTTGTGAGTTGTGTGAGTTGTGTGTATATTATGTGTATGAGCTAGGGGTTGGAAATTCTTTTCTTCTTTTATTTCTTGTGATGGGCGTGAACTAGGAGTGGGATGGCTTTGGTTAGGGGTTGTTTATATAGAGAAGGGTTAGGGCTTCACCTTGTCTCACAAGGAAGAGATTTGGCATTAAAAGGAGGATTTGATTTGGTGTTGAGCAAGGAAAGTCAAAGATTGAGGGGGGGACAAATCTTGGCTAGATTATGAAGTCAAAATATTTATTGGTTATGATTGATTTTAATTAGGCATGACATCTTTTTAATTTAGTATGTGATTTGTTTAGTTAGGAAGTTAATATATTTGATTTATCTTCATTAGGTATGATTATATTTTGTGTTTTATTTAATTGGTAAATGGTTTAGATATTTTATTTAATATTTAATGTTTAATTAAATTAAATTGGGATGTGTTTTATGGGCTTTGGGGAGCTAATTGGGCTGGGGTGCGAGGCTAGCAGCAAAACCAGAAACACCGACGCCGTTCGAACGCCAATTCGAACGCTACACGAACGTCCGCAATCTGCCTGACGTTCGAACGAAGTAACGAACGCAGCACTAATGAAGACAGTGAGCTTGTGAAATGAACTTGATGACGTACTTATTCTGAATTTCCCCTTCCGACCTCCGTTTCCCGTAATATCCTTAGCTAAAAAGGTAGTGCCTCCAACTGAGACTCATCATCGGGTTTCACATGCAAAAATACAATGCCCACAGTCGCCCCCGCTTTGATGGGACTTGTGCAGTGTGTTACTTTGAACAATCCTATCAAAATTATGCAATGCATTTTCACTTATCTGGCTCGTCAGCTGCCACTTGACTTACCATTTGTTGAGTTGAGTTGATTTGGTGGTGAGGTGCTACGACCCCTGGTTCATTCCCGAATCGTGTTGTGATGTGGTCCATTCCCGAACCGTTACCGTAAGGTGGTCCATTCCCGAACCGTTACTGTGAGGTGTCCATTCCCGAACCGTTACTGTGAGGTGTTCATTCCCGAACTGTTACCGTGAGGTGGTCCATTCCTGAACCGTTACTGAGAGGTGTCCATTCCCGAACTGTTACTGTAAGGTGGTCCATTCCCGAACCGTTACTGTGAGGTGGTTCATTCTTGAACCGTGCTTTGTTCTCGGAGTGCCATTCCCAACTTGTTCATTCCTGAACTGTATTTGTAAGGTGGTCCATTCCCGAACCGTGCTTCCATTCTTGGAGTACCATTCCTGGCTTGTTCATTCCTGAACTCTGCTTCATTCTGGGATTGCCATTCTCGGCTTGTTCATTCTTGAACTTTGTTCCATTCTTGGATTGCCATTCTCGGCCTGTTCATTCTTGAACTCTGTTCCATTCTTGGATTGCCATTCCCGGCTTGTTCATTCCTGAACTGTGTTTCCATTCTTGGAGTGCCATTCTCGGCTTGTTCATTCCTGAACTGTATTTCCATTCTTGGAGTGCCATTCCCGGCTTGTTCATTCTCGAACTGTATTTCCATTCTTGGAGTGCCATTCCCGGCTTGTTCATTCTCGAACTGTGTTTCCATTCTTGGAGTGCCATTCCCGGCTTGTTCATTCTCGAACTGTGTTTCCATTCTTGGAGTGCCATTCCCGGCTAAACTGATACTGATGCTGATGTGGGCCTGGCCCCTGAACTGATACTGATGTGGGCCTCGGCCCTGGGACTCATCCCCAAAACTGATAGTGATGTGGGCCTCGACCCTGGGACTCATCCCCAAAACTGATGATGAAGTGGGCCTCGGCCCTAACTGCTACTGATATGGGCCTCGCCCCCAGACTGATACTGATGTGGGCCTCAGCCCTCGAGATTCATCCCAAACTGATACTGATGATATGGGCCTCGCCCATGTGATTCGTTCCTGAAGACTGCTGACATTGTACTGTTACTGCTTCTGGTTGGCTTGCATTCGGCGCTTTTTTTTCTCCTTTGAAACCTGTTATTACAAAACAGAACAAACACGAAAGGATGCAAAATGCGTTACGTGTATGCATGCATGAATGTTCCTATCCCGTCGGGTTAGGTCTTCCGTCAATTCTCTTGGTGACTACTTAGCCTTATCTTCCTCAGAAAAGCTACTTCTTCAATCTGTCTACGTTGATCGGCTCGGTGAACTAATTCTCTTCCAAGTCTGATATTTTCACTGGCTCTATTTCCCAATTTCTGAATGTCTATCTTATCTGTTATGTTTGCTTATTTTGAAGGTTCCCCGTGTTCATCACTGGATTCCATAGTACCAAGGTTGAATACTTTTCTCAAATATACTCATATTGCAGAAGAGTTTCAGCGAAATGAACGTCTTTATTATTGTTGAGGAAAAGAGTTCGAACAAGTAACAAAATCAATGTCATTTAAAAAAACTGGATCAAATAGACTAGGAGGAACATCTCCATCATCCGCAGCACTGCCTTCTTCCTCGGCCTATGGTTCTTCACTGTCATCCATGTAAGAAGCTTGGTGGTTGAGGGTTTCTTTTCATGGGTTGGGTATTTTATGGGAATCCATGAGATCTTGAATTTCATGCCTGAGGCGGGTGCAGTTGTCGGTGTCATGGCCATGTAGCTGGTGGAAGTGTCAATAAAGGTTCACATTTATGTGTGGTGGTGGGGGGTGCGGAAGTGGCTTTCCTTCTAAGGGTTTCAAGATTCCTTGTCCCTGTAACTTTTCAAATACCTTCGACAAAGGTCTACCAAGGTTGGAGAATTGCCGGTTCCTGATGGCAGCAACCTCGACAGTAGCGGGCTTAGTCTCAGAATACCCCCCAAGAGTCCGCATATTCTAGCCATAGAACTTTCTGTTTTCAGCCTCTTCTTCCTCAATATCCATGACAATTCCCTCAACTGTCGAAAATCAGAAATCATCGAAGTCATCCTCCTCAGCTTACTATAAATAGAGAGCTTGGTGCCCCTGATGATCATTTTGATTTGGTCCTTCTCTGAGGGCCGAGTCTGCATTTTCAAAAGCTGGCTTCTCCAACGATCCACATACTCTTTGAAACTTTCCTCTGGCTTCTGTTTAGTGTTCTCCAAATCACGGAGTGACAAGTCAATCTCTAAGTCTGTAACATATTGCTTCAGAAAAGCATCAGCTAGTTCTCTCCAATCTTCCTTAACCTTCTTCTTAAGGCTATGATACCAAACCACAGGTGCCCCATCGAGTGACATCTCAAACATCTTTTGGACTTGGCGCTGTGATAGGCCCACTGAACTCATGACTGAGACATATTGCTGCAGATGGACTCTTGGGTCTCCATTCCCATTAAACTTGGCCATGTCGGGCAATTTAAACTGAGCTGGCAGCTGTTCTCCGAACGTCATTGCCTCATAATCTAACAAATCTTCATTCTTACCCCTCATTTTGCGGGTAACTGTTTCAACCTGATCCCGAAGCTTCTGAAATTCTGCCTGAGACCCAATCACTCTGCCTACTGCATATTCTGCCATGTCATCATCAAAAGTGGGGACGTCATCCCCCAACCTATTCGAAGGCTCATCACGCCTCACATTCTCAGAATTTCCCCCAGCACGGGGTACAGCCATATTTGTCATAGCAGTAGTCAAGGCTTGCAACTGTTCAGTAATCTTGGCGAAACCATTTTCCAACTGATCTATCCAGGATACCTCAATATCTGATTCACTCATGTCTGTTCTCAGTATTTTGGTGAGTCTTCCCTTTTTTCTAACCCAACGGGAACCTATGATGGCTTTCAGAACACAAGGGTTAACATGATGTATGTATGCATGGGGTGCATGAGATGCATGTAACATATATAACATACTAAATCAACTAAAATTTTCAAACAAATCGGCCCGTTATCATTTTAGAAGCTTTTGGGCTAACTGTCATAGGAGTGAACTCGTCCCAGTTTAAATGGCCCAACGAGTACACATCTCATGGCAAGGAGCCCAACTAAATCCAAATGGTAATGTTCCGAACATAAGCACAAAGAAAGATAACGCAAACATACAACAATAATTTCTACAGAATGGCCCATCAACATTTCAGAAGCTTTGGGCCCAATGGTCATAAGGTACGAACTCGCCCCAGTTTAAATGGCCCAGCAAGTCCGCATTTCTGACAATAGTCCAACTGCATCCAAATGAGGATGGTCCACTAGCACATACTCAAGGAAATAATTGTTACTTTAACCATGCAAACCCGGTCTATGGGTGGGTTCGTAAGAGTATAGAAAAAGGCTCTCACCGGCGAAGGATGGCCCACAACTAGGTCTCCCCACTCAAGGGTTCGAGCAACCAAGTGAGCGCACCCTTTTTTATACACTAAGGTACGTGCCAATGAGCTATGGTGTGTGACGGACTGTCAAATGGATTTCCCGTTGTAGATTCCCCAGAGGGAAGGTGGAGCGAGGCTCACTTAAATACCCAAGCCTCTTAGGCTCTTATCGCTTGGTGTCAGGAATAAACAACGAGTCCTCCAAATTAGTCCATCACAATAGGCTACGAGTAGATGGCTATCTAGGTGCCTTCACAGCTTTTCCTTCTAGAAAGGTAGTGAGTGAAGGAAGACACCAAACCATTACCTAACCTCAAAATGCCTTTGATTAAACCCCCATTTTATCCACTATAGACACGGTCAATTAGAACATAAATCCAAACATTACAAGACAATATTTCGGGGCCGATTCTCTATCCCCAGTGGAGTCGCCAGACTGTGGGAACGAAGAAACTGGGCGACGCATGCTGTCCCGGGCTCGCGGCCCGGTCGGGAGTATAGAATAGCCACGGGGGACTAAACCGGAGAATAATGGAGTCGCCACCCGGTGTGAACCGGGAAAATGAGATTTAAGGCCGCACTCACCCCTCGCAAGGGAAGACCTCAAACCGTTGGGTTCGGAATGGTCCCTTACTTATGCCACTTGTAATGAAAGGATTTATATAATAATTTAATCAGGCTTAAGTAACACTTATTTCTAAGAATATCATGCTTCTAAATCCACATACATACATCAAAAAGTTCATCTAAATTTATATGTAACACATATTCGAATTTGCATACAGCCTATTTGCATGTAATCTATGTCTCAATTTGCATAAATAAGGATTATCATAAGGCAAGCATACAAGTTAATGAACGCATTGGTGGACACAGAAGCGCAAACAAATAGCATTCTTACTAGCATGCATATTAAGAATAGATATTTAAGCGCATAACAGAAATAGACAACTAGAGAGGTAATACCAATGCATAACGTAAAAAATGGGTAACTATGTGCTAAGATGGACATGTCGTAATGTGATGCAAGAGGATCTGTTTACCGTGGGTGTTCGTGCAGCGTTCGTATATGCGTTCGAATGGTAAACAGAAGGTTCTCTTTCGAGTAGCGTTCGTAAACGCGTTCGAACGGAAATGAAACAGAATGCTCACGTTCGTATGGCGTTTGTGAACGCGTTCGAACAGAAATGAAACAGAATACTCGCGTTCGTATGGCGTTCGTGAACGTGTTCGAACAGAAATGGGACCTGATGCATGATAAGTCAAAATGCTTGCGCGTTCGAGTTGCGTTCGTAAACGCGTTCGAACGAGAACAGACCTGATGCATGAAGTGGGACGCAATACATAAATGGCGAATAGTACAATGCGAGGCGTGGCAAAGCATCGTGGTAAAGGGCTTTAACCCCTCCCCCTAGGGGATCTTTCATTCCACTTGCTAAGCCCATGCGCTCGATCACATCATGCATGCAAACATAAAGACAATCATATCAAACCAAGTATGCCCGATTGAACACATCTTACATCCAACCGAACACACATCAACCGGCGCGGCAAAGCATCATGGTAAAGGGATTTAACCCCTCCCAATAGGGGATCTTTCATTCCACTTACTAAGCCCATGCGCTTGATTGAATCATGCATGTCAAGAATTAAAAGCGATAACATCAAACTTGGTGTGTCCGATTGAACGTATCTTGCATTCAACCGAACACACATCAACCGGCACGGCATAGCATCGTGGTAACGGGCTTTAACCCCTCCCCATATGGGATCTTTCATTCCATTTACTAAGCTCATGCGCTCGATTGAGTCATGCATACAGAGAATTAAACGCAATAATGTCAAACTTAGTATGCCCGATTGAACGTATCTTGCATTCAACCGAACACACATCAACCGGCGCGGCAAAGCATCATGGTAAAGGGCTTTAACCCCTCCCCATAGGGGATCTTTCATTCCACTTACTAAGCCCATGCGCTCGATTGAATCATGCATACATAAGCAACATGCAAAATTCAAATGACGAAAAGTAAATAAACCAAAGCAACACAAAACAAAAAGAGAGTGCCGTTTACTCAAGCGGTACGTGGAGTTATGTCCCGAGTACAGATCATATTACCGTCCATTCGGAATCGGCTATGAAATTTATGTCCGGGTTTCCATCCGATATACCGCGAGAGTTGACACATCTCTCATTTTATTCCACAGCCACAACATACCACATCTCACAATCCATGCATATTCATCTACTCAAGGGGCCACAACATGCATTTCAACATGACAATCATGCAAGCAATATTTAATAAATAGTACAAAAAGTGAGTGTGAAAGATACCCTCAGGTCTAACCTTTTTTGCCAACTTTCAGGCTTGCGTTTCACGGACGTCGGAAGGGTACAGCTCCTCAACTTCTCCGGTTCACTGGTTTAGCGTCCTAGCTCACCGCTTTGCTGTTTTGCTTGCGGTTTGAACTCCGTTCTGCTACTGTTCGGCCTCTATTTTGCTGCTCACTGTTCAGGTCACATGTTTGACGTTTTAACGGACTGTTCTAAGTTTTTGTGTGGGTTTTTAGCGCAGTCTTGTGTAATTATTTTAAGGATTTTGAATGCAGTTTTTATATTACTGTTTTTAAGTTTTTTAGGGACTGTATGGGGCTGTGATTTTCGGTACTTGTGAGGACTGTTTTTGGGGCTATATTTTTCGGTGATCTAGGGTGTTTATGGGGGTGTAATTTTCGGTAATGTGTGGAGGCTTAGGGGGCTGCTATTTTCAGTTATGGAGTGGAGAAGATTTGTGAGGTTTATGGACGTGTAGGGTTGATTGGTTTGTGAAGGTGCTTTTAATGTGAAGGCTTGGGGTTATTTCCTTTTCTCTTGTGAGTTGTGTGAGTTGTGTATATTATGTGTATGAGTTAGGGGTTGGAAATTCTTTTCTTCTTTTATTTCTTGTGATGGGCGTGAACTAGGAGTGGGATGGCTTTGGTTAGGGGTTGTTTATATAGAGAAGGGTTAGGGCTTCACCTTATCTCACAAGGAAGGGATTTGGCATTAAAAGGAGGATTTGATTTGGTGTTGAGCAAGGAAAGTCAAGGATTGAGGGGGGGGGGGACAAATCTTGGCTAGATTAGGAAGTCAAAATATTTAATTGGTTATGATTGATTTTAATTAGGCATGACATCTTTTTAATTTAGTATATGATTTGTTTAGTTAGGAAGTTAATATATTTGATTTATCTTCATTAGGTATGATTATATTTTGTGTTTTATTTAATTGGTAAATGGTTTAGATATTTTATTTAATATTTAATGTTTAATTAAATTAAATTGGGATGTGTTTTATGGGCTTTGGGGAGCTAATTGGGCTGGGGTGCGAGGCTAGCAGCAAAACCAGAAACACCGACGCCGTTCGAACGCCAATTCGAACGCTACACGAACGTCCGCAATCTGCCTGACGTTCGAACGAAGTAACGAACGCAGCACTAATGAAGACAGTGAGCTTGTTTAATGAACTTGATGACGTACTTATTCTGAATTTCCCCTTCCGACCTCTGTTTCCCGCAATATCTTTAGCTAAAAAGGTAGTGCCTCCAACTGAGACTCATCATCGGGTTTCACATGCAAAAATGCAATGCCTACAGAACTACCTTTTGTGTGTGTACTTAAATTAAGAAACTGTTAAAATGTAACTAGTTTGACTAAAAACATTATCTCTATATCAGAGTATAACTCGTTGCGGGTATACCTTTATATTCTAGAACACTAAAGTGTTTTATTTTATAAAGATGATATTGAGATAAACACATTAGATGTGAATAAAAATATTTATATTTTGAATATAAATGAATCTCAAACATATAACATGACAAACAAATAGCTCAAACTGAATTAATCAGTTGAGACTTATTTGTGGCATTGTTGTCTGGGACACAATTAACAAGACTCGTATATCCACACTTTCGAAGAGTGGGTACTTGGACAGATTTGATTCTATTCAAATAAAGTCTATGAATCTAGTTTATTAAGCAAAGTGCCTAAAACACCTTTTACTTGGTAAAAGTGTAAGTGCCACCAATCTGTTAGCCCTCGTTCATAGTGATGTAAGTGGGCCCATATCTAGCTAGGCTAGAGGTGGATATGAATACTTCGTAACCTTTATGGATGTGGCATCGCGTTATGGTTATGTGTTTCTTGTGAAACATAAATCGAAAACTTTTGATAGATTCAAAGAGTTTCAACACGAAGTGGACAAACAGATCGGCTAAAGTATAAAACCGTCACGGTTAGAATGTGATGGAAATACTTAAGTAATAAGTTTCTCAATTACTTGAAAGAGTATAGTATTCTTTCAATGTGGACTCTTTACGGAACACCTCAATTTGACGGTGTGTCCGAACAGAGAAACCGAACCTTGTTGGACATAGTAAAGTTAATCATGAGTCGCTCTGAGCTACCATTTTCCTTCTAGGGATACGCATTAAACAGTGCAATACTTATTTTGAATAAGGTTCCATGAAAATCTGTTAGACAGAATTCATATTAGATATGAACAGGAAAGAAACCATGTTTTCTCATTCCTGGAGATTTGGGAATGCTAGGCATATGTTTGGATGATACCAAACTATAACACAAATCGGATAAGTGCCTAATTTGTATGTTATCCTAGGGTAACCAAAGTATAGTACTTATACAACTCACAAGAGAACAATTTAATTGTTGCTCGTCATGCGGTTTTCCTAAGAGGAATACCTATATGCAGTGGTAAGTGGGAGGAAAGTAAAACTCGATGAAAATAAGAGTAATACTGTTCCAGGCACCGAGTCCTTAATGGAACAAAAATAGTTCATCAGGGATGAAACTATACCTAAATCTTCGAATACACAAGAACCACGTAAGTCGGAGAGAGTCAGAAAACAACCTAGGAGGTATGGGTTTCTGATCTCACCTCATTAAGATGTCAATCTTATTGAGGGAGACAAACTGACTACGTATGAGGAAGTGATACAAGGTATCGACTCCCTATTATGGCAAAGTGCCATGATGTTCGAAATAGATTCCATGTATACCAACCAAGTTTGGACACTGGTTGTTGTACCGGAAGGCATTATGCCTATTGGTACTAAATAAGTCTTCAAGGAAGACATACATGGATGGCAACATGTTAACGTACAAAGCTAGGCTTGTAGCGAAAAGGTATCGTTATCAACATTGTGTCGATTACGAAGAAACCTTTTACTCGTTGCCATGGTTAAATCCATTTGGATAATGCTTGCTGATGCTGCATGTTTCATTCATGAAATATGGCAGCTGAACATCAAAATCGCTTTCCTTAAACGGAAACCTTTTGGAGGATGTTTACAACATCCTGACGGTTTTGTTGTACCAAAAACAAGCAAACAAGGTTTGCAAGTTAAATCGATCCATTTATGGATTGAAGCAAGCATTATGTTCTTGGAAATGATGTTTTGATGTAATCATAATGGTGTATGATTTAATTCAAAACTGATATGATTCTTGTGTATATAAGGAAGTTAGTGGGAGCGCACTGACAGTGATTGTCCTATATAATGATGATATATCATTTCTTGGAAATAATATTCCCATAAAACAATCGGTGAAAGCTTGGCTTTCATGAAAAATTCTCCGTAGAATACTTGGGAGAGACAATACATTTATTCTAGGAATAAGGATCTACTGGGATAGATCTAAAAGTTGTTGGCACTCTCCGAGAACTCGTACATTGAATCTGATGTATGCGACCTGGTGCTCATATGATTTGAGCATATGGAGTCACAATCAGGTCAATCCAAGTTCTAGTCACTGGATTGATGTTAAGAACATCCTTACGTATCTTAGATGAACTAAGGATGCTTCTTAAGTAATGGAGAATGAGAACTTGAAGTGACTGGGTTCACTGCTGCTGCAAGTTTCCAAACCGAAAATAACGACTATAAGTCGTAATAAATGTACTATATAGTTTGAACAACAGAACAGTGAGCTGGAAATCTTCCAAACAAGATACTGATGCCGAATAAACAACAAAAGTGGAATATTGCTGCAGCTGAGGCAACATTGAAGCACTTTGGTCTATATAATCCTAATTAGATTAGGAGTAGTTCTGTTAGCAGCTGAGCTAGGCTACAGCACAGGCTAAAGAATTAATGGTCTCATCAACGATCCAAGTTATACTTCAATTATTTCATCTGATTCGTTCGGATCATACATCGTGGCGATGTGATGATCGAATAAATCACATCATATGATAACAAAGCATATCCGCTGACGAAAGCAGTTTCTCAGCAGAAGTTTGAGCGACCCATATATAGTTAAAGTGTTGGACACTTGAGTGATTGGCTATAGGCCAAGTGGGAGATTGTTGGACAATTATGACCCATAGCATCACTATTTGTACAGAACATGGTGTTGTTGTACAAATTAACTATGTGACAAAGGAAATTGCTCTTTATCATTTGTAATTAGATTACCAAGATACATAAATGATAAAAGTCCATATGATTAGTTCCGGATTGATAAGATATGAGACAGTATCAATCTATGAAGGTTTAATCATTAAAACATCCATAGTCGTAGTATTATCGAGATTGGACATCGATAATGCGGAATAGACTAGTATTGCACTTGTGCGCGTTGTGGGAGCATAACGGCATAGTTCTCATATATTTGGGTATTGGATACTCATGCAAGTGTAATAAGAGGTTGTGTTTACCGATGGTATGGAAACAGCTTTGCTCTGGATAAACCCCTCGGAATTCCATTGGTAGTATGACTATGTGTCTATGGAAGTCCGAATCAGGGTAGGTGTATTTGGTATTAACCAGAGACTTGCATCGCTTATACTTGCGACAATCAATATACTTTGGTTTTGGTCGTCCAGGGCTTTAACAGGTTCTGTGTACGCCTCTTCTGGGTATATTGAGAATCGTAGTGTATTGGGTGTGATGTCAAGATGGAAGTATCACTTCAGTCATACGGAGATGATGGTCACGTAGGATACGGAACTGGTGCTCTTATATGCTGCAGCTATCGGAATAATATGACTATGTCATGTTTATCCGATTATAGAGACTAGTTACCAGAGATCCGTTATGTGCTTCGTACGGGGCATACACAATTTCAGCCTCAGGCCTAGCACGTGACATCCGATACTGGATCGCAATACGCAATACTATGTATACTACGCCTGATATAGATTACATATTCCTTTAAGAATATTTCTGGAGAATTGGGTAGGCACAGTGCTTTGCTAGAAGCCAACCATGTCTTGTAAATCGGTAAAAACGTAGTACTAGATACGTACGTGTTCGGATAGTCCGACGACCGGATTTACTGCCAACATATCCGGGAATCTCATTGGTCGCTTCCTGAAGATTCACCGATGACGTATGACTCGAACATTATTAATCTGGGATTATTATAAAGAGAGAGCAAATTAATCTAGGATTAATTACGGAGATATTTTATCTGGGATAAAATATTATTTAAAGAGAGAGAACGATTAATTTGGAATTAATCGATAAAATATATATTCGATATATTAAACGAAATTAGATTTCGACGCGGAATTAAAATTAGATTTTAATTCGGGCGAATGAGTTAATTTAGAATTAATTCGCTAGCGACGTGAATAGTAATTTTGCTAGGCATAATTATTTAATTAAATTTGATTTAATTATGTCGCAACGGAAAATTCGTTAATTCGGAATTAGTGAACCCGAGCCCGGGAGTGTTTGCGGGCCCACTCGCATTTTGAATCAAGTGGGGCCCACAAGTCACATCACTAGTCAACTTTGTCACTTTTAAGTTGATGGAAGTTGTTGGTAGGTTGTTGAGTGTGAAACACACAAGTGTGATGGATTGAAAGACATATATCATTTTTTTTATTACATTTGGTATATGACTTTTCATTTTTGGTAATTAGATTACACAACATCATCTTCTCTTCTCCCTCTCTCTCTCACGGCATTCTTGCCATTTTCTCTCTAATTTCTTGGCTTGGCCGAGAACAAGGAGAAACCAAAGGGAAATTTTGTGGCAAAATTTCCAAGGTGCTAGCACACTAAAGGAATCCTACAAAGGTGATAGGGAAACTCATTCATGAGCATGGAATCCATTCACAAATCTTGGAGCTTGGAGCATACCATGGAGACCTTGACCGAAACACACAAAGAGGAGAAGCTTGGAGCAGAATTTTTTTTGTTCATCGCATCTAAAAGCCGATCAAAGTGAGTATTTCCGCAACTTTACTTTGATGTATTCACACGTTTATATGCTTAATATGATCTTGGTTTGACCTAGAAAACCCAACAATGCCTTCAGACACCAATATATCAACATCGGGTGGGGACGAAATAGGGGTGGGTAAATACTACTCATGTAAACTTGATCTTTGTAGAGACTTGCTGTAATGTGGCACTTTAAAACCACAGTAAGCAGGCAGACAATAACAAGATTTGAAGCTTGCTATACTGATCAATCTTATGACTGGAAAGTGCGGGCACATAGTGTTTCTGGAGTTCAAAATTCGAATTGGATTGTAACTGAGTACGTAAAGACACACACCCCCACTTATGATGATGTTGGTTCCAGAGGTAGTCGTATTGGTAATCAAGTTGGCAAAAAAAGCTATGTTTTGTAGTGAGATCAAATAGGGAATGTTTGATTTTATAGACATTTTTTCAAACTTCGGAGATCCGAAAAATACTTCGAAGATCCGAATCAAAACTTCGAAGATCCGAAAAAATTTCAAGACTTCAGATCTTTAAATTTTACACCAACTTTGGTGTGTAATTTGGAGAATCTAAATTTTTTGAAGTAGACTTCAAAGATTGTGACTTGAAATACAAATGACAAATATTCTGGTTCATTTTAACAAATGGGTATATTATTTTGGTTAGTTTTATAAATTTTCCATAAAAGATTGAAATTGGAAATTGTAAAGAGCTTAATGATGAGTTGATTTTCAATCTCCACTCCTATAATGTAATCCTTAAACAATCTCTATGGAGAGGAGACAAATAACTCTTTGAGGAAAAACTTATTTAATAGGTGTTTCAAGTTTCTATTTACAACATTTTCAACACACATTCCAATCAGAGCATACATGAATATGAAACTACCATCCAACTATATCTTCCTAAAAATTTCATACTTGATAAAATATGAAGAAACAATAGCTTTTGCATAGCCGCGTTTTTTTTTTTTTTTTCCATTTTTAGTATTTAATCACAATATTTTTATAATTTAACCCTGTAAAATTTATTATTTATTATTATTTTTCCACTTTAATTAACTTCTCCCTAGGTAGCCGTATATGCCAGCATCGGTCACATCACAAAACAGTTTTATAAGCTTTGATAGAAGAAAGTCAGAAACAACACTTGTTCTGTCGTCATAAATTCAATCCCCGCACGAATCTATTTCATCAAATTTAATTCTTCAAAAATATATCTTTGCGTATCTTTTCTGTTTCATTTTACACACAGAGTCACACACTTTCTTCTCCATCTTTAAATACACCAACCAAAGCTTATAGTTTATAAGTTATCCATCCGCCTTCAAGTTAACACCATTAACAAAAGCAAGAAAAAAAATGGTAGCAGAAGAAATCACTTCCTCTTCTTCTTCTTCTCATAATCCTTACCCTATTAAAACAATAGTGGTTTTAGTTCAAGAAAACCGCTCATTTGATCACATGCTTGGTTGGATGAAATCCCTAAACCCTAAACTCGACGGCGTTACAGGATCCGAATCCAACCCCATTTCCACCTCCGACTCAAACTCCGCCGTCGTCCACTTCGGCGACAAGTCCGTTTACGTCGATCCAGATCCCGGACACTCAATCCAGGCGATATTCGAGCAAGTTTTTGGGGTGACATGGAGCGAGTACACATCTTCTGATTCCGTCCAGCTTCGTCCTGAAATGCGAGGCTTTGCTCAGAACGCAGAGAGAACTCAGAAGGGGATGGCGGAGAGTGTGATGAACGGGTTTAGACCGGAGATGGTGCCGGTTTATAAGGAGCTGGTGGCTGAGTTTGGTGTCTCCGACAGGTGGTTTGCGTCGGTGCCGGCTTCCACTCAGCCGAATCGATTGTACGTGCATTCAGCGACGTCGCATGGGGCTACGAGTAATGATACAAAGAAGCTGATTGAAGGGTTTCCGCAGAAAACTATTTTTGAATCTTTGGATGAAAGCGGACTTAGCTTTGGTATTTATTATCAGTACCCTCCAGCAACGCTTTTCTACAGGTACATAAATTATATTTAATCTTTATCAATTACAGTTTCCATAGTACTGAGAATTTTTATTATAAAAGGGATATGAGGTAGACATAATATTGAATAAAATTTGATTTTTACAAAAAAAAAAAAAAAAAAAAATTAAATTAAATTATATATACAATTGTCTTTACTCATCTCTCACCTCTGATGACAAAATAATTACATTTTCTGTTAAAACTTTAACATCAAGAGAACAATAGTAAAAGCTGAAACCTGAGAGGAAAGTGTAAAATTGATCTTCATTGATTGATATTAAACTGGTCGAAAAGGGCAGGTGAGTTTTTTGGTACGAGTAGATAGAGGGGTTTGTTTTGCTGACGTTCTAAGGCTCAAGGAGCTTATTAATGCTTTATCAAGAATTCACGTTGCGTGTCTTGTTTGGTTGAGAATAAGTTTTGAATAGAATTTTAAGTATAGATTATATTAATGTAATTTTTACTATTCGAGTTTTTATTTTTAAAAAATGTTTGGATGTCTATCGTGAAATAAAATAAGAATATACTTTAGAGAAGTTACTATAATATCGTTCTTATTAGTATAGTTTTTAAAAAGGATTGAGATGTTTTTATACATAAATTTTATTATCGATTAAAAAGAAGTCGACTCTTAATATTATCAATTAAAAAAAATAAGATTAATATAGTTAATAACAAATGTTATATTACAATAGCAATGATTAAAAAACCGATCGGATCGGCCGGTCGGACTGGTTGAATCAAGACCCGATCTAAAGCTGGGTGACCTCTCAAACCCAGTCAACAATGAACCAGCTAAAAATCAACCGACTTAGCCAATCTGGATAAATAGACCAATTCGGGTTTAAAAAAATGGTAAAATAGCCTAATATTGCCAGTTTTTTTTTTTTTTTTGTCCAAGCTTAGTTTTGAATAATTTTTTTATAGATGAACTACGAATTTTTTTAAAAATTATGATACTTTAAATTTCGGATATTTTTTGCATTTTAAATTATGATTAAACACCAAATTAAGGTCTGCCAACAACTGAAGAATTATCATAAATGAAATTTTATAAGTGAACATAATTGTAATTATAAAATTATAAAAAAAAAAACTGAAAATTCGATTTTAATATAGGTTCTGACCCTATGCGGAATATTATATAATAAATTAAGACAACTCGTAATTATTGTTTCTATGAATTACTATCAAGTACCCTTAAGTCTAGCGATTATGAATCAACACAAATAAAATAATGCACTAAACAAAATCAACACAATAATTTTATTGACGAAGTGGAAAACTCGTGCGAGTAAAAAATCACTCCGGGTATCTAGACTACCAGTCAAAATCCACTATAACGAGAAAATCTTACAGTGATGGTAAAAGACCTATGACAATAACTCCACCGACTCTAATACCTATAGACTGTAATAACCTGAATAACATCTCGAGCCCACACTAAGTGGCCTTCTTCAGAACCTCTAAAGTCTCTAAGTGGATCAACTTTGTAAGCACGCAACGCCGGAACTCCGACTACCAATCTTCCTCCTTGAGAATTCTGAAGGCTTAGGAAATTGGGTTAGGGTTGTGTTTAGTGTTGATGGTCAAACACGAATCAATATCACCAAGAAACTGAAGACATGATAATCAAAAGAGTCTTCAAGGTGAAAATCAAGAAGATTGAAAAGCTAAGAAGATTTGAGGCTCAGAGTAATGTGTTTTCAACACTTGTAAATGTGGCTCTAAGTTTGTTTATATAGGTAGGGCAAAGGTAATATTTTTCCTTATGTAAAACTGGTTCAAAATACTTCCAAAATAACTCATTTACGCACGGGCGTTCGGACGCCCCTCAAACGCAACTCAAACATAAAGTTTTTGTCTCCAGGAGTTCGAACGCATGTTGCTGACTGGTTTTGAGATATAACTAAATACGCTTGTAATTTTCTCATCCTTGGCCAAATCATGACATTGACCTCATATCCATTGGAGCTCTAAATCTTCTGGAATGTTTAAAAGAGTGAAAGCTGTTCTGATATCTCCATCTGATGTTGTCCAAATACTTGTCCAATTGCTCCGAGAACTTCAACACTCATTACAACTCAATTGAACTTGTTTTGTTACAGACATTACCAACAATATAGAACTAACAATCTCTCCATTTGGCATTCCGTGACAAAACACTACCTAATACAAAGACTACGGTAAAAGACCCAAAAAGAAAATAGCTTAATGCCAACCCTCCAGACAGTGACTTATTACAATATGACTCGATCTAATACCTAACTAAGTAGTCTTGAAGTCGATGCCACCACAACCATTAATCTGCTCACCTGAAATATCCACAAACAACATTATACTGTGAAAAACATAGAGAATATAAAGAGCAGATAAAACGAAATAAAAATCTCATGCATGTAAATGTAGATATCCTACTACCAACTTAATTTTACTCCCCAAAAAAAGGAGATATAAAATGGATATACTACTCCCCATTTTTATCATGAAATGGCAATGAGTAAACTTAACACATCAATATACCAATTAAAATCACATGCAAGTGAATATGAAAATTTAACTTACCCCCCCCCCCCCCACTAACAGCACTACTCGGTTAGCAAATTTAACAAATGGGAAGTGGACAATTATACAATGCTAAAGGAAATGTAATATGCAACGACATGAAACGCACATATCAGCACATAATGAGTAAAAAAATATCAAAAACAAACGACTCAAAACAGTACTTCAAGCAAGTACAATGATGCCCAGTCAGTACTCAGCAATTTATGACATGAAATAATATACACCACTTTTGGTCATGCTAAATAATACACGCATGCATATGACGTAAACACCAAGCAGCACTTGCGTGAAAAATAAGTGCACAAGTCAAGGCTTACGACTTTATTTTATGAGCAGGACATAGCCAAAGAAATCTCATCTCTTGACACACCAAGTCCAAAAAATAGGTGTTCAAACCAAGCACCACTAGGACCTGAAAATAAGTAACACTGGTGGCATGTTATAACATTCTCCTCCTAAATATAATGAGCTCATAAATAAAGACTTTTTCGAGTTAAGGGTTTTTCCCTTATCTTTTGAATTTTTGGTTTATTGGTTCTTTTTCATTTGAGACTCATTTAAAAAAAAAAATTATTTTTTATTTTTTATTTTACTTTTACAAGGGGATAACAAGGTCATATAATCAAATGTCACACTATTAGGTGATCTAGGTATGACCGAGATTAGATTGTCAGTCCAAAAACCCATATATGCGACCAAGCCTCAACAACAATAAAATGTGTGTGACATACAAGAACAAGATATACTAAGGTTTTCCATCACACACACTAATGAACATAAAGCATCAAGAAAAATAAAGACATACTACACATGCATAAACATATAACCTACATACAATGATCACATGCACATACTTTTCATGTTTTATCAAGCCACATAATATTTTTGATCTTTTTCATTTTCTTTTTTTTTTTTGTATTTTTTATCACAAAAATAATAAAAGACACAACATGGCTTGTTATTATTTAATGGTACGTGGAGTTGTATTCTCGAGTGCATATCATACTACCGTCCATTCAGAATCGGTTATGAAATTTTTATTTGGGTTTTCATCCTATATATCAATGGACATATAACAAAAATAAAATAAACACACACATACCCACATGCAGTGACAATATAAACATGCAATCGTGCAAAAACCTAAAACACATGCACACAATCATGCAATGGGAAAATGAATGTAACATTTAAGAACAAGTACACCGAAGTGCACTCTCATAATGTCTGCTAGGGTCAACATATTTAGAAGTAGATGGGAAGTCATCTCGCTTCCTCACCCAAACTTTCTTGGGAGTCTCATTTACTTCAATGCAAGTTTCTAACTAATAAGTTGAGTCTGTTTAGCTAGTTCAGAAACTTGAAAAGCTAGATTTGAAGAATCAAACCTAGTTAAAACACTCTTAGGCCTTTTTCTTTTGTTTATGCAACAATAAAAATTTAGGTCTAATGTGTCATGCCTTGCAACAGTGATGACATACAGGCACACACCTCGGACGAGATTAAGGATTACCCACCACACCTCTAGACTGAGGTCGGGACACGTGACAAGGAATCACATGACTACCATCAACAGGTTTCTTATCTAAGCTACGTTTAGGAGTCAGTTTAACATATCTAGACTTAGACTGAGATCTGACAAATACAGTTTTAGAAGTTGACGTCTTATCACAACTTGACTCAACGAAGCCTAAACTATTCTTCTCATTGGGAGGCATACCAATTTCTAACATGTGGTCTAGCTTCTTAGTTCTACTGTTGTTCTTTCTAAGCTTGAACCACTTAGGTCGAGTGTGACCTATTTTGCTACAGTAGTGACATGTGGGAACAAATCTAGGTCGAGCATATGAAGCTTTAGGCTGGTCATTGGGAGGGTTAGCTTTGGTAAGAGGGTTAGCTTTGGTAAGAGGCTGATTCCCATTGTCTCTAGGAGAAACATCTCTATTTGGTTTATCAGTAGTGTTTTATGCAGAGACAAAGAAAATTTTGGAGGTCAAGGCACCTTTGTCATCAGACTTAACAAAACCTAAGTCTCTCTTGTCACCAGACGACACATCTAGTCCCAACATATGATCAAGCTTCTGAGAGCCACAAGAGAATGCAGACAACTGTGATTGAGTCTGTTCAAGTTCTTTATCTAATGGATTGATCCTACCTTCTAAGACATTGTTTCTCTCGTTGATATCTGCAATAACTATCAAACTTTTCTCAAGCTTGATTTGAGTCTCATTTCTTTTTAGTTCTGTCTCTCTAAGTTGTTTGGTGACTTCAATATTTATCTTTTTGATGCCCAAACTCTCATTGTATAGCTCAGTGAAGGTTGTCCGGATATCATCCTCATCCTCAAATTCACTTTGCTCAGAGCACTCCAATGCGACTTTAGGGTCATCGACTATTTTGGAGCCCACATGATCTCTCACATCACAGATAAATCTTATATGAGTTAAGTTTCTTTCTAATCCAGAATCATTAGAAATTTCCTCATCAACTTTTTCATCATCAGATAAAGACATAGTCATAGCCTTCTTTCCCTTAGACTTTATGTAAGTAGAGCATTAAGCTCTAATATGCCCAAAACCTTAACACTCATGACATCTAATGGCTTGAAAGTTCTTATCATTCTCATCTAAGGATTTGAGGAACGCTCTCATGTGAACCTTCCAATGCAAGTACTCAATCCTATCAAAGAATGAGGGATAGTTTAAGAGTTGACTTCTCTTCATAGCTAAATGGATCAAGGATCGATGACAGGCTCTGATAGCAATTAAAAATTCGATTTTAGTATAGGTTTTGACCCCTATCCGGAATATTACACAATAAATTAAGACAAGTCCTAATTATTATTTCTATGAATCACTATTAAGCACCCTTAAGTCTAACAATTATGAATCAACACAAATAAGATAATGCAGTAAATAAAATCAACACAATTGCGAGTAAAAAACCACTCTGGGTATCTAGGCAATCAACCAAAATTCATTATAACGAGAAAAATATACAGTGATGGAAAAAGACCTAAAGCAGCAACTCCGCCGACTCTAATACCTCTAAACTGTAATAACCCGAAGAACTCCTCGAGCCCACACCAAGTGGTCTTCTTCAAAACCTCTAAAGTCTCTAAGCGGATCAACTCTGTAAGCATGCAACGCCGGAACTCCGACTACCAATCTTCCTCATTGAGAACTCTGAAGGCTTAGAAAATTGGGTTAGGGTTGTGTTTAGTGTTGGTGGTCAAACACGAATCAATATCACCAAGAAACTGAAGACATGATAATTAAAAGAGTCTTCAAGGTGAAAATCAAGAAGGTTGAAAATCTAAGAAGATTTGAGGCTCAAAGTAATGTGTTTTCATCACTTGTGAAAGTGGCTCTAAGTTTGTTTATATAGTTAGGGTAAATGTAAAGCTTTTCCTTGTGTAAAATTAGCTCAAAGCACGTCCAAAATACCCCACTTACTCACAGGCATTCTAACGCCCCTCAAACGCAACTCAAACTCAAAGTTTTTGACTCCAGGAGTTCGAACGCAAATACGAACGTAACTAAAATTCACGTTGTGAATTGATTTTGATGTGCAAATTAAAAAAACGCTTGTAATTTTCTCGTCCCTTGGTAAAATCATGTGTTCTTTATATGTACGCGATTATCTTCGAGTCTACTTTCCAATGACACGGACCTCATATCAATTGGAGCTCTAAATATTCTGAAATATTCAAAAGAGTGAATGTCGCTATGATATCTTCATATGATGTCCAAATACTTGTCCAATTGTTCCGAGAACTTCAACACTCATTACAACTCAATTGCACTTATTTTGTTACAGACACTACCAACAAATATAGAACTTACAAAAACGAATCAAATAAAAGCATTTTATCGATTACATAAATCATTTGACATTATTATACTATATCTAAATCATTTTTTTTATTATTTCATTAAGTTCTGTTTTTTTCCAGAAACCTAAGAAAATTGAAGTACCTGAAAAAGTTCCGCCAATTTGATCTACATTTCAAGAAAGATTGTGAAGAAGGGAAGTTACCTAACTACGTGGTGGTGGAGCAAAGATATTTCGATCTCTTATCGGTGCCGGCAAATGACGATCACCCATCGCATGATGTATCTGAAGGACAGAAATTTGTAAAGAAAGTATACGAAACACTGAGAGCAAGTCCCCAATGGAATGAAATTTTGTTCATTATTACATATGATGAGCATGGTGGGTTCTATGATCATGTTCCTACACCCACCGGAGTCCCGAGTCCCGATGATATAGTCGGTCCGGAGCCGTATAACTTTAAGTTCGACCGCCTTGGTGTTAGGGTTCCGACCATCTTCATTTCTCCTTGGATTGAACGTGGAACATGTAAGTGATCTAACAAAATTTCTTTTTGTTCGCATTGCAATTTGTTATGAGCAAAATATTAAAGAACCCATGTCAAAGATAAAATAGTAAAAAAAAAAAATTTGAAAGTTAACATAATTTTTTAATGAAAAAGAGATTTTGATGAGTTTTAAAAGGCGAGAAAAAAAATATTAATTTACTAAAATATGGGAGTTATAGTTATATGGGAATTTATTATTATTTCTCCTGAAATTTAGGGGGGTGTATTCAATTGAGATTTTAAAAGACAATTTATGAATAAATAAGTCCTGTAGATTTTAAAAGACATTTAAAGAATGTAATAGACATTTAAAGAATGTGATGACTTACAAGATTTTATTAGAGTTCTTTTAATCAAGATTTTTTTACATATTAGATTTTAAAAGACTTATTTCATAAGAATTTGTAAGATTTGAAAGGACCATTATATTTTTTTTCCTTTTTTATAATCGATATTATATGGAACGTAACCATAAATAAAAAAAAGTTAATGAAAGTCAATTGGTTCAAAATGTCTGAATGTCATTTCTCTGATCTAGGAATATTTTATGAGTTTCTATGACAAAATGTCATTTCTCTGACTTAGTAAGAAAAGATAACACTTCGGCATCAATGATCTTAATAAAATAGAAAATCTAGGAAATTATCTTTAAATGTGATAGAATTTTCCTTCTCGAAAATGAAATTCATTAAGAAAAATAGTTGGAGAAATGACATTATCAGTTGCATTTAAAAGAAAGTCATATTGTTTTATTTGAAAGAAAAAAAGAAGAAATTACTAATAAGCAAGTAATTTGTTCACGAAGAACTAATATGTATGTTCATCTTCTATTTTCTAACTAACATGTATGTTCATTTTCTATTTTCTAACACTCAAAAAAATCTTATGTAAAAAGTCTCATGGGTTAGGGTGGGACTTTTTACAGAGTTTGATATTTATAATTTTCACTAAAAAGTCCCACAGAATCACACATATAAAAGAATCCTTCAAAATAATTATGTTTTTCAATACCATAAGACTTTCTATTACTTGTTTAAAATCCTGATTGAATATCACTAGATTTGGATGCACTCTTTAAAAAATCCTAATAGTCTTAATGGAATACCACAAGACTTTTTAGATTATTTAAAAATCTTAATTGAATACCACAAGACTTATTTAACCCAAAAAAGTCTTTTAAAATCTCAATTGAATACACCCCCCTTAGTCAAATCTAAAATTTTTATCAATTTCCACCGAGAATTGTTAGCTGTGTATCAATTTTCCCATAAAATTATTAGAAAATTATCATTTTTCCACCCCTAATTTATGGAAAATGACACATTTTAGAAATTTCAAGTGGAATTTGATACAATTTAAAATTTTTTAGTTTGTTTGAACTTTCATCGATGGGAAGAATGATAATTTCCCTGAACTAATTTAACAACTGGAATTAAATTAAAAAGAGAGTTTAAACCAGTTTTATATTAAAAAATTAGCACTAATTCACATATTTTTGAATTCCTCTACGAGTTTCTTGAATTAGTAAAAAATAACCAAAGCTATTTTTTTTTCCAAATGAAAATACAGTGCTACATAGGCCTTCAGGGCCAACTCCTACATCAGAGTTCGAACATTCTTCAATTCCAGCAACTGTCAAAAAGATTTTCAAGCTCAAAGAGTTTCTCACAAAACGAGATGCCTGGGCTGGTACTTTTGAAACTGTTCTCAACAGAACTAGTCCAAGAACAGATTGTCCTGGTAATTACCATCATCATCATTCACATATTTTCATTACATGAATACAAACTTATTAGAGAATTGACATTTTCCACCCTCTTATTATTATTATTATTATTATTATAAAAAGTATAGTTCATTAGTGAGTAAATTTTGATTTGCACCCATTAAAATGAAGAGTAACTAATATTTTTATAAAAATTAAAATTTTATCCCACTGAAATCAATGTTTTGTCTATGCCGTTGGTTGGTTGCAGTTATATTGCCTGAGCCAGTACTGAAACTGCGCGTTGGGGAAGCAAAAGAAGAAGCAAAACTTACAGATTTTCAGCAAGAATTAGTACAAATGGCAGCAGCATTGAACGGTGATCACAAAAAGGATATGTATCCGCATAAACTTGTTGAAAACATGAAGGTTGCTGATGGTGCTAAGTATGTTGAAGACGCTTTCAAGAAATTCTGCGATCAACAGGAGAAAGCCAAGGCTAATGGCTTTGATGAGTCTGAGATTGTTGTTTTGCCAGACCCAACTGCAAAGAGACGATCAAAATCTCTTGGTCGCAAAATGTTGTCATGTTTGGCCTGCAACAATTGACTGTGGCAGCTGCTTTACATGTTTATCATCAAGTCACTTGATCTCTTTTTTTCATTTGATTTCTCAATTGCACATTCAGGATTTGAAGCTGTTGAAGGTTGTTAATTTACCAAGCATTTATATTGTGCAATTTAATATATTGATTGTGTTTAAGAATGTTTTTGAGATTGTCAATAAATGCTAGCTGACGGACTTTGTTCCGATAGTTTTCAGGATTTATTTTCATTCCCTTCGAAACCTAATTAGTGGTAATCTAGAACATCTATCAAACAAAAATTATTCTCTATAAATACAATATGAGAGTTCAGAGTCTTTTTTATTTTTACAGATTCTTTTCTTGTTTTTTTAGTTTTCAAATAATGTTGTTGATAACTGTTTTTCGTTCCAATGGTAATCCGGAAAAATCACTCTTCCAAAAAACATTCATCAACTGTGAATTTGTTTGGTTTGATGGGGACCAAATCCAAACTTGGTAAAAGATAGAATACACACAGATAAACAAATGATTTAACGTGGTTCGGCGGAATGGATCAAACCTTCATCCACGGACACGTGGGAAAAGAAAACTTTTATTACTGGTTCGGGTCTGACATACCTATTTTCTTTCTCTAGCTCGGGACTTTTTTCTCTCTATTACAAGTTAGAGGCGCTTGTGAATGAAATTGCTCAACCCTTTACAATGAACTCTCAACCTCTTTATATACTAAGTCTGATTACACTGTTACGGTAACTCTGTGACATCAACCACGTTGCTAAGCCATTATTACTTAGGCTCTTTTCCCCAATCACCCTATGGATTATAGTCCAACCGCCTGACACATCCACGACCTGCCACCTGACGCAGCTACTCTCAACCACTCAAATCTCATTAAATCATGCCTCTTTTGGTAATTGCAACACGGCATGCCGCAGTGTCAACCTGTATTTTAACCAGTCAAGCGATAGCGTGTGTCAGAAGATAAACCGATGGTCCGCTTCTGTCGCATCATATAGGGGTGGACATTATCGGATTCGGATCAGATCCGACCGAATCTGAATCCGATTCGATTCGATAAGAGTTGATTTGTTTGGTTCGATCAGATTTTGAGTCATTATCGGATCAGATTGGATCCGATAACTATCGAATCGAATATGATTTATTCGATCCGATTTGATATCTTAACGAATCGGATAAATTCGATTTGATAACAGATCTGAATCTGTTAGAGCATCCGATTTGATAATGAATTCGATAGTGGATTCGATTTGATAACAGATCTGATTCGATAACAAATCTGATTTGATAAAATTGATTTGAATTTTAAGTTATCCGATCCGATTTGATAAAATTGTTATGAATTTATAAATTTTCAGAATAATTTTTCGAATCGGATCCGTTATCGAATAGGATTTGTTATCAAATCGAATCTACTATCTGATTTATTATCAAATCGGATTCTCTATCAGCTTCAGATTGGTTATCAAATTGGATAAAATTTGATTCCATCCGATAGTTATCAAATTTATCCGATACGATCCGAAATTCGACAAACGAACCAAATACGATTTGATCGGATTCGAGAGCCAGATCCGATCCGATCTGATGCCCAGTCCTAGCATCAGACCTTTTGGAAGATACAAGTTTCCATATATGACTTACGCCATCCAGACTTGAACATAACGCCATCGTCCCGATCTGACTCATCGGGTCGGCACACTGAAACAGATGACGCTCTACCTGTTGAATCACAAGGTCAGGTCGGTCATCAAGTGAATATATTTTTCTGAATATCTTTCCACCTCGAATCGGGCGTCAGGTGTAAACTAACTCTGCTCTTCTTATCGGGCCAGATGTCTATACCTTTTGGGCCTGGGCCCCTGGTCCAGGAAGTGAAAATCTCTTCTATACCCTTCTTCATACTTCTGCTTTTCTCGGGTCATGAAATCACCATCAAGAAATGCTTTCAAAACATGGAGTGTGATGGTACGTACCATGTTCACGATGTTCACCGTCACCATTGCCGGTTGCTAGCAGTGGTTAGGTTGGTAAATTTTATACCAAAAAAAAACGTCTTTATCTCATATATTTAAATAATTTTTTAATATTTAATAAAAATAAAACATTTAATTTCATGTTTAATAGCTAAAATCCTAAAACATTAAACAAATAATAAAACTTTCAATTCATGGGCTTTATCCTTGTATATCAATTTTAATTAGAACTTTGTCTTTAATAATTTTTTGGAAATTATCATTTTTAATATAAAAGGTTTTTTATTTCATTAAAAATGAGAACCCAAAATTTTTCTTTTAATAGATGAATAAATTTATGATTTTGAATAAAATTATTATTTTTCCATCTCTCAAACTTAGGAAAAAACAAATATACACTACAAAAAATAAGGTCTTTAGAGTCGAAAAATATGGACGCTAAAGTATAAAATTTTGACGCTAAAGGTTATTAGCGTCGAAAATTTTCGACGCTAAAATGTGGACGAGAAAGACAATTAGCGTCGAAATAAAAAATTTCGACGCTAAAGTATAACATTTTACGTCAAAAATAGTTCGACGATAAATTATAATTTTCGACGCTAAAGCACGTATTTGGCGTCGAATATTTTCGATGCTAAAGGTGATATAATATTAAAAAATATATATTATTTTATTACCTTTAGCGTCGAATATGGTATAAGAAAATTATTATTACAAATTAATTTCAAACTAATTTCATTACAAAAGTAATTAAATTTGTTATAAAAAATTATTACGAATTTTTTATTAAAAAATTATATTAATGATATTTTTATTGATATAAAAATAAAATTAAAAGATTTATCACAAAAAATATAAAATAATAAACAAAATGATAAAATATAATTTTCTATATATTTTCTTCATCTTCACTTTCATATTTTTCATCTTCACTTTCATTTATTTTTCGTTTTCTTCATTATCTTCATTTTAACCATTTCTTCATCTTCATATTCCTTTACAAAAATAAAAAATAAAAAAAATTAGATATTAATATAAAATACAAAAAATCAAACACACTTAAGGAAAAATGAATTTTATAGAGAAAATAAGAGTATGAGAGAAAGAAAGTGAGAATATGAGAAATGAAAGAGCAAATGAATTTATAGGAAAAAAAATAACATTCAGCGATGAAATAGGAAACACATAGTTTAGAGAGATCCAAAGAGGAATATTGAAGAGCGACAAGAGGAGACGAATGCGGTGATGTCTGAAGACGAATGGATTCGATTAGGGTTTTATCTTCTAGTTTCCTTTTTTAAACTCTAATGATTTCTAATATGTTATTGACCCTATTTTCATTGTTTTTATTTTTGATCATGAACTAACTCTATTATTCTAGAGGATGATGTAACCTATGCTTGAACCTATGTGTTGTTTGCCAATTTGATTTTTATGAAGTTTTAATACAAGTTTATTTATATTGTCTTGTTTTAATGCTTCTAGTTTGTTGGCCACAAATTAGTATTATGTTTAGAATCTATCACTCGGGAGACATGATTTTGAATAGGATCTAGAGAATATAACCTAGGAGATTTATAGAGTTCGGGAGAATCTATAATCCATTTGAAGTCGTTAACAAAAAATCACAGAGCGTAATGCGTTGTTAATTACTAGATTTTTATAGGGATTTTGAAGTCAGTAATTGATAATATTTTCACTCGGCACTTGGAAGATGGAATTAGAATAACTTAGGGTTCTTGGCTTATAAACTAATAAAGTGAATAATAATTGATTGGCATAACAAATACATATGGTATAGTTAGGTAAAATCTGACTCTATAATCTATCTCATTTTGGTCTATCTTCATTAAACGTTTAGATTTCTCACTTATTTAGTTTTTAGTTTTAATTTAGCTTATTTTAAATTATTTTCTAAATAAATTTAAGTTCATCAATTATAGTACTTAGTACGATTTTGATAACAATTCTTGTGGGTTCAACACTCTACTTATATTTTACTAAAACTTGATACCGTATATTTGCGGTGCGATAATCTTGTAATACCCTTCCATTGGCTCATTAACGCTTCATTCTCTGGACTTTCTTGTTCTTCTATTAGGTCGAACATTCTGACAACTAACTTCTCTCCATTCACTCGGAAGGTGAGGAGGTCTTGTTGTACATCTATTATCGCTCATGTTGTTACCATAAAGGGTCTTCCTAAAATACAAGGTATATATATATCTTTCTCCATGTCCAGAACGATGAAGTCTGTTGGAAATTCAAAATCTCTTACCTTCACCATCACATCTTCAATGTTTCCTTTGGGCATCTTGATGGTTCTGGCAGCAAATTGCAAGGATATGAGGGTTAGTTTTAGCTTATGATACCTCAATCTCTTCGCCATATATAGCGGTATTAAATTGATTCCCGACCCAAGTCATATAGTATTTTGGACTCACAATACACAATATTACAGACTATTGTGAAGATGTCTGGATCCTTGTATTTAGTTGCAGTTGTTCTCTATAGTATTGCATTATACAGCTTTGTAAGCTGTTCTACCGTGATAGTTCTACCTACTTGTGAAGTCGCACTTCTCTTTGTCTATTCTTTGCGTATTCCTCAAATTATTTCTTCGACATTAGCCAAGTTGGGAATGAGGGCTTCAGTTCATACTACAACGAACTTCTCTTGGGTTCTTGCTTAATTGAGGTGGGGGTTATGAATGGCTCATCTATTTGTGCTTCCTCGTTGCTGACATGATGGCATTGTAAAATTCTTTCTCTTCCCATCTGGTGTTGGCTTTTGTGTTATTGGGGAAAGTTTCTTGTGTCTCTAGCTTTGATTATTAGCTAGCCGTCCAATTTGATTGCTCAAAGTGAGGTTGTTTGACTCTGTACCAATGATTCCAGTCTAGTAGTATTTTTTGCGTCTTCCATGTTATACTCTATGAGGATATTGTTCTAATTGGCCATCTAGATCAGGAGGTCTTCCATGGAAGGTTTGCTCTCTTAAAGGGCATCATTATTCTGCTGCTAGAATTGTGATCCATCTTATGAACCTGCCCATTGGTTGTACTTCCACCCAAGGTTGAGATCACTATAAGAAAATATGGGATTATCGACCGATATTACCAACTGAAAATCTTCCATCGTAAAATCTGATAAATATCGACTATTTAAAGATTAAGAAATTTATTGACCTTCTACCGACCGTTTACCGATCGATAAATTATAGACGGATTAATCTGTCGGTATTCGTTAGAAAAAGACGCGCCAAATGGCACCAAGGTTTTACCGATGTCTTACCGACTGTATTTTCAGTCGGTAAATAAATTCAAGAGAAAATACGAAAGCAGTAGGAGCAAATACAAGAGTAAATGCGGAAGCAGCAATAACAGATGCAGATACATGAGCAGATGCAGCAGTAGGTTCAACTAGTTCTTCAGTTGATACAACAGCAGATGCAGTTACTTTCTGGTGGTCTTCCTCCTCTTCCTTCTCCTCCTAGTGTGTATTAAATTTAATTTCATGTAATACAGTACATTAATCTAACATTATTATTTTATAACACTTTTTATTAATTTTATTATTTATTTATTTATAATATTTAATTTTAATTGAAAAAATAAAATATAATTTAATAGAATTTTTTTTTAAAAAAAATAAAAAATAATTATCGACCGAAAATTTGGTCGGTAATTATATTACAATGTGTAAACCTTACCGACGACACTATACAATCGGTAAATCAAGATATTACCGACCGTATTATATATCGGTCGGTAATATTTTGAGTTATTATCGACCGAAATTCATTTATTTAATGATCGATTACTTCTCATTTTCCATTTGTAATACTTACTGACAACAAATTTATTTATTCAGTAATCGGTCAATAAATCATCGACATAAATATATTCGGTCAGTATTTTGGTACCGATGAGACATTTACCGGAATAATATTATGGTCGATAATCGGTCGGTAATTTATCATTCCGACTTAAATATATTATTTACCGACTGATAATTCGATCGGTAAAAAGTTATCTTATTGTAGTGGATGTTCTTTCCATCTCAGGTTGTAGCTATTGGAGTAGAGGTTGTGGTCTTGTCTGTTATATTTAATATACTCGTCGTACTGAGTGTATGGTTCTACATTATGTCCTCCCCGACATCATACACATGTGGCTCATGCGCTGTTCACAGCCTGCATGCTTAACATTTCAAGGCACTTATAGATACGTTTTATGTGGGCATTCATAGTTGTGTTTGGCCCGACCTCATGAACTCTTACTATTTGTTGATGCATATTTCTTTCTATTGGCCATAACGAATTGTTATTGGCCATCTCTTCCAACAGCGCCCATGCTATATTCTCATCTTTAGCCATTAGCGCACCCCAGCTGATGCATCTACTGTAGCCTTCATCATGCTTGTAACCATTTTGCGATCTCGTGATGTGGACATTTGCACAGCAGGTCTTTGTACATCTCTCATGCCTCTTATAAGGACTCCAAATCATATTACGTGAATGACGTGATGTCATAAGCAGTATCATTGTTCTAGCGGGAAGAAAAAAATTGGCGAAGAACTTGGTGGCCAAGTCTGCCCATGTAGTGATAGACCCTGCTGGTAGTGGATGAAGTAATCTCTTAGTTTTATCCTTAAAGGAGTACGAGAACACACGAATACGAACTGCTTCTTCTGCCCTTCTATTGAAGTTGAAGGTGTTGCAGACTTCTAGAAAGCTGCCTATATGAGCATTCAGATCATTATTCGGACCACCCCACAATTGTACTGATTGTTTTATCATCTGGATACATGTCTTGATGTCGCATGCGTTGGCTTGAAGAAGTGGTTGGACGATACGTGATATTAGTCCATCTATTATTAGTATCGTCATGTCCCAAATTAGAATTTGCACTGCTACGCCCAATGGTTCAGACTGTTGGTCATTCATGATGCATGAAATCAAAGGAAACAAAAAGAAAGATAAGAAAGAAAAAGAAATGGATGTTTAGCTAAGTAAGTAAAGTGTTTGTCTTAATATTAAATAAGAAAAATAAAATAAGTCTACGACAACTATGCCAAAAACTTGATCCCGATTTTACTACTACACGCAAGTGCACGTATCGTTCAAGTAATATAGTGACTAAAAGTCGGATATCGTACCCACATGAACTTATTATTTTTCCTGTTAATACTAAAACTAAAACTATTTAACTAAAACTATACAAACGATTAAAGAGGGAGTTGATTAAACTAAAATTAACTGAAAGCCTAAATAAAGAGCAAATAACAATTTTGGATAAAACCTTATATGTGAGAAGAACTTAGGATTGTAATTTCACATAAGCACACAAATAATGGGTTCGAGCACTTTTTACTCAATTGGGTTATTATTATGAATTATTAACCTATAACGTTAAATTATTTACAAGCCTCTTTCAATGTTCACTTATAAATATTCCGAACAAGTCAATTAATTATATGTATATGTAACTAACTTAAATCAAATTCATTAAAGTCAAGTTCTAATATTGGCAACGCAAACCCTGCAGGAATATGTCTATCCTACAAGGAAATATACTCACATAATTAGATCATGAGCTATTATTCTCATGGCTAACCCAAATTTCCTCCGTAGAGTTCCTAAGGATTTACCACGACTATTCTATTACTGGCCAGACAATAAAATATGCATTCAAATACAGAGAATAATAAAGCACATCAAAACGTTAATACAACTCGAGATAACCCACAAAATGCAAGATAAATGAGCGATAAATATAGACATATTGACCGCTCTTCACACGTCCATTTTTTTCAGAATTTTTTCAGAAAATAAGTCTGTGTGGGTCCGAAATTCGGGACCATTGTCCAGAATTTTATTAACCATATACAAATATAATTAAAAAAAAAAAAAAATTAAAAGTTATGGATTCGGTCCAAGAACATCTAATCCGAGTGGAACCAAAATTATGGGACTCTGATGAGCGTAAAATATATCAATATTTACCGCCCTTTTAACTTAATATTTTGTTTAGTTTCTCGGGTTTGATGAACGTTTTGATGTGTTTTAGTTTATTTTGCAGATAAAATAATACCGGGTCTCAATGAAATCATTTAGGACGAAATATGGGTCAAATAAGGGCAATTATTGGACTTGATATTTTAATTTTGGAGATTGGAAACTTGAAAGGGCGTTTTTGACAAAGTGCAGTTTCGGAAATTCCAATTTTGGACATCTGTCGTATTTTGGGCATAACTTTTTACTCCGATATCGGATTGAGCTGATTCAAGTTCCAGATTAAAGAAAACTCAAAGATCTACAACTTTGAAAGAAAAAATAGTTTCTAATTCTGAATATTTCATGACCGAAATTGATGGACCATCCAGAAGTGTGTTGTGTGTAATTATTAAAGTCATTTTCAATCATTTTCAAAGCAAAAAATAAATTAATAAATTAATAATAAAATTATCAAATCATCACCAAACATGATAAGAAATTAGTGTAGCAATTAATAATGGATTTGGTGGAGTAATTAGTGGAGAAATTAATAATGGATTTGGTGGAGAATTTGATGGAGGCAAAATTTTGCCTATAAATACCAAGTCATTTCATTTGTAAAATTCATACTTTCTTCTTTGAAATTCCTAAAGAATAAATAAGAAGATTGTATCTTGTTTGTTTATTTACAGCTTTCAGTAATTAATTTCCGCTTTCGCACTTTCTTTTCTTTATTTTTCAGTTTTTACTTTCCGCAATTTACTTTTACGCACAATCATTTCATTTCTTTACTTTTGCAGTTTTCATTTTTCAAGCAATGAGGAGGTAATTCCCCTTTGCTGGGGTGAAAGGTAAAGCTTTTATTATTACTATTTAGATTAATCTCCCTTAATTATAATATATAAACTATTTAAAACTTGACTTAATGAGGATACCGCTATGTTGGTCGGTTGGTAATTAATTATTAATTTGACTTAATCAGGATACCGCATTTATGGCTGGTTGGTAATTATCACGTAAAGTTAATATATTATATTAAGGGAGATATCTAAAATAGTAGTAATAAAATTGATCATCTAACCCCATCATTTTCTTTTATTGTACTTTTACTTTATTTAATTTCAGTAATTTACTCTTCAGCAATTTACTTTTCAGTAATTTACTTTTATTTTTTTTACTTTTTACTTTTACTTTTTACTTTTTTTACTTTTCAGCAATTTACTTTTCAGTATTTAATTTTCAGTATTTTACTTTATATCTTTTATTTTATTTAAATTTTTATTACCCGTAAATATGTGTCGTAACTAAGCCATCTATCTGGGGTTGTGATGAAATCCAATATCACCGGTTTATAAGGGGTTAGATTATAGCTTGGGTAATATAAAGGTTTATTTATTGAGTCTTAATCTTAATGCTTTTTATTAACTGGCCATTAATAAAATTGATTAGGTAAACTTAAAATGAACTTGGAAAAGGGATTTTAGGTTAAAGACCGTAGACTCAATAGCCCACGATCTTCTTTGAGGATAGATAATCCTTTAATAGATTTCCTTACAGGATAGGAATATACCTGTCGGGCGGGGGTAGCCATAATTGGAACTTAAACTTAATGAATCAATGTAATTTGGTTGACATAGACATATGGTTCAATTGGGTTATACTGGGTATTTGTAATCGACCATCGGAATAGGCTTTTACATAATTTAGTGTTCCAGGTTAATAAATTAATATATTACCCAACTGTAAGATAACCACTTCATCTTTAATAGATATTGGAAGGATTCAAAACCCTGGATAATTTTATAAATTTGAATTTTCTTCAATCTACTTTCAAGAAATTTTATTTACTTGTTTTAAGTTTTAAAGTCACCACCCAATCAAACAATCAATCTATTAGATACTTGTAAACATTTGACCTCATAAAACAATTAATAGCAAAGGTTTTAAGTCCTCGTGGGATCAATACTTTTTATACTACTTAAACGATATGTGCGCTTGCGTTATACGCGTGTGATTACGCACCGGTCAAGTTTTTGGCGCCGTTGCCGGTGACTTATTTATCCTTTACTATTAGTTTAGGGGTTATATACGTTATTTGTATCTAATTTCTTATTATTGTTGTTTTCTTGTGTTTCAGGTTCTCAGAAACTACATGAGACAAACCATAAGCTTTGAACTCCGACCGCTTGACCCAGAAATTGAAAGAACCATCAGACAGTTGAGAAAGGAAAGGCGAGAAGGCCAAGAAGCTTTAGTCAACATGGAACTTGAACCTTTGAACGTTGCACCACCGATTCCCATTTGAGACAGAACCATTCCGGTGGTTGACGGACTAAATTCTTGTATTATACTTCCTCCCTTACCAGCAAATGCGGGTGACATCAAAACATGCATCCAGATGATTCAGCAGTCAGTACAGTTTGGGAGAAATGCAACTGAAGATCCTAATTCCCACATCAGCAACTTCCTGGAAGTTTGCGGTATTTTCAATTACAACCGAGCAGCTGAAGAAGCAATACGACTGCGAGTTTTTCCATATTCCCTGAAAGACAGAGCTAAAGCTTGGCTACATTCGTTATCAGCAGGTTCCATCACAACTTGGAACACTCTAGCCACCAAATTCCTTGCAAAATACTTTCCACCAGCCGGAACTGCAAAGTTGAGGAATGAAATCATCATCCTTCATGCAACAAGATTTAGAATCCCTTTGCGAAGCTTGGGAAAGATTCAAAGATTTACTCCGGAAATGTCCTCATCATGAGATTGCAAAATGGCTACAATTTCAAACCTTCTACAATGGACTTTCTGGAATAATGAGAACCACAATTGATGCTGCTGCTGAAGGAGCTTTAATGGAAAAAGCTGTAGATCAAGCCTGGGACTTAATTGAAGAAATGGCCAACAACAATTCCTTGTGGCCAACAGAAAGGAGCACGATCCAAAGAATTGCAGGAATTTATGAAGTTGGAGCCAACACAGCACTGAATTCCAAGCTGGATGTGATTTGCAAAAATCTGAAACTCTTAACATGAAAGTTAATGGTGGATCCACAAGTTCACCATTTGGAGGAGCACCTGAGTCAGAATCTTTCAACCAACATAAAGAAACGGTGAATTATGTCAACAATTTTTAACAGACAGGGGAACAATCCATATTCCAACACCTACAACCTAGGGTGGAGGAATCATCCCAATTTCACATGGAGCAACAATTCAGGGCAAATGAACAACCCACCACCCGGATTCCAACAACAGAACAAGGCCAGGAGCAGGCAAATGAATCAGGAATAACAGAAGTGTTGATCCACTTGAAAAAGATAGAAGCAAAACACGACTCTCAAGAAGCAAGATATGATGCTATGTTTCAATCCCAAGCAGCATTAATTCAAAGTCAATCAGCTTTTATAAAGCACTGGAGAATCAAATTGGACAACTGGCCAATGCTCAGAGTTACAGACTGCCAGGTAACCTTCCTAGCAACACTGAACCAAATCCGAGGAACATGGGGAAGGAGCAGTGTCATGCCATCATGTTAAAACGCGGTACTGAAATCAACAAAGATGTTGGAGCCAAAACAACTGTTGAGGAAGTTCCGAAAGAAACAAAGCAACAGATGGAGGAAAAAAAAAGCAAAGGAAAAAGAACAGATCACTCCACCTCCACCTTTTCCTCAGCGTCTTCAGAAGAATAAACTGGACAAGCAATTTGCTCGATTCTTGGAGGTGTTCAAAAAGCTGCATATCAACATTCCATTTGCAGAAGCGTTGGAACAAATGCCCAGCTATGCCAATTTATGAAAGACATTCTTTCACGAAAGCGGAGATTGGGAGATTATGAGACAGTAGCATTATCAGAAGAATGCAGCGCCATCATTCAGAGAAAACTTCCTCCAAAGTTGAAAAATCCTGGCAGTTTCACTGTTCCTTGCACCATAGGAGAACATGACTTCGGTAAGGCTCGGTGTGATCTAGGGTGAGTGTTAACTTGATGCCTTTTTCTATTTTCAGGAAATTGCAGATTGGAGAAAACAATGCCCACCTCAGTCTCTCTACAACTTGCTGATAGAACGCTCGTATTTCCAAGAGGCGTAGTTGAGGATGTGCTGGTCAAGGTTGACAAATTCATTTTCCCAGCAGATTTTATTGTCCTTGATATGGAGGAAGACGCAGACGTGCCAATCATCCTCGGGAGACCATTCTTGGCTACAGGTCGAACCATTATTGATGTACAAAAAGGAGAACTAACCATGAGGGTACAGGACCAAGAAGTAACATTCAATGTTTTTAAAGCCATGAATTTCCCGAATGACGAGAAGGAGGAATGTTTCAGACTTGATGTGATACATAGTACCATTCAGAACTCTGATGAAAGACAAAGATCTACTGACAAACTTAAAGCATGTCAATTACCTGTGGAGCCTGAAGATAAAACATCTTTTGCACTGAAAGAGCCAATTCTTTCACTAGCTCAACGAATTGAAGGAATTTCATAATCAGCCTTTTGAGGATGCCAAATTGTACAAAGGAAAATGGCAAGAAAAGACATGATGAGAAGTTAGTACGCATACAACTGGAACCATGGCAGAAGGTACTGTTAAACAAATCAAGTGTGAAATTCTTCCCATGGAAGCCAAAATCATGGTGGTCAGGTCCATTGTGATCACCAAGGTTTTACAAGACAGAGCCGTTGAGATACATGATCCTGACTCCAACAAAACTTTCAAGGTTAAAAACAAGTGTGTTAAGCACTACTGGGGAGAATCATTTGAGCGACAAAAAGAAAGTGTCACACTTTCAGATCCAGCCTAACGTTCGAGAAGTCAAGTCTAGCTGACGACTTAAACTTAGCGCTCGCAGGGAGGCAACCCATGCAATTTGTGTATATATTGTGATTTGGTGTGATTTAATTTTGTGTGTTTAGTTTTTGCAGATTAAGTCCTTTCACGATGGAAGAAGTTCTCGCAAATCTTCACAAGCAATTTCCTTCTCTCCCTCAAAAATCTCTGATGAAAGTTTACAAAGCTCGTTTGGAACGGATGAGGTTACTGATGATCAAAGGTATTCCTACTGACATTCGTTGGATTATTGAAGCATGGGTCCGATTGGCAGGTGAGTCTTCTGACTCTTTTATTTCACATCTGTCTGGTTTAGGAAAGAGCACATATGCTAAAAAGAGAAGAGCCAAAAGAATATGTGTTTGTTATAAATGTGCTCGTATGTTTTGTAATACTCGTTGTCGTTCTTTAGGAATGGTGTCTGATAACCGCGAAGATAAGATTAATTTCATTATGGATGGCTTGAGTAAGGAGTCTTTGGATGACATATCTAAAACTATTGAGACGCATCCCAATGGATGTGTGTATCATGAAATTCGCATGTTATATGCACAATTCCAAAAGGAAAGACAACTGTTAAGTCTCGGGAATCTGACTCAAAAAGACCATGTTTGCCAATTTATAAGAAAATTGGATGGAAAGCTTGTCCCTGACGCATAGACGTCAATCAAGCCCCTACTTTTCTTGTAAATATTATATCTTTTTGTCTTTTCCTGATAATTGTGATTTTTTTAATTGTTTTCTTTTGTTTTCTCCGACAGGATCCAGACCTTTTTGACTATCACGATATTATTTTGCTACTAATCGTCTTTTGGAAGATACTTGTGCTATTTTTACTCACCCTTTTCAGGTATTATAAATTCAACTCATCATTGCACTTTTGAAGACATCCAGAGTAAAACATGGAAGCCACTTCAAGAAGACGAGTTGAAAACATCTGTCTGTTTTGCGGTAGTAGTGTTGGTGTTAAACCACAATATGTAGCTGCGGCACAGGATTTGGGTCGAGTCTTAGCTGCAAGGAATATGCACTTAGTATATGGTGGAGGCAATCTTGGACTTATGGGGATCGTTTCAAAAGCCGTACAGGAAGGAGGCAATCATGTCTTAGGAATCATCCCAAAACCCTTGGCAGAGGCAAACTTATTGGACCATCAAACGGAGAGGAACTGATCGTGCCAGGTATGTCTGAACGACTGGTATATAGAAATGATTAACCGTGCTGATGCTTTTATTTCTTTGCCAGGTGGCTTGGGCACATTGGAGGAAATTTTTATAGTGCTACCTTGGGCGAACTTGAACATACACCATAAACCAATTGGGCTGTTTAACGTTGATGGATTTTATGATTTTCTTTGTGTGTTTCTTGATGATCCCCGAAGAAATGGGTTCGTGTCAAAACCTTTAAAAGAACTACTCTTTACTGCCAGAACTGCTCCGGATCTAATAGACCAACTCTTAGCCTATGAACCACAAGTTGACCCTATCCTTTCAAAGATAAATTGGTCCGAGGACGATCGTGGTAAGAGGCGTCGTGTTAATCTGGATCTTAACCTTTAACTTTTCGTGTAGAATTTCAGCTAAACATGTACTATCTTCTAAACTCTTCTTCTATTGTTTAAGACATTGGGGACAATGTCTCATTTAGGTTTGGGGGAGGGAATTAGTTGATCAGTACCTTGTTTTTAGTTTGTGTGTTATTTTTATTTTTAGTCAAAAATTTTTCGAAAAATACAAAAAAATTGAAAATTTTTCAAAAATTACAAAAATATTTTGCGTTTTTGTGTTTTTATTTTGACTAAAAAGGTGAAATTGGTAAGAGATAGCTGAGTAAGGAGTTTCCACTCCTGAGACGTATCTCAAACCTATTTCAAAACAAGTTAATTTTTGTTTATTTCATTTTAAATTATTTAATTTGTAAATTCTCCATAAAACGGACTAAAATGGATCTTCATATGCTCAGTTGACAGGTATTATCAACATACATGGAAACATACAGACATGAGCTATAATTGAAAAGTTTGTAATACTTAGTGCTCTGGTTTAAATGGAGGAAGCATCTCAGAAAGTGATGGAGTAAAAAAAAAAAACATCTGAGATCCAAGTTATTAAGTCTGTAAGGGTGTCTTAACACCCAGTGCCCTAAAGCCAACTGGTTTGGGAGTCACTGGCCCAAAGCTCGCTACATGGATCGAGGATGTTCCAAAATATATATATATCTAAAGTCTGAGTAATTAAGTCCGTAGGGGTGTCTTAACAGCTGGTGCCCTAAAGCCAACTGGTTTGGGAGCCACCGACCTAAAGCTCGCTACATAGACGGAAGATATTGTATATAAATAAAAAATATTTAAAAAAAAAATCAGAAAAAAATCAGAAAAATTATTCCATTGCTATAAAAAAGGTGTGAAATTTGATAAAACTTTAGGACAAAAATATTACTCTATTATCAACTACACTTGTGACTGTTGTGGGCAAAAATGAGATTGATTAATACTTTGTTGGCTGTGTATATGGAGAATGGTAAATATAATTAGGGGTGCACCGGTTCCGGCCGGACCGATTTTCCGGGTTTGGAACCAAAACCGGTTGTAATCGGGTAGGTTCCGGTTCCAAATATGAAGGAACCGATTTTATCCGGGTAGGTTCCGGTTCCAAAACGATCGGAACTGAAACCGGACTATGGAACCGGTTTATATGAACATAAATTTTAAACATTTGGCGTTCATTATTTAATTATACGAATTTTAAAGAGTCGTTAGTAATGGTTTTGCCAGTATTGAAGCTTGGAACGCTCGCGCTAAAAGCGCTAAGCAAACCTGTTGCTGCTAAGCTTAAGCAACAAGCTGCTATTCACCCTCGGTTTCGTCAGTTCATCATCAGGATCGCCCAGGTAACTCCCCATTTATTAAATTTATCTAAGTCAGTGGATTTTGAAACGCTTTAATGTATCTTAATGAGTTATGTTAAGTAGCAAAGTAGAATTTATTAACTTCATTTTCGCCCAGGTAACTTCATTTTATTCGTCTTGAGCTTCCGCACTCCGATTTGGTCCCCGTTTTTTCCTACGGAATCATATCGGAATGTAGTTTTCATTAAAATATTTTAAAATAGGCTAATTCAAAATTGGACCGGAACCGTATTGGAACCGAATAATAAGGTACCCTGTTTAATTGGGTAGATTCCGGTTCCACTTAGTGCGGAACCGAACTTTTCCGGGTAGGTTCCGGTTCTATACGGAACCGGAACCGAAACTGGTTTTGATCACCCCTAAATATAATCGGAGAATTTACTTATTCGGTAATTCAGAAAGAAACAAAACAACTAGTAACTTGGAGTAGAAGTTTCACCTGATTAGTCACTAACTTTCTTTATTCTTTTTTCTCTTGTCTTTTTACTTTTGTGTGCATTAGTTTTACTACCTTTTTACTTTTGTAAAATATTTGTGGGTATCATTGCTGTAAACCCTCACGAGATTACAACTAGTCCACTAGGGACACCTAGGGGTTTAAAGGCTTGTTGCATACGCTAAATGCAACCGTGATCCCTACAAAAGTAGCTTAGTTTAATTTTTTTTTTTTGTTTTGCTCGAGGACTAGCAAAATTTTAGGTTTGGGGGTGTGATGAGAGGAAAATATATCAATATTTACCGCCCCTTTAACTTAATATTTTGTTTAGTTTCTCGGGTTTGATGAACGTTTTGATGTATTTTAGTTTATTTTACAGATAAAATAATATCGGGTCTCAATGAAATCATTTAGGATGAAATATGGGTCAAATAAGGGCAATTATTGGACTTGATATTTTAATTTTGGAGATTGGAAACTTGAAAGGGCGTTTTTGACAAAGTGCAGTTTTGGAAATTCCAATTTTGCACATCTGTCGTATTTTGGGCATAACTTTTTACTCCGATATCGGATTGAGCTGATTCAAGTGTCAGATTAAAGAAGACTCAAAGATCTACAATTTTGAAAGACAAAATAGTTTCTAATTCTGAATATTTCATGACCGAAATTGATGAACCATCCAAAAGTGTGTTGTGTGTAGTCATTAAAGTCATTTTCAATCATTTTCAAAGCAAAAAAATAAATTAATAAATTAATAATAAAATTATCAAATCATCACCAAACATGATAAGCAATTAGTGTAGTAATTAATAATGGATTTGGTGGAGTAATTAGTGGAGAAATTAATAATGGATTTGGTGGAGAATTTGATGGAGGCAAAATTTTGCCTATAAATACCAAGCCATTTCATTTGTAAAATTCATACTTTCTTCTTTGAAATTCCTAAAGAATAAATAAGAAGATTGTATCTTGTTTGTTTATTTACAACTTTCAGTAATTAATTTCCGTTTTCGCACTTTCTTTTCTTTATTTTTCTGTTTTTACTTTCCGCAATTTACTTTTACGCACAATCCTTTCCTTTATTTACTTTTGCAGTTTTCATTTTTCAAGCAATGAGGAGGTAATTCCCCTTTGCTGGGGTGAAATGTAAAGCTTTTATTATTGCTATTTAGATTAATCTCCCTTAATTATAATATATAAACTATTTAAAACTTGACTTAATGAGGATACCGCTATGTTGGTCGGTTGGTAATTAATTATTAATTTGACTTAATCAGGATACCGCCTTTATGGCTGGTTGGTAATTATCACGTAAAGTTAATATATTATATTAAGGGAGATATCTAAAATAGTAGTAATAAAAGTTGATCCTCTAACCCCCAGCATTTTCTTTTATTGTACTTTTACTTTATTTAATTTCAGTAATTTACTCTTCAGCAATTTACTTTCAGTAATTTACTTTTATTTTTTTTACTTTTTACTTTTTACTTTTTACTTTTACTTTTTTTACTTTTCAGCAATTTACTTTTCAGTATTTAATTTTCAGTATTTTACTTTATATCTTTTATTTTATTTAAATTTTTACTACCCGTAAATATGTGTCGTAACTAAGCCAGTTATCTGGGGTTGTGATGAAATCTCATATCACCACTTTATAAGGGGTTAGATTATAGCTTGGGTAATATAAAGGCTTATTTATTGAGTCTTAATCTTAATGCTTTTTATTAACTGGCCATTAATAAATTGATTAGGTAAACTTAAAATGAACTTGGAAAATGGATTTTAGGTTAAAGACCTTAGACTCAATAGCTCACGATCTTCTTTGAGGATAGATAACCCTTTAATAGATTTCCTTACAGGATAGAAATATACTTGTCGGGCGGGGGTAGCCATAATTGGAACTTAAACTTAATGAATCCATGTAATTTGGTTGACATAGACATATGGTTCAATTGGGTTACACTGGGTATTTGTAATCGACTATCAGAAGAGGCTTTTACATAATCTAGTGTTCCAGGTTAATAAATTAATATATTACCCAACTGTAAAATAATCATTTCATCTTTAATAGATATTGGAAGGATTCACAACCCTGGATAGTTTTATAAATTTGAATTTTCTTCAATCTACTTTCAAGAAATTTTATTTACTTGTTTTAAGTTTTAAAGTCACCACCCAATCAAACAATCAATCTATTAGATACTTGTAAACATTTGACCTCATAAAAAAATTAATAGCAAAGGTTTTAAGTCCTCGTGGGATCGATACTTTTTATACTACTTGAACGATACGTGTGATTGCGTTATACGCGTGTGATTACGCACCGGTCAGACTCGGATCCAGAAGTTTATTAATTTAATATAAATATAATTGAATTTTTGTAAAAAAAAAAAAAAGGATTTCTGGATTTGATCTAGGTATACCTGAGTCCGGATCTACAAGGGTCCAGATTTTTTAGACTGAGTCCAAAATTTTATTAATTTTATATAAATATAGTTGATTTTTTTTAAAAAAAAATCGGGATTTACAGATCCCATCTGGGGATATCTAGATCTGGATTTAAATTTTGTGGACTCGGGTATATAATTTTATTAATTTTATATAAATATATTTTAAAAGTAAAAAAATTCGGATTTCCAGAGCCGGTCTAAATATACCCAAATTCATATCCATGACCCGAGCCCATAATTTTATTAAATTTATATAAATATAATTGAAAAATGATTAAAAAAATTTGAACCTCTAGATCTGGTTCGAGTATACTCGAATCCACTTAGGTCCAAAATTCTAGTACTTGCGTTCATATTTTTTTTTATAAATATATATATATATATAATTGAAAAAGATGGAAAAAAAAAAAAAACAAAACAAAAAATAAAGAAAGAAAGATTTCTGGACCCGAGTAACTTGGGATGCATATCCACGCAAGTTTGAAATTTCAGGACACAAGTCAAAAAGTTTATTAATTTTATAAAACATAATTGAAAAAAGATTTAAAAAATGGATTTTCAAATCCAGTCCGAGTATACTCGGTACCGGATTGAAAAAACCCGAATCTGGATCCATATTTTTTTTCATGGATCTGAATACGGACTGGATCCACGAAAACACATCCGGACCCGGATCCATACAGATCCGGGTCCAACTCTGGATTTTTTCATTCCTTGAAGTGAGTTATGAAAATTTCAGAGAAAAAGAAAAAGAATTTCGTAAAATGACTTGCGGATTTGTATTTCATAAGTCGTTTTCCGAAAAATGACTTAACATTTTCATTGATTGAAAAACAATTTATATTGACTAAATTTTATGTAAATGTCTCAACACTATAAAATATAAAATAAGGAAAATATTTTCCAAAAAATCATTTTACTGCCCAACAAAACGAACGGTAAGCTTGTATCAAATTAAGGTGATTATCTGTGGACAGCTTTAAATAAGTTGCGGTAAAGCTATTAAGCTTGTAACAAACACAGAATTTAGTTGTCGTTAATTACTAGCAGTGTTAGTGGTCAACAAAAGTGAATGCTTGATGGCCATATAATAGAAAGAGGTTATCCAATTACATCTTAATCGTATGGCAGAGTTATGTTAATGATAGTTTGTTGTGTTTAATTTTCAAATTCAACCAAAAGCCAAAGTAAGGCATCCCTGGACGTGCCTGAAACCATGCAACTGCAAGAGCCCAGCAAGCCAATGAAACAAGAAACTAAAGAGAGACTACCAGCGCAATCGAGTGATTGGCTATACATAAGGCTATAAATCAACCGAGCGATTCATAAACAATTTGAGCGATTTACGTTTGGCTTGGTTTGAGATCGATTTATTTAATAAATGAGTTACTTGAGTTCAAAAAAAAAATAGTTCAATTATTAAACGATAACGAATCATAAAAGTTCGACTCGGCTCGTTTTTAACTTGCGAACACTATTCGAAATAGACTCGACTCGACTCGATATATACACACACATAGACACACATTTGAATTTATAGGGAAATTATTTAAAATTTGATCAAGTAAATAAAAAATAAAATTTTAAATTAATCGAGTAGAGCTGAACCAAATTGTTTAGTAATCAAAATTGAGCTGAGCTCGAGCCTAATATTTTCTTAACAGGTTGAGTTCGAACAACACATGTAAAGCTCGATTCGAGCTCGAGCTCATATAAATACTTATCGAGTCGAGTTGAGTCAAATCTGCTTCAAATTCAGCCAGCATGCTTAATTCCTTAATAACTCGGTCTTGCAAGTTTTCCGCAGGATCACCCTTTTTTTTACTGCCTTTGACCGTTTGAAAGCTACAATATGAGATTGATGTCATTACTATTCATGGTTGAGAATCCTTCAAATTCATTACTAGTACTATCTGGAGTTTCAACAAACAAATTCATATCTAGCTAGTAGTATATATCCCTCAAATTCTTATTGTTGAGGTGACAATGGGTTGCATCCCTTAGCAAAAACTATACAGTATGTAGAAGTAAAATTTGATAAAGTAGCATGTTTATTACGAATGGCTTGTAAAAAAAGCATGGAGTTACAACATATATATACAAGAGGTAATTTCTTACACAGGAGCATCAACATTGCATTAGCCTATGGATTCTTCTTCTTATTACCAATAATTTTCCTGCAAGTATTAGCGGTGTTGCTTCTCCTTTTCTTGGGAAAAAACTTAGGCATGTCTTTTAAAACCTGGTTCATGATAAGCGTCTCTTCACTTATTCTTTCATAAATCTTGAGGCTTCTATCCGAAACCCTAGGCTTGTTGCTATCAGCAGTCTTCTCCAGCTTCTCACGAGTCCTCATACTTTCTTTAGAAACCCTAGGCTTGTTGGTTTCCATGCTTTTCTTGGAAACCCTAGTCTTCTTGTTGTTGTTGCAAGTCTTCAGTTTCTCACAAGTACTCTTCAGGCTTCTTTTACAAACCCTAGGTCTAGGTCTCAGGCTGTTGTGATGATCATCTTCGAGAACGAAAACCCTAGTCTCCTTGTTATAGTTGTTGGTCTCCATTGTATACAAGACAACTAAATCAGGAATGGGTCCTGGGATTTCAAAGTCCATAGGCAGCTCATCTTCTTCAGGAACATCTTTAAAGAAACTACTTGCAGGCACATCCGCATCAAAATCATCAACATCCATTATATCGAATTTCCTTTTCTCTAATTCTTTATTTTCTTTGATGTAATGACGACTGTGGATTCTCGTTTTAAGCCGTACGTGTTATTGTAACCCACATAAATACTTCAACCCGCAATTCTCTCAAGTCAACCGCGTGCAATAAAAATTAAATTTCCAAGAAGTTTCTATCAAAATCACAACCAATCATCAGCTAAATTAATGTTACAAGAAATTTATGATTTATGTTTGAAGGAGAAATTTTTTTTATACTATAAATATTATCATTTATTTACTTATTTTTTTACATATCAATTAATAATAAAAGCATAAAAAATTTAATTTTTTTATTTTGTTTCTATATGAAATTAATATTTATTTTATAATATACAATACTAAAAAAAATGCCAATTTATGACTTTTTTAATGACAGAAAAAGAGTGTCATGAAATATGTCATAAATTTATGATAGTTTTATATCACAAAATGACTTATGTCATAAATTTATGACATATTTGTGTCATAAATAATATGATAAATTTATGTCATATTTTATATTTTTCATTTTTCTCACAATTTATTGTAAAATAATATGACAGAAAAATATCATAAATTAAAACGACGTCGTTTTAATTTATGACAGAAATATGACTTAAATTGATCGATAATGAAAAAATAACAAAAAAAAACCCTAAGGCCAAAATTTAAAAGTTTCAAATTCAGCCTCACTCTTCAGACACTCACGCACATTGTGTCTCTAACATTCACGTTAAACCCAATTCACATTGCCTTTATAAACCCTAACTGGCCATCATCACGAACCCTCGGCCGCATCAGAGGGCAACGAGCAATCGTAGATCGGAAAGTGATAAACAGTAGATCTCATCACTTGAGGTATCAATCTCTTCTTTACTTTACCCATGTCACTGTTTATGTTTTTGAAGTTAGCTTCGTTCTCAAAATGTTTATATTCATTGTCCGCAACAATTAGAAACATGAATCTTTAAAACATTGTAGTTATAATACTTATTATTAATACTAAAACTTTTTGATAATATTGACGACAAATATTGATTCTTTGAATTGCACGCATTTTATAAAATAATGTTTTCAATGCTCTGTATTTAGAAGCAATAGCATTGCTCAATTTGCTTATTACACCATATAGGAGTGGACTGATATTGATCGGAAAGTGATATATAACAGTTCTAATTATATGATACATGTTTGTTTAATTTAGGAGTGGATTGATATTGATCGAAAAGGATTCGAAACTTGGAAGAATATGCCTAAGCATGTAACATTTAGAACCAAAAATTTTGTTCGAGTGCTTAAGGTTTATCGACTTTTTGGAGTTGGACTTGGTGAGCAAAAATAGGAAATGGTTAAAAGGTTTGATCTCTTCTTTGCGTTATAAACGGGTTTGTATATGCATAGGCAAACTGAATAAGTGAGATAAACGGGTTTTCTCATTTTGTTGTAGGTATCTGCTCAAGATTAGTCTGTAATATTGTTCTCTTCGAAAGATCTTGCACTCTCACACCATTGAAGGAGATAGTATATCATGTTTCGAGTGTATATATCATCTCTCTCACAACAGCTGAATCGACATAATATAATTTTTCTCATTGAAGATGTGAGTCGTCCCTCGTATCAAATTTAGAACAGTAGCTCATGAATGTTAATTAAATTTATTAGGAGCGATATCAAACTTGCCCTTAGATCTCCATAGGATATAATTATTGATAATATTATTACATTTATGATGAAGGTTTCTTGTAGCTTTTATTGTATTTGAATGTCGTTTATTTTAGTCAGATAAAAAGAGGGAGGCTTTTTGAGCCCTTGAGGTTTCCAATCAGAGAGCTTGTAAAGAGTAGAGAGAAATTTATAAATGTAACATGAGCTTTGAATTCAATTAAAATTGTGTTTAGTTGTGTATTATTGATTTATATTGATATTAATTCATGTAAAAATAAATAAATAATATTACAACAAAAGCATTATTAGATTTTCCACCAAATATATCATTTCAATCAAATTTAAAATTTATAAATTCCAATTTCAATTCCTATAAATTATGACACTAATATATCATAAATTAATGATATATTAGTGTTATAATTTAATTTTTTTATGACTTGCATATGTCATAAAATCAAAATTTTATGACATTTATGCGTCATTAAATTATGACATTTATGTGACGGTTTTAAACCGTCATAAAAAAAACACGACGATTTATGACAATTTTAAAATCGTCATAAAATAGTATTTATGACGATTTTAAACCGTAATAAATTCTGGTTTTTGTAGTAATGATACTTAAATATATGGATTCAAATATTTATTGGGCCTTACGTTAGGATAAGACCCTAGGCAAAAATTTAAATTGTCCTAAGGGCTGAGCCACCTCTGCATTAGTGTTGCTACATTCAACCATCAAAAAGCATTTTTGAGCTCTTATGAATTTCACATTTTTGCAACAAAAATGTGATCCATGGATGTGATGAGAGGATGATAATAAAATAATTATTTCATATAGAGTGAAATAACGTCAAAAAAAAAATATATATATATAACTAATTACCTAGCAAGAAAATACTTTGGTTTGATTTGAGTGTTAATGGCTCATGCATTTCTCCATACTCTTAAAATCATAGTTGTTAATTATTCACTTATTTATCATATAAATGCACTGGAATACATATAAATATCTTAAGAAAAGCACCATATTTTAAACTTCACATACCATTCCGAAGGACAAATAATACAAATTTGCAATCACGAGTGAAACCGAGGGAAAATGAGCAAAACCCTTCTATATTTTATGAAATTAAATAAAATTTTCCATATATTTTAAAACTAAATGAAACCCAAATAAAAGCCAAGAGACAAAGTTAGATTAAAATGATAATCAACTACAAAAGCAAGGGGACCCTTGGTTATTTTGAAGGCCTTTTGCTAAAGTGCAGATATGTATACATACATTTTTTTTTTTGAAATCGTTAGAAATCCCACTGCCAAACCACCCCTTCCGAGCTTAAGCAGATTTGTTGGTTGCCAGGAAGCTGCGCCGAAAGCAAAGGAAGCTGGCAACAAGCTTCCAGAGTTGTTGCAAGCTGTGTGCAACAAGTTGGCCTGCAAGCTGGAGAAAGAAAAGAAAACGTGTGTAGCTGGCAACCAAGTCGCACACGTTTTCTAAACCTATAAAATGAGCCATTCACCCATTGTATAATCATCCCAAAGTGTGTGTAAGCTCCAAGTAGAGAGCTTGAGAGTGTGTGAGGTTTTTTGTTAAGTTTCTAGTTGTAAACTTGAATTTTATTCTTGTAGTAATAAAATTACAATTCGGTTTTTCCTCAAAAACACTCTAAAGTGATCGGTGAATCACAACAAGTGGTATCAGAAGCTTTGGTTCTTCATTGGGATCGAAAAACCGAAGAACGGAGTTTGGTTCGGAAAATTCGAGTTCCGGAAAAGTTGTCAAAAATTTCTTTTGAGGGTACCAACAGCTAGTTCACGTCGAGACGAGCACGGTGGTATTTTCCGGCGACCGAACCGACGTCCACAGCCTCCGCACGCGCCGCACGCGCCAGGCAGAGAGATCTTCACGCGCCTCACTCGCAGACACGCTCCGCGCGTGTGGCTGAAGGTTGAAGACGATCCGCGTGGCCGCCACGTCATCGCCACGTCAGCCGCCACGTGTCTGCCACGTCAGCAAACCGGTCACACCTTGCCACGTCAGCACTGCCACGTCAACAGCCTGGTAAATTTCATTTAGCCCCCTGAAGTTTTGAAATTTACAGTTTTGCCCCAGAACTTTTAAGAATTTACAAATCAGCCCATGTGTCGGATTTAGACCAACGAAGTGTCTATTCCACCATTTTCGACCGTTCCGAACACAACGGTGACCTCGGATTTGTGAAATTCAGCCCCAATTTTATTGTATTTACATTTTAAACTTTAAAATTAAAATGGAAATTGGAGATTCGTCTTCTGGTGCAATGATTAAATTGGCTGCAACTAATTACTCCCTCTCGAGACCTCGGATGATAGATTTCTTGCATTGCAAAGATTTGTTTGATGTCATCGAGTTGAAGGGAGTGAAACCAGAGTCTGTTAAGGAGTATGACTGGAATAAACTCAACAACAGAACTTTGGGTCAAATGGAAACTACTTGCAGGCACATCCGCATCAAAATCATCAACATCCATTACATCGAATTTCCTTTTCTCTAATTCTTTATTTTCTTTGATGTAATGACGACTGTGGATTCTCGTTTTAAGCCGTACGTGTTATTGTAACCCACATAAATACTTCAACCCGCAATTCTCTCAAGTCAACCGCGTGCAATAAAAATTAAATTTCCAAGAAGTTTCTATCAAAATCACAACCAATCATCAGCTAAATTAATGTTACAAGAAATTTATGATTTATGTTTGAAGGAGAAATTTTTTTTATACTAAACTACGTGATACTATCAACTAATAAATTATATTAGATGTAAGAATTGTCTTAAATATTATCATTTATTTACTTATTTTTTTACATATCAATTAATAATAAAAGCATAAAAAAATTTAATTTTTTTATTTTGTTTCTATATGAAATTAATATTTATTTTATAATATACAATACTAAAAAAAATGCCAATTTATGACTTTTTTAATGACAGAAAAAGAGTGTCATGAAATATGTCATAAATTTATGATAGTTTTATATCACAAAATGACTTATGTCATAAATTTATGACATATTTGTGTCATAAATAATATGATAAATTTATGTCATATTTTATATTTTTCATTTTTCTCATAATTTATTGTAAAATAATATGACAGAAAAATATCATAAATTAAAACGACATCGTTTTAATTTATGACAGAAATATGACTTAAATTGATCGATAATGAAAAAATAACAAAAAAAACCCTAAGGCCAAAATTAAAAATTTCAAATTCAGCCTCACTCTTCAGACACTCACGCACATTGTGTCTCTAACATTCACATTAAACCCAATTCACATTGCCTTTATAAACCCTAACTGGCCATCATCACGAACCCTAGCATTTTTTTTTTGCGTCGGCCGCATCAGAGGGCAACGAGCAATCAGTAGTAGATCTCATCACTTGAGGTATCAATCTCTTCTTTACTTTACCCATGTCACTGTTTATGTTTTTGAAGTTAGCTTCGTTCTCAAAATGTTTATATTCATTGTCCGCAACAATTAGAAACATGAATCTTTAAAACATTGTAGTTATAATACTTATTATTAATACTAAAACTTTTTGATAATATTAATTGACGACAAATATTGATTCTTTGAATTGCACGCATTTTATAAAATAATGTTTTCAATGCTCTGTATTTAGAAGCAATAGCATTGCTCAATTTGCTTATTACACCATATAGGAGTGGACTGATATTGATCGGAAAGTGATATATAACAGTTCTAATTATATGATACATGTTTGTTTATTTTAGGAGTGGATTGATATTGATCGAAAAGGATTCGAAACTTGGAAGAATATGCCTAAGCATGTAACATTTAGAACCAAAAATTTTGTTCGAGTGCTTAAGGTTTATCGACTTTTTGGAGTTGGACTTGGTGAGCAAAAATAGGAAATGGTTAAAAGGTTTGATCTCTTCTTTGCGTTATAAACGGGTTTGTATATGCATAGGCAAACTGAATAAGTGAGATAAACGGGTTTTCTCATTTTGTTGTAGGTATCTGCTCAAGATTAGTCTGTAATATTGTTCTCTTCTAAAGATCTTGCACTCTCACACCATTGAAGGAGATAGTATATCATGTTTCGAGTGTATATATCATCTCTCTCACACAGCTGAATCGACATAATATAATTTTTCTCATTGAAGATGTGAGTCGTCCCTCGTATCAAATTTAGAACAGTAGCTCATGAATGTTAATAAATTTATTAGGAGTGATATCAAACTTGCCCTTAGATCTCCATAGGATATAATTATTGATAATATTATTACATTTATGATGAAGGTTTCTTGTAGCTTTTATTGTATTTGAATGTCGTTTATTTTAGTCAGATAAAAAGAGGGAGGCTTTTTGAGCCCTTGAGGTTTCCAATCAGAGAGCTTGTAAAGAGTAGAGAGAAATTATAAATGTAACATGAGCTTTGAATTCAATTAAAATTGTGTTTAGTTGTGTATTATTGATTAAAATGATTTATATTGATATTAATTTATGTAAAAATAAATAAATAATATTACAACAAAAGCATTATTAGATTTTCCACCAAATATATCATTTCAATCAAATTTAAAATTTATAAATTCCAATTTCAATTCCTATAAATTATGACACTAATATTAATGATATATTAGTGTTATAAATTTAATTTTTTTATGACTTGCATATGTCATAAAATCAAAAATTTATGACATTTATACGTCATTAAATTATGACATTTATGTGACGGTTTTAAACCGTTATAAAAAAAACACAACGATTTATGACAATTTTAAAATCGTCATAAAATAGTATTTATGACGATTTTAAACAGTAATAAATTCTGGTTTTTGTAGTAATGATACTTAAATATATGGATTCAAATATTTATTGGGCCTTACGTTAGGATAAGACCCTAGGCAACAATTTAAATTGTCCTAAGGGCTGACTGCTGAGCCACCTCTACATTAGTGTTGCTACATGCAACCATCAAAACGCATTTTTGAGCTCTTATGAATTTCACATTTTTGCAACAAAAATGTGATCCATGGATGTGATGAGAGGATGATAATAAAATAATTATTTCATATAGAGTGAAATAACGTCAAAAAAAAAATCTATATAACTAATTACCTAGCAAGAAAATACTTTGGTTTGATTTGAGTGTTAATGGCTCATGCATTTCTCCATACTCTTAAAATCATAGTTGTTAATTATTCACTTATTTATCATATAAATGCACTGGAATACATATAAATATCTTAAGAAAAGCACCATATTTTAAACTTCACATACCATTCCGAAGGACAAATAATACAAATTTGCAATCACGAGTGAAACCGAGGGAAAATGAGCAAAACCCTTCTATATTTTATGAAATTAAATAAAATTTTCCATATATTTTAAAACTAAATGAAACCCAAATAAAAGCCAAGAGACAAAGTTAGATTAAAATGATAATCAACTACAAAAGCAAGGGGACCCTTGGTTATTTTGAAGGCCTTTTGCTAAAGTGCAGATATGTATACATACATTTTTTTTTTTGAAATCGTTAGAAATCTCACTGCCAAACCACCCCTTCTGAGCTTAAGCAGAACAGGTAAAATTCTTGATTGTCTTAGGCTCTTACAAGAAACACACTCTTTGGATTCGAACCTAGGACCTCAAGGTGAGATCATGAACCCTACACCACCAAGCAACATGATAATATAAAAAAACAGAAATTACTCCCTTTATGTGGCTGCCACTTCAAAGAAAAAAAAATTTTTTAAAAAAAAAAAGAGGCTACAGCCGATTGTACTTTATAACATTAAAAGAATAATAATAAAATATTTCATAAATAATAAAATAGTACGAAAAAAATACAATTAAAAAATGGGTTTCATATTTAATGGTTAAGTTTCAAGTTTATTGATTAATGTTTCAGGTCAATGGATAAATGTATTGTTTCAAATCTATTACCTTTAGTTTCAAATTTAATGATTACAAGTTCATGTTCAATGCTATCAGTTTTGTATTGAATTTCAAGCATTAAAATAATCTCAAATTATTAGTTGTTATTAGAAGTTCAATGGTAAATGTTTCAGATTAATGGTTAATTGAATTGTTTCAAATATATTGCATCAGCTTTCAAGTATATTGGCTTGGATTTCACGTAGAATGCTATTGTTTCGTGTTGCTTTCAACCATTAAAAGAGTCTCAGGTTATTGGTGATGAACACTGAAAAATGTAAATTTAATAAAGAGAAAATAATCATTTTACACTTATAGTTTCATTAATCCCTTTAATTTAATACATTTGTGAAATAATAATTAAATCTAGTTTTATATATTTTTATTGTTATTTTTATTTTTTATGTAGGTGAAATAATGCTTTGAATGCATAATTATAAAAATGGATGTGACATTTGGATTTTTAGAGGCTAAAAACTTAAAATGTCGTTATAACAGTGTACAATTTCGAAATTTCCAATCTTGTGTAATTTTTATATTTTGGCCATAATTTTTTACTCTGATATCGAATTGAGGCAATTCTAATTACAAATGAAAGAATATTCAAATATCTACAACTTTGATCTTTACAAGATTTTCTAGTTTTGAGGTTTCAAGGTCGAACTTGATAAATAAGTGTAGGCACTGCATTTTTACACATAGGTCCCTATGATGAGTCTCATTTTGGAGACACTACCTTTTAAGTCACGGAGGTCACGGAAAACGGACATTGGAAGGGGGAATTCAGAATAAACAAGTTCACTGTCTTCGTTGGTGCTGCGTTCGTTACTTCGTTCGAACGTCAGGCATATTGCGGACGTTCGTGCCTCGTTCGAATTGGCGTTCGAACGGTGTCAGTAATTCTGGTTTTGCTGCTAGCCTCACACCCAGCCCAATTAGCCTCCCAAAGCCCATAAAACACATCCCAAATTAAAATATAAATATTAATTAAAACATTAACTAAATAAAATAATAATTAAATTAATTAAATAATTAAATAAAACATATACCAACATAAAATAAACAATTACCAACTTAAACTAAAATCATGCCTAATTTAAATAATTCATATACTAAAATTAAAATAAGATATACCTAATTAAAATCAATCCTAACCAATTAAAGCCAATCATTATTTGACTTCCTAATCTAATAAGACATCTACCAATTTAAAAATATCTTGTCCCCCCTCAATCTTGTATATACCATTCCTATCACTCCTAATTTGGAAACTAGATCTCTTCATTGTGAGACAAGGGCAACCCCTATCTCTCTTCTATATAAACATGCACTAACCTAGCCAACCCCTGGCTCCCCACTCTCTCTAATACATGCCCAAGACATCAAGACACTCTCCATATCACACGTAAACTACAAAACACAAACAACGCACACAACAACCCTTCCCTCACCAAATTAACGAGAACAACACACAGCAGCCCCTAACCCTTGAAATCTCCCTGACAGCACCGAAAACCCCTGAAATCAGTCCCAAACAGCAGCCCAATACCTCCCCAAAACACCAAAACTGTAGCCTAAAAACACCAAAAGAGCACCCAAAACAGTCCACCAAGAACATCAAAACAGTCCACTGAAACAGAAGAATAGGACCTGAAACAGTGAGCTGAAACGGCGAGTAGAAATTACAGCGAAAACAGCAGCAAAAGACGGAGAACGACGACTCAAAACAGTGAGACAACGAACGAGAACAGTGAACCAGTGAACCGGAAGAGTTGCGGAGCATCCACCCTTCGACGAGACGTTGTGTACCGTACATCCGAGAGGTGATTTAAAAGGTTAGACCTGAGGGCACTTTTTCATTAATTTATATTCGTTTCTTTTATTATTGAATTCTATTCGCATGAGAGTCGTTTATGGATGCATGTTGTGGCTTGAATGAAATGGAAGAGTGTCGTCTCTTGTGGTATATAGGATGGAAACCCAGACGTAAATTCCGTAGCCGAATCCGAATGGACGGTAGTGCGGTCTGTACTTGGGATACAACTCCACGTACCACTTGAGTAAACGGAACCTTCTCTTGTTTTGTGTTGCTTTGGTTTATTTATTTCTCGTCACTTGAATTCTGTATGTTGCTTAGTCCTGCATGATTTAATCTAGCGCATGGGCTTAGTAAGTGGAATGAAAGATCCCCTATGGGGAGGGGTTAAAGCCCTTACCACGATGCTTTGCCGCGCCGGTTGAAGTGTGTCCGGTTGAATGCAAGATACGTTCAATCGGGTATACTTAGTTTGATATGATTGTCTTTATGTTTGTATGCATGGTTCAATCAAGCGCATGGGCTTAGTAAGTGGAATGAAAGATCCCCTATGGGGAGGGGTTAAAGCCCTTTACCACGATGCTTTGCCGCGCCGGTTGATGTGTGTCCGGTTGAAAGCAAGATACGTTCAATCGGGCATACTTAGTTTGATATGATTGTCTTTATGTTTGTATGCATGATGCGATCGAGCGCATGGGCTTAGTAAATACGATGAGAGGTCCTTTAATTAAAGAGGTTAAAATCCTTTACCACGATGCTTCGCCGCGCCTCGCATTGTACTATTTGTCATTTATGTATTACGTCTTATTTCATGCATCAGTTATGTTCCCGTTCGAACGCGTTTACGAACGTAACTCGAACGCGCATGTATTTTGCCTTGTCATGCATCAGGTCTTATTTTTGTTCGAACGTGTTCACGAACGCCATACGAACGTGAGCATTCTGTTTCATTTCCGTTCGAACGCGTTCACAAACGCCACACGAACGTGAGTATTCTGTTTCATTTCCGTTCGAACGCGTTCACGAATGCCATACGAACGTGAGCATTCTGTTTCATTTCCGTTCAAACGCGTTCACAAACGCTATACGAACGTGAGCATTCTGTTTCATTTCCGTTCGAATGCGTTTACAAACGCTACTCGAACGAGAACCTTCTGTTTATCATTCGAACGCGTCTACAAACGCTGCACGAACGCACACGGTAAACAGATCCTCTTGCATCACATTACGACATGTCCATCTTAGCATATGGTTACCCCTTTGTACGCTATGCATTTGTATTACCTCTCTAGTTTTCTGTTTCCGTTATGCGTCTACAATATTATTTGTCGTCATTTTGATTTCCTTTACATTACACGCAAATGTTACCATGACTGTTTGTGTTTTATTTTACATGAATGATTGAATTCTTATGACGTTATGTGCTTGTTGTTGCAAAGGCCTACTTTTGAGCATGTGAATTTGGCAATAAGATTTGGTTTCATGTATGTTAGATGTAAACTATACTTTTAAGCATGTGAATCTAGGATTGTGTTGCACTTGGAAATATATGTCATAGACTTGGTTGGATTATTGCATAAATCTTTACATTACAAGTTGCATAAGTAGTAAGGACCATTCCGAACCCAATGGTTTGAGGTCTTCCCTTGCGAGGGGTGAGTGCGGCCTTAAATCTTTGTCCCGGTTCACACCGGGTGGCGACTCCCTTATTCTCCGGTTTAGTCCTCCGTTGGCTATTCAGTACTCCCAACTAGGCCCCCGAGCCTGGAACAGCATTGCGTCGCCCAGATTCCTATGTTCCCACAGTCTGGCGACTCCACTGGGGATAGAGAATCGTCCCCGAAATAATGCCTTGTAATGTATAGATTTATGCTTTATTTAACCGTGTCTACAAATGTGTGAAATGGGGGTTGTGATCAAAGGAATTTTGAGGCTAGGTAATGGTTTGGTGTCTTCCTTCACTCACTACCTTTCTAGAAGGAAAAGTTGTGAAGGCACCTAGATAGCCATCTACTCGTAGCCGATTGTGATGGACTAATTTGGAGGACTCGTTGTTTATTCATGACACCAAGCGATAAGAGCCTAAGAGGCTTGGGTATTTAAGTGAGCCTCGCTCCACCTTCCCTCTGGGGAATCTACAACGGGAAATCCATTTGACAGTCTGTCACACACCATAGCTCATTAGCACGTACCTTAGTGTATAAAAAAGGGTGTGCTCACTTGGTTGCTCGAACCCTTGATTGGGGAGACCTAGTTGCGGGCCATCCTTCGTCGATGAGAGCCTTTGTCCATACTCCCACGAACCCATGCGTAGACCGGGTTGTATAGCCTATAAAAATATTTCCTTGTGCTTTAGGACCATTATCATTTGGATGAATTGGACTCTTTGTCAAAAATACGAACTTGCTGGGCCATTTAAACTGGGGCAGGTTCGTATCTTATGACAATTAGGCCCAAAGCTTCTGAAATGATGGTGGGCCACACGGTAGAAGTTATTATTTTATGTTTATAATATCTTCTTGTATGCTTATGTTTGGGAACATTGCTATTTGAATCCATCTGGGTCTTTTGTCATGAGATATGGGCTTGTTGGGCCATCTAAACTGGGACAAGAACATATCTTATGACGATTGGGCCAAAAAGCTTCTAAATAACAATGGGCCATTTTATGATTGTGTTCGGAATATTATCATTTGGATTTAGTTGGGCTCTTTGCCATGAGATGTGAACTCGTTGGGCCATATAACTGGGACGAGTTCACTCCTATGACAGTTAGCCCAAAAACTTATAAAATGATGATGAACCGATTTGTGTGAAAAATTTAATGAGTTGATATATTTCTTGTATCGCATGCATATCATGCATCCCATTCACCCCATGCATACATATATCATGTTAACCCTTGTGTTCTGAAAGCCATCATAGATTCCCGTTGGGTTAGAAAAAAGGGAAGACTCACCAAAATACTGAGAACAGACATGAGTGAATCAGATATTGAGGTATCCCGGATAGATCAGTTGGAGAATGGTTTCGCCAAGATTACTGAACAGTTGCAAGCCTTGACTACTGCCATGAAAGATATGGTTGTGCCCCGTGCTGGGGGAAATTCTGAGAATGTAAGGCGCGAAGAGCCTCCGAATGGGTTGGGGGATGATATCCCCACTTTTGATGATGACATAGCAGAGTATGCAACATGCAAAGTGATTGGGTCTCAGACAGAATTTCAGAAGCTTCAGGATCAGGTTGAAACAGTTACCCGCAAAATGAGGGGTAAACATGAAGAGTTGTTAGATTATGAGGCAATGACCTTCGGAGAACAGCTGCCAGCTCAGTTTAAAATGCCCGACATGGCCAAGTTTAATGGGAATGGAGACCCAAGAGTCCATCTGCAGCAATATGTCTTAGTCATGAGTTCAGTGGGCCTATCACAGCGCCAAGTCCAAAAGATGTTTGGGATGTCACTTGAGGGGGCACCTGTGGTTTGGTATCATAGCCTTGAGAAGAAGGTTAAGGAAGATTGGAGGGAACTAGCTGATGCTTTTCTGAAGCAGTATGTCACAGACTTAGAAATTGACTTGTCACTCCGTGATTTGGAAAACACTAAGCAGAAGCCATAGGAAAGTTTCAAAGAGTATGTGGATCGCTGGAGAAGCCAGCTTTTGAAAATGCAGACTCGGCCTTCAGAGAAAGACCAAATTAAGATGATTATCAAGGGCACCAAGCCCTCTATTTATGGTAAGCTGAGGAGGATGACTTCGATGATTTCTGATTTTCGATAGTTGAGGGAAACTGTCATGGATATTGAGGAAGAGGAGGCTGAAAACAGAAAGTTTTATGGCCAGAATAAAAGAACTTTTGGGGGGCCTTCTGAGACAAAGCCCGCTACTGCCGAAGTCGCTGCCATCAGAAACCGGCAATTCTCCAACCTTGGTAGACCTTTGTCGAAGGTATTTGAAAAGTTACAAGGACAAGGAATCTTGAAACCCTTAGAAGGCAAGCCACTTCCACACCCCCCACCACCACACATAAATGTGAACCTTTATTGTCACTTCCACCCGCTATATGGCCATGACACCGACAACTGCACCCGCCTCAGGCATGAAATTCAAGATCTCATAGATTCCCATAAAATACCCAACCCATGAAAAGAAACCATCAACCACCAAGCTTCTTACATGGATGACAGTGAAGAACCATAGGTCGAGGAAGAAGGCAGTGCTGCGGATAATGGAGATGTTCCTCCTAGTCTATTTGATCCAGTTTTTTAAATGACATTGATTTTGTTACTTTTTCGAACTCTTTTCCTCAACAATAATAAAGACGTTCATTTTGCTGGAACTCTTCTGCAATATGAATATATTTGAGAAAAGTATTCAACCTTGGTACTATGGAATCCAGTGATGAACACGGGGAACCTTCGAAATAAGCAAACAGAAAAGATAAGATAGACATTCAGAAATTGGGAAATAGAGCCAGTGAAGATATCAGACTTGGAAGGGAATTAGTTCATCGAGCCGATCAACGTAGACAGATTGAAGAAATAGCTTGTCTGAGGAAGAGAAGGCTAAGCAGTCACCAAGAGAATTGACGGAAGACCTAACCCGACGGGATAGGAACATTCATGCATGCATACACGTAACGCATTTTGCATCCTTTCGTGTTTGTTCTGTTTTGTAATAACAGGTTTCAAAGGAAAAAAAAAAGCGTCGAATGCAAGCCAACCAGAAGCAGTAACAGTACAATGTCAGCAATCTTCAGGAACGAATCACATGGGCGAGGCCCATATCATCAGTATCAGTTTGGGATGAATCCCGAGGGTCGAGGCCCACATCAGTATCAGTCTGGGGGCGAGGCCCATAATCAGTAGCAGTTAGGGCCGAGGCCCACATCAGCATCAGTTTAGGGCCGAGGCCCACATCAGCATCAGTTTAGGGCGAGGCCCACATCAGCATCAGTATCAGTCTTGCCGGGTATGGCATTCTAGGGGCGAGGCCCACATTACATCAGTATCAGCATTGCCGGGTATGGCATTCTGGGGGCGAGGCCCACATTACATCAGTATCAACATTGCCGGGTATGGCATTTTGGGGGCGAGGCCCACATTACATCAGTATCAGCATTGCCGGGTATGGCATTCTGGGGGCGAGGCCCATATTACATCAGATCAGCATTGCCGAGTATGGCATTCTGGGGGGCGAGGCCCGCATCACATCAGATCAGTTCTGCCGAGAATGGCACTTCGAGAATGGAGATATAGTCCGAGAATGGACAGTTCAAGAATGAACAAGCCGAGAATGGCAATCCAAGAATGGAACACAGTTCAAGAATGAACAAACCGAGAATGGCAATCCAAGAATGGAACACAGTTTAAGAATGAACAGGCCGAGAATGGCACTCCAAGAATGGAAACACAGTTCAAGAGTGAACAGGCCGAGAATGGCACTCCAAGAATGGAAATACAGCTCAGGAATGAACAAGCCGGGAATGGCACTCCAAGAATGGAAGCACGGTTCGGGAATGAACCACCTCACAGTAACGGTTCGGGAATGGACCACCTCACAGTAACGGTTCGGGAATGGACCACCTTACAGTAACAGTTCTGGAATGGACACCTTACAGTAACAGTTCGGGAATGGACACCTCACAGTAACGGTTCGGGAATGAACCACCTCACAGTAACAGTTCGGGAATGGACACCTCACAGTAACGGTTCGGGAATGAACCACCTCACAGTAACGGTTCGGGAATGGACCACCTCACAGTAACGGTTCGGGAATGGACCACCTTACAGTAACAGTTCGGGAATGGACATCTCACAGTAACGGTTCGGGAATGGACCACCTTACAGTAACAGTTTAGGAATGGACACCTCACAGTAACGGTTCGGGAATGGACCACCTCACAGTAACGGTTCGGGAATGAACCACCTCACAGTAACGGTTCGGGAATCGACCACCTTACAGTAACAGTTCGGGAATAGACACCTCACAGTAACGGTTCGGGAATGAACCACCTCACAGTAACAGTTCGGGAATGGACACCTCACAGTAACGGTTCGGGAATGAACCACCTCACAGTAACGGTTCGGGAATGGACCACCTTACAGTAACAGTTCGGGAATGGACATCTCACAGTAACGGTTCGGGAATGGACCACCTTACAGTAACAGTTCGGGAATGGACACCTCACAGTCACGGTTCGGGAATGGACCACCTCACAGTAACGGTTCGGGAATGAACCACCTCACAGTAACGGTTCGGGAATAGACCACCTTACAGTAACAGTTCAGGAATAGACACCTCACAGTAACGGTTCGGGAATGAACCACCTCACAGTAACGGTTCGGGAATGGACCACCTTACAGTAACGGTTCGGGAATGGACCACCTTACAGTAACAGTTCGGGAATGGACACCTCACAGTAACGGTTCGGGAATGAACCACCTCACAGTAACGGTTCGGGAATGGACCACCTTACAGTAACAGTTCGGGAATGGACATCTCACAGTAACGGTTCGGGAATGGACCACCTTACAGTAACAGTTCGGGAATGGACACCTCACAGTAACGGTTCGGGAATAGACCACCTCACAGTAACAGTTCGGGAATGAACCACCTCACAGTAACAGTTCGGGAATGGACATCTCGCGGCAACGGTTCGGGAATAGACCACATCACAGCACGATTCGGGAATGAACCAGGGGTCGCAGCACCTCACCATCCAAATCAACTAAACTCAACACATGGTAAGTCAAGTGGCAGCTGGCGAGCCAGGTAAGTGAAAATGCATTGCATAACTTTGATAGGATTGTCACTGTTACACATTACACAAGTCCCATCAAAGTGGGGGCGACTGTAGGCACTGCATTTTTACACATAGGTCCCTATGATGAGTCTCATTTTGGAGACACTACCTTTTAAGTCACGGAGGTCACGGAAAATGGACATCGGAAGGGGGAATTCAGAATAAACAAGTTCACTGTCTTCGTTGGTGCTGCATTCGTTACTTCGTTCGAACGTCAGGCATATTGCGGACGTTCGTGCCTCGTTCGAATTGGCGTTCGAACGGTGTCGGTAATTCTGGTTTTGCTGCTAGCCTCACACCCAGCCCAATTAGCCCCCCAAAGCCCATAAAACACATCCCAAATTAAATAAATAAATATTAATTAAAACATTAACTAAATAAAATAATAATTAAATTAATTAAATAATTCAATAAAACATATACCAAACATAAAATAAACAATTACCAACTTAAACTAAAATCATGCCTAATTTAAATAATTCATATACTAAAATTAAAATAAGATATGGCTAATTAAAATCAATCCTAACCAATTAAAGCCAATCATATATTTGACTTCCTAATCTAATAAGACGTCTACCAATTTAAAAATATCTTGTCCCCCCTCAATCTTGTATATACCATTCCTATCACTCCTAATTTGGAAACTAGATCTCTTCCTTGTGAGACAAGGGCAACCCCTAGCTCTCTTCTATATAAACATGCACTAACCTAGCCAACCCCTGGCTCCCCACTCTCTCTAATACACGCCCAAGACATCAAGACACTCTCCATATCACACGTAAACTACAAAACACAAACAACGCACATAACAACCCTTCCCTCACCAAATTAACGAGAACAACACACAGCAGCCCCTAACCCTTGAAATCTCCCTGACAGCACCGAAACTACCCCTGAAATCAGTCCCAAACAGCAGCCCAATACCTCCCCAAACACACCAAAACTGTAGCCTAAAAACACCAAAAGAGCACCCAAAACAGTCCACCAAGAACATCAAAACAGTCCACTGAAACAGAAGAATAGGACCTGAAACAGTGAGCTGAAACGGCGAGCAGAAATACAGCAAAAACAGCAGTAAAAGACGGAGAACAACGACTCAAAACAGTGAGACAACGAACGAGAACAGTGAACCAGTGAACCGGAAGAGTTGCGGAGCATCCACCATTCCGACGATCGTGTACCGTACATCCGAGAGGTGATTTAAAAGGTTAGACATGGTGGCATTTTTTCATTAATTTATATTCGTTTATTTTATTATTGAATTCTATTCGCATGAGAGTCGTTTATGGATGCATGTTGTGGCTTGAATGAAATGGAAGAGTGTCGTCTCTTGTGGTATATAGGATGGAAACCCAGACGTAAATTCCGTAGCCGAATCCGAATGGACGGTAGTGCGGTCTGTACTTGGGATACAACTCCACGTACCACTTGAGTAAACGGCACCTTCTCTTGTTTTGTGTTGCTTTGGTTTATTTATTTCTCGTCACTTGAATTCTGTATGTTGCTTAGTCCTGCATGATTTAATCGAGCGCATGGGCTTAGTAAGTGGAATGAAAGATCCCCTATGGGGAGGGGTTAAAGCCCTTTACCACGATGCTTTGCCGCGCCGGTTGAAGTGTGTCCGGTTGAATGCAAGATACGTTCAATCGGGCATACTTAGTTTGATATAATTGTCTTTATGTTTGTATGCATGGTTCAATCAAGCGCATGGGCTTAGTAAGTGGAATGAAAGATCCCCTATGGGGAGGGGTTAAAGCCCTTTACCACGATGCTTTGCCGCGCCGGTTGATGTGTGTCCGGTTGAAAGCAAGATACGTTCAATCGGGCATACTTAGTTTGATATGATTGTCTTTATGTTTGTATGCATGATGCAATCGAGCGCATGGGCTTAGTAAGTGCGATGAGAGGTCCTCTAATTAAAGAGGTTAAAATCCTTTACCACGATGCTTCGCCGCGCCTCGCATTGTACTATTTGTCATTTATGTATTACGTCTTATTTCATGCATCAGTTATGTTCCCGTTCGAACGCGTTTACGAACGCAACTCGAACGCGCATTTATTTTGCCTTGTCATGCATCAGGTCTTATTTTTGTTCGAACGCGTTCACGAATGCCATACGAACGTGAGCATTCTGTTTCATTTCCGTTCGAACGCGTTCACAAACGCCACACGAACGTGAGTATTCTGTTTCATTTCCGTTCGAACGCGTTCACGAACGCCATACGAACGTGAGCATTCTATTTCATTTCAGTTCGAACGCGTTCACAAACGCTATACGAACGTGAGCATTCTGTTTCATTTCCGTTCGAACACGTTTACAAACGCTACTCGAACGAGAACCTTCTGTTTACCGTTCGAACGCGTCTACGAACGCTGCACGAACGCACACGGTAAACAGATCCTCTTGCATCACATTACGACATGTCCATCTTAGCATATGGTTACCCCTTTGTACGCTATGCATTTGTATTACCTCTCTAGTTGTCTGTTTCCGTTATGCGTCTACAATATTATTTGTCGTAATTTTGATTTCCTTTACATTACACGCAAATGTTACCATGACTGTTTGTGTTTATATTTACATGAATGATTGAATTCTTATGACGTTATGTGCTTGTTGTTGCAAAGGCCTACTTTTGAGCATGTGAATTTGGCAATAAGATTTGGTTTCATGTATGTTAGATGTAAACTATACTTTTAAGCATGTGAATCTAGGATTGTGTTGCACTTGGAAATATATGTCATAGACTTGGTTGGATTATTGCATAAATCTTTACATTACAAGTTGCATAAGTAAGGGACCATTCCGAACCCAATGGTTTGAGGTCTTCCCTTGCGAGGGGTGAGTGCGGCCTTAAATATTTGTCCCGGTTCACACCGGGTGGCGACTCCCTTATTCTCCGGTTTAGTCCTCTGTTGGCTATTCCGTACTCCCAACTAGGCCCCCGAGCCTGGAACAGCATTGCGTCGCCCAGATTCCTGTGTTCCCACAATAAGCTAATGTGTGTTGCATGTAATTTTAATTATTAGAAAACAAAAAAAAAAATTGAAAATGTTTGCAAATGATCAATGAAATTTTTTTAAAAAAAAAGGTCAAAAGGGAAAAAAGAAAGAAAAAATAAAAATAAAAATTAGTAAAAATTAGTAAAAATTTCTTATTTGTATTTAATTTGCAAAGTTGTAAATCATAATTGAGGGATGGGCACCTCTACTATAAATAGAAGTGTTCACCTCTCATTTTTTTCACGCTTCTTTCATTTTCTCTCTTAAAGAATTTGGAAGAAGTATCTTGGTGTTTTATTTTTCTTGTAATCTTTTTTCTTTCATTATGAGTGTTTTTTTTTATTCAAAAAATGAGTAGCTAATTTCATTTTGTTGGGGTAGAAGGTGAACTCTTAATATGAGAATATATATTTATTTTACTTATGTTATAAATATAAATTGCGTTCTTTTAATATTTGCATCTCTTTTATATTTGTGGGAGTCTTGATTTGCTGTAAACAATCTTGTTTGAATTGGCACAGTTAATACTTTACTCCATTTTATATAAGAGGAATAATTTAAATTCGGACTAATTATTGACAAACTTTGTTACCATATTTATGAATGATTTTATATAATTTGGCATAATTGAGTACCTATATGAACTTGATATAGACAACTGTTGTCACCACCTATATGGTTGGTTTGATATGTTTTGACATAATTAATTTCTGAAGTAAATTAACTGAGTAATAATGACAATTTATATATTATAAAAAATAAGATTTCTCTATATTTGAAATATCAAGAGTGGATCCCATAGCCTCTATATTTTATTTTATTGTTACAGTCTAAATTAAAATTGTCCATCATTTCAAACAATTCAGCCTTTTTATTTTGTTACTCGAATTGTTATTTTATTTTACTAAATATATTCGTTGTGGATCGACCCCAGACTTATCGAGTTATTTTATTACTTTAACACTTTTATACCTAGGAATAAAGAATCACTTTATGAGTGTGTCAAGTTTTTGACGTCATAACCGGGGAATATAATTTAGTAGATATAATAATAATTTAACATCCTTATATTTTTTTTCTTTTTTCTTTTTCTTTTTTCTTTTTTCTATTTTCTGCATCTCATTTTTCTTATATTTTGCATTTGTGTAGATCCAAGATGTCATGATTGATCCTAAATGAATTCTGAACTTAGAAATCCTACATATATACAAACCTTGTACTTGATTTTTCAAGGTTACATGAGATATAAAACTTAATTAAAATGAAGCTTGCACTCTGCCAAATAATTTCTTGAACCATCCTCATCTAGATATTCTTCCATATTTTTTTATGGGAACCGAGTTCGAGAAATTGAGACAGCTGAACGAGAAATTCAATTGAGAACTGAATTGACAAGAATTAGATGACGTTTTTTTTTGGATTAATCACTACATTTGCATAATTATTTTTATTTTTTTCACTTGTTTATTATTTTTTCTTTTTGTAAGTATTGCATTTGCATAATTAAATTTTAGTATATTGTTTGCATTTAAAATGCATGAGATATTGGTCTCGATCATCTAGTAGTAGATTAAAAAAAAAATCTCAAACACCTTCACCATCAGTTAAAATGACCAATAACCAAAATGAAAACCGACCAGGCCGAGATGAAAATCCAGTTGATCAGGTAGAACACGAGTCACAGCATTGTGATCTTAATCATCTTCTGACACTTAGAGAATTCATGAATCCCACAAGAACAAGATCACCATCTTGCATTGATTTCCCCCCATATGCATCATGTTTTACTTTTAAACCAGGTGTCACCCAACTTTTACCCACATTCCACGGTCTAGAATAAGAAAATTCTTATTAGCACTTAAGGAAATTCGAAGAGGTATTTAATACTTGCACATACCAAAATTGTAGCATAAATGTAATTCGACTCAAATTTTTTCCCTTTTCTTTAAAGGATAAGCTAAAATTTGGCTGCAAAACCTTAAGTTAGGATCTATCAGAATATGTGTGTAGGGGTTTTAAGGGGGAATAACGATAACGCAGTGGAATAGTGGAAATTCAAAATTTTCCGATTTCAAAATTTTTCTCAGATCAATTAAATAAACTTATTTATTTAATTATCCAATTATCAAATTCTGAAAAATTACACAAGAGATCAAATTTCTTGGTAATTACCGAATTACCCCAAAACTTTGTAAATTGATAATTTTAGCCCAAAAATTATCAAATATAATTTTGGATGATTCTAAATCATTTCTAAAATATTTTTCAACACATCTAATGCATCAAAATCAGATTTAACACAAATTCCCAATTTTTGAGTAATTGCCGTGAGCACCCCAAATTTTCAAGTAATTGTATTTTGGTCCCTTTTGTTCAAAACATTCCAAGATCAAATCCAATAAACCCAAAAATTTACATGCATCATATTTATACCATAATACATCACATATATGAAAATCCCCAAATTTGGAGTGGGTTATGAACCCTAATTTTTCAATTTCATCAAATTGTCCAATTTCACCAAATTTACAAAATCCAACACTTTAATCCATTCAATACTTCACCAATCTAGCCTCACCACTTTGAAACAACTCTAAAACAATTCTAGGTCACCAAGGAGTGGCTTACCAACTCTAGAATGGCAACTTGATTTTCCAAAAATCAAAAGTAAAGCTTTGAAACCATTTCAAGCTTACTTACATGCTTCAATCTTTCATCAAAGTTCACAACCAAAATAAACACAAACTATAAGAAGAGAGACAACACCAAAGCAACACAAAATGATGTTAAGCATGTTAGAAACAATTTTCATGTTGAAGACTTTGAAAAATAACTTACAAAACCATGATTTTCAAGCCATATTCCTTTAGCCTTCAAGCTTTTCTCTCAACTACTTTTGTATTATGTTTGGTGTCTAATGAACTTGTTCTAACCCTAAAAGATGAAACAAAACAATATATACTCACAAATTTAAGCCTTGGCCGAAATTGGTAAGTAAAATAATATCAAGATATTATTTTTTGTTTCATTAAAGTTACAATTTGTCAACTTGCATTTGTAATCATCAACCTTTTAATGAAATAAAGTAAGTCAACAATTGCAACTCAAAAACATAACACTTATATTTATTTAGGGTGTTGGCCGAATTTTGCATGTAGTAAAGGAAATAGATATTTTCAAGTTTTAACATATTAAAACAAATATCTAAGTCATCATCACATTTTGATAATCTTTTTTCCTTTAATGCAAAAGTCAACAATATACACTTATAATGATTTCCTAACTTTATCATTTCATAAGATATTTATATTTTAATTATATTAATTATTTAACAATTAAATAATTGATTAATTAATCAAATACAAATATTTCAAATATATGTATTATATTTACTTTAAATATCTCAAATACATATATAAATGATACATGTCAAATACCTTTATTTGACAATTTATTAATATGTATTTAATAATATCATATATTAAATACAAATACACATTAATTAGGAAATGACGGTTCGGCCCGTTGGCATGTATTTTTCGTTTAACAATTAAACGATTTATAAATAATCATCATTATTCATAAAAGTTGCCCTAGTGCTCTACGAGTATATTTCATTAGTGAGACTCTCTAGATTCAGGTATATCCGTCACAAAATCTAATTTCGTGTCCATAATTTACCCACCCGTAAATTATGACGACCACGGATAAACTAGCTGAATCATACAGGTCGAGGTCATTGCATATGTATAATCCATCCGTCACAGGTATCCGGATAATACCAGAGATATAGATGTAAACGTCAAATCTTTATAGGTATTATCCCGTCGACGTATCTATTAGCAATCTCTAAATAACATTCGGAACTCACTTTCGAAATATACTGTTGCCATAGATTTAACAGACTGCTAATCATATATGGACTACCTATGCTCTGTACACAGAACTGACGGATCCTATCTTGATACACACATGATATCCTGAGGATCGTCCACACCCAACGAACCGGCGAAGGTCTGATCTAAATAGATCAGTGACGTGACTGCCATCTAAGTGTGGAGGATATCTCATACATCCACAGTGGTATCTCAAGTCGAATGACCACTATGCTTCTCAACCCGAGAAGATTCTTATTGACGTTGGTGTACCATCCATTAAGAATCTTCGGTGAGTCGTTCAGTGTTTATCCACTATTAACACATACACGTCTATACGAGTCTCCCCAGACTCATGGTTCATTGGGATAAACCATCGGACCAAGTCTCGATATATGACATGTACTGGTCTCAACGGATTTGAATAACCGACCTATGTTAGTAAATCTTGACCAGGAAATATATTTTATAATATATATTTAGCAGTGACACTTCACAATGTCAATTACAAACTACCTTTGTAACTGTGTACTGCATTATATATTATCGGGCCTTTGTCTAATATATACATATCACTAAACCATATTTAGTTTCAATCTAATCGTAATCAGATCGAATACGTATATAAAAACAAGAGGTGCAACCATAAATAAATAATATTATGGAAAAAATAATTGTTCGTATTCATGAATCAGACATAAATACGGAGCGGATTGGCGCTCTGAGCACCAACCCCAACAATGTGATGATTTGCAAGAGTAATTTCTGAAAAAATTCTTTCCCCCTGACATAACAAACTCCTTTAAAGGGAGAATCACAACTTTCACACAATAGTTGGGGGAAACATTTTACTAATATTGGGAGAAATTTAAAGAAATATTAAATTTTTATCTACATCACGAGTTTGAAACATAGAGGTTGGTTTCCTATTTCTATGAGGGTTTAACGCCCCAAAGTAGACGAGTTGTGAAAATTATGTGTAATGGTGAATTTAGGGACAAAAGTCTCGAAGATGAACTAGAGTAACTAGAACACATAACAGAGAATGCACAATACTGAGACACAGTTGAAACTTATGAGTCATCTGTAAACCACAGTCATGTAGTAGAGGCATGTTTAACCTTAGGAAATTCGTACGAAGGTAGTTCTGATAGTCATCAAATCAAGAGTCATCAAATCCCTCACGAAGGTAGTTCTGATAGTCAACACATAGACCAAATCAAATATGTTATTATTCTTCGTAGTGGTAAGGTCATCTAAAGACCCATTTTTGAACCTTGTGAAGTTGAAAATGAGTCAGCTTCGGAGGTTGAGGAATGGTTTGAGTAACCAACACCTATCATTGAGAATAACGATTTTTCACATGCACCTCCATTTCCTCAAGCATTTAAAGACTTATCCACCGTTAAAAGAAAACATCAGGTAAGAAATAAAGCTTTTATACATAAACAGGTAAGTTCCATTCTCTCAACCGATAGTGCATTAAAATGCAAAGACTTTAGTTGTCCAACTATTTCATGTATAATTGGAAATCATAAAATTGAACATGCATTGCTTGATATTAGAGCTAGTGTCAATTTGCTTTCATTTTTGGTTTATCAATAACTTAATATTGGTGAGTTAAAACTAACTTCAACTACTATTTTACTTATTAATAGATCAGTTAAGGTACCGAAAAGAATTTTGGAAGATGTGTTATGATTAGATAAATTTATATATCTTATAGATTTTATTGTCTTGGAAACACAACTTATAGTAGAGGGTTACAAGCCAATTCATGTAATACTTGGTCGTCCATTTTTAGCAACAGCTAATGCTTTAATTAATTGCAGGAATGGATTAATGAATTTGTCATCTGGAAATATGACTTTGGAGCTTAATATTTTTAACATCCGCAAACAATTATAAGATGAGGACAGTGAAAATGAGAGCATGTAACTAATTGAACAAATTTTGGAGGATAATATTCAAGGGAGTCTATTTGACCCTATGGAAATTCGTACAACTAATTTTCTTGAATCAATTACGTAATTAGATTTGTATATTTCTAATGATTTTTCTTTACTTGATTCTACACAGGCACTGGAAGACGATTGAGAGAAGTAAAATTTTGAGGAACTAATGTCACTTGAAGAAGAAAAAAATAAGGAAGCACCCAAATTGGAATTAAAGACTTTGCCAGAAGGATTAAAGAATGTATTTATTGGAGATGAACAAACTTACCATGTGGTAATTTCTTCCTCCCTCACAAGTGATCAATAAGGTAAGTTGTTAAAAGTGTTGAAAGAACATACACTGGCAATTGGATGGACTTTAAATGATATAAAAGATATTAATCATTTGATATGCGCACACATAATATATTTAGAAGATAATTCCATGACATATTGTCAATCCCAAAGAAAATTAAAACCTTACATGAAAGAAGTGGTAAAAACATAAGTCCTTAAAATTCTTGATGTAGGCATTATCTACCCTATCTTCGATAGTAAGTGGGTAACTCCTACACAAGTTATGCCAAAAAATTCTGGAATAACTGTCATAAAAAATGATATAGGGGAGTCAATCCCAACTTGAATCATATCTAGTTGGCACATGTACATTGATTATAGAAAATTAAATAACGCTGCCAGAAAAAATCATTGTCATTTATCATTTCTTGATCAAATTTTGGAAAGAGTAGCATGAGATCCCTACTATTGCTTTCTTGAAGGTTACTCAAGTTATTATTAAATTTCCATAGCTTTAAAAGATTAGGAAAAAACCACATTCACATGTCTATTTGGAATATTTGCATTTAGGAAAATGTCATTGTAGGCATTGCATTTTCGCATGTGAAACCCGATGATGAGCCTCATTTGGAGGCACTACCTTTTGAGTCATGAAAGCCGCGGGAAACGGATATCGGAAGGGGGAATTCAGGATAAACAAGCTCACTGTCTTCGTTGGTGCTGCGTTCGTTACTTCGTTCGAACCTCGTGCAGATTGCGGACGTTCGTGCCGCGTGCGATGAGGCGTTCGAACGGAGCCGGTAATTCTGGTTTTGCTGCTAGCCTCACGCCCAGCCCATTTAGCTTTCCCAAAGCCCATAAAACACATCCCAAATTAAATAATTAAATATGAATTAAATATTAAACATTAAAATAAAACATTTAAATCATTTACCAATTAAATAAAACATAAAATAAACTCATGCCTAATATAAATGAATCAAATATATTATATACTAAAACTAAAAATAAGATTTGCCTAATTAAAATCAATCTTAACCAATTAAAGCCAATCATTATTTGACTTCCTAATTCAATAAGATATCCACCAATTTAAAAGTATTGACTCCTAATCTAAACCAAATTTGTCCCCCCTCAATCTTTGACTTTCCTTGCTAAACACTAAATCATATCCTAATTTAATGCACAAATCCCTCCCTTGTCAACCCTAGCCATTCTCTATATAAACAAACCAAACAACCCTAACCAAGGCCATTCTTCCTCTTGACACAATACAATTCACACCCAAGCTCTCTCCAATCTCTCTAGCTTATACACCCAATTCACACAAGAATTATAGCAAGAAATCCTAGACACCAAAACAATCCCTCTCATACCACCGAAAATCACACCAAAACAATCCCTCTCACACCACCAAAAATCATACCAAAACAATCCCTAACCACCACCGAAAATCCTCCCAAAACAGTCCCCAAAATCCCAAAAACAGTAACACAAAAAACAGCATAGATAACCTTAAGAATAATCATATATAATTGCATTAAAAAATAAAAACCACACAACTTGGAATAGGTTATTGAAACGTTAAAACAGGTAGCCCGTGCGGGGAGCAGCAAAACAGGAGCCAAATAGGAGCAGAACGGAGTTCGAATCGTAAGCAAAGCAGCGAAGCAGTGAGCTAGGACGTTGAACCAGTGGACCAGAAAGTTGCGGAGCCTTACCCCCCTTTCGATTTCCGTGGAACGCGAGTCCGAGAGACGGCTTAAAAGGTTAGACCTGAGGGTATATCTTTCACACTTATTCTCATTTTACTTTCTGGTCATTTATTTTGATTATATTTTCTGTATTTGTGGTATATGTTGTGTGTATGATGTATGTTGTGGGTATTGGATGAATGAGAGATGTGTCAACTCTCGCGGTATATCGGATGGAAACCCGGACATAAATTTCATAGCCGATTCCGAATGGACGGTAGTATGATCTGTACTCGGGCCACAACTCCACGTACCGCTTGGGCAAACGGCACTTTCTTTCTTTTTCGTTGTGTTGCTCTTGTTTATTTAGTTTTCTTACTTAAATTCAATACGTCGTTAGTTATGCATGATTCAACCAGGCGCATGGGCTTAGTGAGTTAGTCCAAAGGTCCTCCATTTAGGAGACAAAGAGCCGAAAAGGCCACCTTCGTGACACTACTTCGCCGTGCCGGTTGATGTATGTTCGGTTGGACGCTAGATACGTTCAATCGGGCATACTTGGTTTAATATTATTATTATCTTTATTTTCGTATGAGTCAATCGAGCGCATGGGCTTAGTAAGTGTGACGTGAAATCCCCTATGGGGAGAGGCTAAAAGCCCTTTACCACGATGCTTTGCCGCGCCGGTTGATGTGTGTTCAGATTGGACGTAGATGTGTTCAATCGGGCATACTTGGTTGACATGATTGGTTCTATTCTTGTATGTGTAATGTGATGCGCATGAGCTTAGTATGTTGGTCTAAAGGTCCTCTCTTTGAGAGATCAAGAGCCCCAAAAGGTCACCTTTATGGCAGTACTTCGCCGCGCCCCTTATTTTCTGTTTACGTATTACATCCCATTTTCATGCATCAGGTCCGTGTCCGTGAACGCGTTTGCAAACGCAACTCGAACGCGCATACATTTTGCCTTATCATGCATCAGGTCTCCTTTCCGTTCGAACGCGTTTACGAACGCTACTCGAACGTGAGCATTCTGCTTCATTTCCGTTCGAACGCGTTTACGAACGCTACTCGAACGTGAGCATTCTGTTTCATTTCCGTTCGAACGCGTTTACGAACGCTACTCGAACGTGAGCATTCTGTTTCATTTCCGTTCGAACGCGTTTACGAACGCTACACGAACGTGAGCATTCTGTTTCATTTCCGTTCGAACGCGTTTACGAACGCTACTCGAACGTGAGCATCTGTTTCATTTCCGTTCGAACGCGTTACGAACCTACTACACGAACGTGAGCATTCTGTTTCATTTCTGTTCGACGTGTTTACGAACGCTGAACGAACGTGCACACACTGAACTGAGTCTGTCTTATTATATTCATGCATGATTGCCTATTGGTTGATCTTTCTTATGCAAATGTGTCAATGTATCACCTTCATATGCTTGTGTCATGATAACATTTGAGTATTATTTCTTGCGGTATATCGGATGGAAACCCAGACGTAAATTCCGTAGCCGATTCCGAATGGACGGTAGTGCGGTCTGTACTTGGGCTACAATTCCACGTACCACTTGGAAAAGTGCCCATATGTGTGCTTGCATGGTTACCATGTATGCTTGTATGGTTAGTATGTGTGCTTGTGTTTTCTGAATGTGATGTACAAAGTTGTATGTCCGTTGCTATCTTGATATATGTTAAGCATGCAATCTTATATATGAAATACATGTATATTTAGGCGCATATTTTATTTTATATATGTGAATTTAGAAGCATGATACCCTTAGAAATAATTGTTACTTCAGCTTGTTTAAATTATTATATAAATCTTTTCATTACAAGTGACATAAGTAAGGGACCATTCCGAACCCAACGGTTTGAGGTCTTCCTCTTGCGAGGGGTGAGTGCGGCCTTAAATCTTTGTCCCGGGTCACACCGGGTGGCGACTCCATGTTATTTCGTACTTCCCAACTAGGCCGCGAGCCTAGGAACGGCGTCGCTCAGTTTCTGTGTCCCACAGTCTGGCGACTCCACTGGGGATAGAGAATCGGCCCCGAATATTGTCTTGTAATGTTTGGATTTATGTTTTAATTGACCGTGTCTATAGTGGATAAAATGAGGGTTTAATCAAAGGCACTTTGAGGCTAGGTAATGGTTTGGTGTCTTCCTTCACTCACTACCTTTCTAGAAGGAAAAGCTGTGAAGGCACCTAGATAGCCATCTACTCGTAGCCTTTTGTGATGGACTAATTTGGAGGACTCGTTGTTTATTCCTGACACCAAGCGATAAGAGCCTAAGAGGCTTGGGTATTTAAGTGAGCCTCGCTCCACCTTCCCTCTGGGGAATCTACAACGGGAAATCCATTTGACAGTCCGTCACGCACCATAGCTCATTGGCACGTACCTTAGTGTATAAAAAATGGTGCGCTCACTTGGTTGCTCGAACCCTTGAGTGGGGAGACCTAGTTGTGGGCCATCCTTCGCCGGTGAGAGCCTTTGTCTATACTCTTGCTAACCCACCCATAGACCGGTTTGTATGGTTAAAGTAACAATTATTTCCTTGAGTATGTGCTTGTGGACCGTCCTCATTTGGATGCAGTTGGACTATTGTCAGAAATGCGGGCTTGCTGGGCCATTTAAACTGGGGCAAGTTCGTACCGTATGACTATTAGGCCCAAAGCTTCTGAAATGTTGATGGGCCATTATGTAAAAATTGTTATGTTATGTTTGCATTATCTCTCTTCTATGCTTGTGTTTGGGAACATCGTCATTTGGATTCATTTGGACTATTTGTCATGAGATATGGGCTTGTTGGGCCATTTAAACTGGGACAAGAACGTATTTTATGACATTGGGCCGAAGGCTTCTAAGTGTTGATGAGCCACCCTATGCTTGTGTTTGGGAACATCGTCATTTGGATTCATTTGGACTATTTGTCATGAGATATGGCTTGTTGGGCCATTTAAACTGGGACAAGAACGTATTTTATGACGATTGGGCCGAAGGCTTCTAAGTGTTGATGAGCCACCTTGTGCTTGTGTTCGGAACGTTACCATTTGGATTTAGTTGGGCTCCTTGCCATGAGACGTGAACTTGTTGGGCCATTTAAACTGGGATGAGTTCACTCCTATGACAATTAGCCCGAAAGCTTCTAAAATGATAACGGGCCGATTTGTGTGAAAATTTAAATTGATTTAGTATGTTATATATGTTATATGCATCTCATGCACCCCATGCATACATACATCCTGCTAACCCTTGTGTTCTAAAAGCCATCATAGACTTCCGTTGGGTTAGGGAAAAGGGAAGACTCACCAAAAGACCGGTAACAGACATGAGTACATCCGATAATGAGGTGTCCCGGATAGATCAGTTGGAAAATGGTTTGGCCAAGATTACCGAACAGTTGCAAGCCTTGACCGTTGCCATGACAAATATGGCTGTGCCCCGTGCTGGGGGAAACTCTGAGAATGTAAGGCGTGAGGAGACTCCGAATGGATTGGGGGATGACATCCCCGCTTTTGATGATGATATGGCTGATTATGCCACTGGGAGAAAAGTTGGGTCTCAGGCAGAATTGCAGAAACTCCGTGACCAGATAGAGTCCGTTACCCGTAAGATGAAGGGTAAGGATGAAGACTTACTAGACTATGAGGCAATGACCTTTGAGGAACAGTTGCCTGCTCAGTTCAGAATGCCCGACATGGCCAAGTTTAATGGGAATGGAGACCCGAGAGTCCATCTGCAGCAATATGTCTCAGTCATGAGTTCAGTGGGCCTATCACAGCGCCAAGTCCAAAAGATGTTTGGGATGTCACTCGAGGGGGCTCCTGTGGTTTGGTATCATAGCCTTGAGAAGAAGGTTAAGGAAGATTGGAGGGAACTAGCTGATGCTTTTCTGAAGCAGTATGTTACAGACTTAGAGATTGACTTGTCACTCCGTGATTTGGAGAACACTAAGCAGAAGCCGGGAGAAAGCTTCAAGGAGTATGTAGACCGCTGGAGAAGCCAGCTTCTGAAGATGCAGACTCGGCCTTCAGAGAAAGACCAGCTCAAAATGATCATCAAGGGTACTAAGCCTTCTATTTATGGTAAGCTGCGGAGGATGACTTCGATGATTACAGATTTCCGACAATTGAGGGAAACTGTCATGGACATTGAAGAAGAAGAGGCCGAGAACCAGAAATTTTATGGCCAGAATAAGAGGAATTTTGGGGGGCATTCTGAGACAAGGCCCACTACTGCCGAGGTTACCGCCATCAGAAATAGGCAATTTTCCAACCTTGGTAGGCCTTTATCGAAGGTGTTTGAAAAGTTGAAAATGCAAGGACTCCTGAAACCCTTGGAACCTAAACCACTTCCAAGCCCTGTACCCCACTACCTTGACTTAAACTTATTCTGTTACTTCCACCAACAAAAGGGTCACGAAACTGACAATTGCCCCCGCCTTAGGCATGAGATCCAAGACCTCATTGACACCCACAAAATACCTGACCCAGAAAGAGAACAACCCAATGCACACAGAAATCCCCTACCCAACTACATGATCAACTCTGGCCTACCCGAAACCCTTGTCCTCCAGGCTCTCAACCACTCAGCTTCATTCATTGGGATAAGGGATGACAATGATAAAGAACCATAGGCTGAGGAAGAAGGCACTGCTGTTTCTCCAAGTTTATCTTGCATTTTTTTAAAGACATTGATTTTGTTTGCTTGTTCGGACCTTTTTTTTTCTCAACAATAATAAAGAAGTTCATTTCGCTTACTTGCCTGAATCTCCAACATGAGTGCATGTGACAAAAGCATTCAATCTTGGTATTAAGATGCTCAGAACACGGGAAATCCTCAGAAAAAGCAAGTAGAAAGGATAAGTTAGCCGTTCAGAAATTAGGAAATGAGGACAGTGAGATTGTCAAACTTGGAAAGGAATGAGTACATCGAGCCAGTCAACGAAGATAGAATGAAGTAGTTCTTTGCCAAAGGAAGAGAAGACTAAACAGCCATCAAGAGAATTGATAGAAAACCTAACCCAACGGAATAGGAACTTCATGCATGCATGCATACACGTAACGTATTTTGGCATTCCTTTTGGTGTTTGTTTTGTTTTGTAAATCACAGGTTTCAACAACGAAAAAGAGAAAGCGTCAAAATGCAAGTCAACCAAAAGCAGCGACAGTACAATATCAGTCTGGGGGCGAGGCCCACATCAGTATCAGCCTGGGTTGAGGCCCACATCAGTATCAGTATGGGTCGAGGCCCACATCAGTATCAGCATGGGTCAAGGCCCACATCAGTATCAGCTCGGGAATGAATCCTAGGGCCGAGGCCCACGTCGTCAGAATTATAGAATGAATCCAGAAATGAATCCGGGAATGAATCCTAGGGCCGAGGCCCACGTCGTCAGAATTATGGAATGAATCCAGGAATGAATCCGGGAATGAATCCTAGGGCCGAGGCCCACGTTGTCAGAGTTATGGAATGAATCCAGGAATGAATCCTAAGGCCGAGGCCCACATCATCAAATATTGGGAATGAATCCTAGGGCCGAGGCCGACGTCGTCAGAATTATGGAATGAATCCGGGAATGAATCCTAGGGTCGAGGCCCACATCATCAGAATTTGGAACGAATCCGAGAATGAATCTCAGTTTTGGAATGAATCCGGAAATGAATCTCAGTTTTTGAATGAATCCAGGAATGAATCCGGGAATGAATCTCAGAATGTGGAAAGAATCCAGAGAAGGAATCTCAGAATTTGGAAGGAATCCAGAGAATGAATCTCAGAATTTGGAAGGAATCCAGAGAATGAATCTCAGAATACGGAAGGAATCCATAAGAATAATCTCGAGTTTGGAACGAATCCAGAAGAATGAATAAGAAATCTGGGAATGAATCCAAGGGTCGAGGCCCACATCAACTCAACACAACAGGCGGACCAGGTGACGGCTGGCGAGCCAGGTAAGTAAAAATGCATTGCATAACTTTGATAGGATCGTTCAAAGTCACACACTGCACAAGTCCCATCAAAGTGGGGGCGACTGTAGGCATTGCATTTTCGCATGTGAAACCCGATGATGAGCCTCATTTGGAGGCACTACCTTTTGAGTCATGAAAGCCGCGGGAAACGGATATCGGAAGGGGGAATTCAGGATAAACAAGCTCACTGTCTTCGTTGGTGCTGCGTTCGTTACTTCGTTCGAACCTCGTGCAGATTGCGGACGTTCGTGCCGCGTGCGATGAGGCGTTCGAACGGAGCCGGTAATTCTGGTTTTGCTGCTAGCCTCACGCCCAGCCCATTTAGTTTCCCAAATCCCATAAAACACATCCCAAATTAAATAATTAAATATGAATTAAATATTAAACATTAAAATAAAACATTTAAATCATTTACCAATTAAATAAAACATAAAATAAACTCATGCCTAATATAAATGAATCAAATATTATATACTAAAACTAAAAATAAGATTTGCCTAATTAAAATCAATCTTAACCAATTAAAGCCAATCATATATTTGACTTCCTAATTCAATAAGATATCCACCAATTTAAAAGTATTGACTTCCTAATCTAAACCAAATTTGTCCCCCCTCAATCTTTGACTTTCCTTGCTAAACACTAAATCATATCCTAATTTAATGCACAAATCCCTTCCCTTGTCAACCCTAGCCATTCTCTATATAAACAACCCCTAACCAAGGCCATTCTTCCTCTTGACACAATACAATTCACACCCAAGCTCTCTCCAATCTCTCTAGCTTATACACCCAATTCACACAAGAATTATAGCAAGAAATCCTAGACACCAAAACAATCCCTCTCATACCACCGAAAATCACACCAAAACAATCCCTCTCACACCACCGAAAATCATACCAAAACAATCCCTAACCACCACCGAAAATCCTCCCAAAACAGTCCCCAAAATCCCAAAAACAGTAACACAAAAAAACAGCATAGATAACCTTAAGAATAATCATATATAATTGCATTAAAAAACCCACACAAACTTGGAATAGGTTATTGAAACGTTAAAACAGGTAGCCCGTGCGGGGAGCAGCAAAACAGGAGCCAAATAGGAGCAGAACGGAGTTCGAATCGTAAGCAAAGCAGCGAAGCAGTGAGCTAGGACGTTGAACCAGTGGACCAGAAAGTTGCGGAGCCTTACCCCCCTTTCGATTTCCGTGGAACGCGAGTCCGAGAGACGGCTTAAAAAGGTTAGAACTGAGGGTATCTTTCACACTTATTCTCATTTTACTTTCTGGTCATTTATTTTGATTATATTTTCTGTATTTGTGGTATATGTTGTGTGTATGATGTATGTTGTGGGTATTGGATGAATGAGAGATGTGTCAACTCTCGCGGTATATCGGATGGAAACCCGGACATAAACTTCATAGCCGATTCCGAATGGACGGTAGTATGATCTGTACTCGGGCCACAACTCCACGTACCGCTTGGGCAAACGGCACTTTCTTTCTTTCGTTGTGTTGCTCTTGTTTATTTAGTTTTCTTACTTAAATTCAATACGTCGTTAGTTATGCATGATTCAACCAGGCGCATGGGCTTAGTGAGTTAGTCCAAAGGTCCTCCATTTAGGAGACAAAGAGCCGAAAAGGCCACCTTCGTGACACTACTTCGCCGTGCCGGTTGATGTATGTTCGGTTGGACGCTAGATACGTTCAATCGGGCATACTTGGTTTAATATTATTATTATCTTTATTTTCGTATGAGTCAATCGAGCGCATGGCTTAGTAAGTGTGACGTGAAATCCCCTATGGGGAGAGGCTAAAAGCCCTTTACCACGATGCTTTGCCGCGCCGGTTGATGTGTGTTCAGATTGGACGCTAGATGTGTTCAATCGGGCATACTTGGTTGACATGATTGGTTCTATTCTTGTATGTGTAATGTGATGCGCATGAGCTTAGTATGTTGGTCTAAAGGTCCTCTCTTTGAGAGATCAATAGCCCCAAAAGGTCACCTTTATGGCAGTACTTCGCCGCGCCCCTTATTTTCTGTTTACGTATTACATCCCATTTTCATGCATCAGGTCCGTGTCCGTTTGAACGCGTTTGCAAACGCAACTCGAACGCGCATACATTTTGCCTTATCATGCATCAGATCTCCTTTCCGTTCGAACGCGTTTACGAACGCTACTCGAACGTGAGCATTCTGCTTCATTTCCGTTCGAACGCGTTTACGAACGCTACTCGAACGTGAGCATTCTGTTTCATTTCCGTTCGAACGCGTTTACGAACGCTACTCGAACGTGAGCATTCTGTTTCATTTCCGTTCGAACGCGTTTACGAACGCTACACGAACGTGAGCATTCTGTTTCATTTCCGTTCGAACGCGTTTACGAACGCTACTCGAACGTGAGCATTCTGTTTCATTTCCGTTCGAACGCGTTTACGAACGCTACACGAACGTGAGCATTCTGTTTCATTTCTGTTCGAACGTGTTTACGAACGCTGAACGAACGTGCACACACTGAACTGAGTCTGTCTTATTATATTCATGCATGATTGCCTATTGGTTGATCTTTCTTATGCAAATGTGTCAATGTATCACCATTCACATGCTTGTGTCATGATAACATTTGAGTATTATTTCTTGCGGTATATCGGATGGAAACCCAGACGTAAATTCCGTAGCCGATTCCGAATGGACGGTAGTGTGGTCTGTACTTGGGCTACAATTCCACGTACCACTTGGAAAAGTGCCCATATGTGTGCTTGCATGGTTACCATGTATGCTTGTATGGTTAGTATGTGTGCTTGTGTTTTCTTGAATGTGATGTACAAAGTTGTATGTCCGTTGCTATCTTGATATATGTTAAGCATGCAATCTTATATATGAAATACATGTATATTTAGGCGCATATTTTATTTTATATATGTGAATTTAGAAGCATGATACCCTTAGAAATAATTGTTACTTCAGCTTGTTTAAATTACTATATAAATCTTTTCATTACAAGTGACATAAGTAAGGGACTATTCCGAACCCAACGGTTTGAGGTCTTCCCTTGCGAGGGGTGAGTGCGGCCTTAAATCTTTGTCCCGGGTCACACCGGGTGGCGACTCCATGTTATTTCGTACTTCCCAACTAGGCCGCGAGCCTAGGAACGGCGTCGCTCAGTTTCTGTGTCCCACAGTCATTTGGACTTTTTAATGCACCAACAACATTCCAACGATACATGTTAAACATATTTAGTGACATGGTTGAATATTATTTAAAGGTCTTAATGGATGATATAATTATTTTTGGGAACTCATTTGATAATTGCTTTAATAATTTGGAAAATATTTTGAAAATATGTGAAGAAAAAAACTTATGTTTAACTGGGAAAAAAGTCATTTCATGATTGATTCAAGAATTATTTTGGGTCACGTTATGTCATCTAAATGTATTGAGGTTGACAAGACAAAAATATAGGTGATCTTTAAATTGCCACCATAAAAAACATTTAGATAAATTCGTTCATTCTTAGGACATGCAAGATTTTATAGGAGGTTCATAAAAAAAATTTAGTACTATATCCAAACCATTATGTAACCTCATATTAAAAGATGCAATATTTGAATGGAAATAATAATGTCAAAAATCATTTGAAAATATTATCAGTCTTTTAACATCTGCTCCAACGATTATGCAGTTGGCGCAGTATTATGACAGAGAATGAAGATTAGTCGTATGTAATTTATTACACAAGTAGAACTTTAAATAGTGCACAAATGAATTACACTACCACAGAAAAAGAACTACATGTTGTAATATTTACATTGGATAAATTTTGATCATATTTAATTGTTCATCAACCATTGTTTATTCTGATCATGTTGCTGTTAGATATTTGATGTCTAAACATTATGAAAAACTAAAATTACTATTATGGATTTTGTTGCTTCAAGAATTCAATCTCACAATCAATGAAAATAAATGAGTAGAGAATGTAATTACAAATCATTTATCGAGACTCACAAGTGAGTCATCAATTGACACAACTCCTATCAATGACTCTTTTCTTGATAATTTTTTATTTTCTATAAATACAATGCCTCAGTATGCAAATATTATCAATTTTCTTATAACGGAAAAAATACCCCCAGACTGGAGCTATCAAGATAAGAATAAATTTTTGACTAAAGTCAAAAGATTCTTTTGGGATGATCCATATATGTTCAAGTATTATCCTTGTTGATGGTGTTTTCAGGACCTATGTTATTTAAGGAGAACGGCAGAGGTAAAAAGGGTAATTCATTTCTCGGTCGAAATCATTAATGCCGACCCGACCACATGAGTGTTATAAATCCAGCAGGTAGAGACCGAGCACTTGATGATAGGTGACCGACCACTTGAGATCGGATGACCGGGCATTATCAGATCGACTACAACATTCTCAGTTCAAATGACTATCATGACCGACCTCATGAAGACCGACCAGATAGCGAGATATGCTCCAGAAGATGACACCCTATTCTTGTGGATAAGATGACAAGTTATCCTATTTCCATGAAGAATACTGATGAAACCAGTGTCCTAGAAGGATAAAAGGAATAGAGGTAGATTTGATTAGGAATCCTTGTGGGAAAATGAGGTTGCTTCAAATAGGAATCCTCATACTAGAAGGAGTCTGATTTCTTCACTATTATAAAAAGAATGGTAGATTATGTGTAAGGGGCATCAGAATCAAAACTTGTAAAAAGCACAAGAGATACAAGTTTCAGCAATAAAAAGTATAGTCATGTTTGTGTCCGTGGACGTAGGTCGGGTAAAAACCCGCCGAACCACGTTAAATCTCCTTGTTTGATTGGCGCATTATCTACCTTCTGCTAAGTTTGCTTTTGGTTTCCCCCATAACCAAACAAATTCACTATTGAGGGAGGATTACCTCGGGAGTGATATTCCCATATTGCCCTGAGACCAAAATCAACCGTCAACAGTTGGCGCCGTCTGTGGGGAACTCAACAAAAAGCGACTCGCGTAATAAGACGATGGTAGAAGGTGGAACTCGCCGATCGACAGAGAGTTCAAACAGTCCGTAGATTTAATTATCGAAATTAAAGGAGACCCGAATCCGCCATACTTGTTCTACATTGGGTCTTTAATATGAGATAGCCAATCCCGGAGTCGGGACCAAGTTTGTGCCTGTGAATCTGAACAAATCATATGGACAATCGCATCGTCAACATCAAAATAGTCATAATCATAACTTATCTCATTCGGGTTATTATGAATCGAATCGGGCCCGACCTGGTGGTGGTGGAGTACGAATAGTGCTCCTGTCACGGCCCCAACGTTCGTAGAAAACTGTCGTGCCTAAAATTTCCGTGCCACCCCCTGAATCTGCCCTCATTATGCAAGAAGCACGAGAGGTTTGATTCGTCGGGATCCAGTAGTGGGCATGCTGCGGGAGGTGTTTCAGGTAGTGGGCAGAGACCAGGTTCCTCGGGCACTGGTTGGACCAAGCCTAGCACAGCTGCTGCGCTTCAAGAGAAAGAGGGATTTGTTACCAGTGATCAGATAATTAATTATGGCATCGATCCCGACGAATTAATTAAGGGTTTGCATAGTGTTGATGGATTAAGCAAGGAGATTACTAGGGCTGTGTATGTGCCGCCTTCAGTACGGAACTGATACAGCAGGGCCTGCATCTTCTAGTTTCCCTCCTACAGAAAAGGTGAGTGTGTTGAGGGGTGAAGATTTTCCCTCTTTGGGGGCTGCATTGCCAGCTGTATCTGTGTCTGATAAGAAACTGAAGGAGGGTTTTAGTCAAAAAAAAGAAACAAGAGTGGCAGAGGAGAAAACTTGGCGACGGAAAGAAGAGACGAACTAAGCATTGCTTCAAAACCAATAGCATAAAAATCAAAAGAAACAGGAAGTCGGCAATCACAAGGGAATTGAGAGTCGCCGAGAAACAAATTGGAGAAAGAGAAAGCTTATATGTCTTTGAAAGCCCAAGAAAACTTAGAAAAATTCAAAAGTTCGATGAGTCTTTATAATGTTTTGGAGGCATCTAAAGATATGGGTAAGGCTCAAACTAGACTTGAAAAGAAGAGGAGTGCTATGCAATTTTCCTAGGAAGGTTTAGAGGATCCACAGAGTGACCGAGCTCCAAAGAGAAGGCATGGAAGTGATGCTTATGGTGAACCTGAACCTGAGTTGGACATGGAAAGATATCATATTGATGAAATTGAACCACTCCAACCAACAACAGTTTCAAACAAGGACAAAGGCACAAGTATGGAACATGGCGTTAGAAATGGTACACCAGCTTCGTCCATTCATAATGATGGAAGCAGTTTCAAGTCGATGGATGAACCAGATAAGAGCATAAACATAAAATCCAGCAGGACTAGCGATCTTCCCAGTTATGTGCAGAGACCTCTTACAGCCCCGACGGTGATGCGCGTATCAAGGCCGAATGAGGTAGAAAATAAAAGGAAAGATCTTCCTATAGTCATGATGGAGCTGGAGATAATAGAAGCTGTAAAAGACAATTCTGCAGTTATTATATGTGGAGAGACCGGGTGTGGGAAAACTACTCAAGTGCCTCAGTTCCTTTATGAAGCTGGCTATGGTTCTAACCAATGTAGCATTCAAAGTGGTACCATTGGTGTTACTCAACCTCGTCGTGTTGCGGTGCTTGCCACTGCCAAGCTAGTGGCATTTGAACTTGGACTTCGTCTTGGCAAAGAGTTTGGGTTCCAAGTTAGACATGACAAGAAAATTGGAAACAATTGCTCCATTAAGTTTATGACTGACGGAATATTACTACGAGAGCTTAAGCATGGTGTTCTGTGGAAACAGTACTCGGTTATAATTCTGGATGAGGCTCATGAGCGGAACTTGAATACATACATCCTTATTAGAATGATTTCTCGAATAATTCAACCTCGTCAGGCTTTATATGAGAAGCAGCAACAATTGTTGCTTTCAGGACAATGTATAGAACCTGAAGATAGAGTTTTCCCCTTAAAAGTTATTCTGGTAAGTGCTACCTTGCGAGTGGAAGACTTTGTTTTTGGAGGAAGATTGCTTCATAATCCTCATGTTATAGAAGTCCCTACAAGACAGTTTCCAGTAACTGTACACTTTTCGAAGAGAACAGAGATTGTTGATTATATTGGTCAAGCCTACAAAAAGGTCATGTCCATTCACAAGAGGCTGCCACAAGGTGGCATACTTATATTTGTCATTGGGCAGAGGGAAGTATAATACTTATTCCGTAAGTTACATAAAGCTTCAAAAGAGCTTGTAGCAAATTCTTCTAATGGGAATAAAGGGAAAGATAGTGCATCTTGCCATGCGGAGGAAAATATCGAAACCATATATCAGTTCTTCAACACCATTGGAAAGCAGCTTGATGAGAGCCCAAGATCACAGTGTACAAATGATATGTATTGTAGCAGATTGAAGGAATTGACTATAAATCCCTAACTTGCGGCCCAACTGGGGATCATGTTTCGTGATATTCTTGATATGCGGTCAAACAAATGGGTTCCCAGACGTGAAGAGGTGAAAGCTAAAACCATCACTGAAACCCATTCTGAAGCAGAAAAAAATCTTGGGTTGCGTCCAGGTACTACTGCGAGCATTAGAAATAGTCGTGGGATGGTCTCGGGAGCTCCTGGGGCTACCGGCTGGGGCGGCATGCCCATCACAAGACCTGGTTCAGGGGGTATGATACCCGGCATGCCAGAAATTAGAAAGATTCCTGGTATGTCTGGAATGGATAATGATGATTGAGTACTTCCCAAGCAACGGTCTATGCCTAGGGGTGATGGATCAGGAATACAGCCAGGAGGACGATTTCAACCACCAATGATTAACAACAAGTCTTCATCGGTAAACAACAGGCTATAATCTCAGGGTCCTGATGGCCTAATGGGTGGTGAAGAGAGCCCATACACTGCTGATAGTAGTGTTTCTCGTGCAAATATGAATGTATATGGCCAAAATTTGGCGCCCTCACACCCACCCAACTTTGCTTTGATGACTACTACATCAATGGGTGGTGTCACTAGTACAAGTAAAAAGAAGCCACAACAACAGCAGAACTCCAGCAGCTCCAAGGCTGGAGTCGAATCTCCAGTGCCTCCTTTTGCAAAGATATTTGCTTTTGTAAATGGTGCTGATACAGGCCCTGGTGTTGGCTCCCACTAGGGAACTTGCTCAACAGATTGAGAAAGTTATGCGGGCACTTGGTGATTATCTTGGTGTGAAGGTTCATGCTTGTGTTGGTGGGACGAGTGTTCGTGAGGATCAGCGCATTCTTCAAGCTGGTGTTCATGTTGTCGTTGGCACTCCTGGACGTGTGTTTGACATGCTGCGCAGGCAGTCTCTACGCCCTGATTACATTAAGATGTTTGTACTGGATGAGGATGATGAGGATGAGGACGAGGGGGATGATGAGGATGAGGATATAGCTGAAGATGGTGCTGACATGATGTCTCTAGCTGACACAGATGTAGAAGATCATGATGATACTGGTTTGGGAGATGACTATAATGATGAGATGGTCGATGAAGAGGATAACGATTTTCGTGAGAATCATGTCATAGAGGTGCGTTGGAGGGAGGCCCTTGATGGTTTGGATCATTTGCAGGTACTTGGTCAACCTGGAGCTGCACGTGGTCTAATGGATGTTGCTGCTGAACCGTTTGAAGGTGGTACTGGAACAAACGTATGGGACCCTCGAGATAAATGGTCTGAGGATTATCAGTCCACTTCTCAGCTGCAGTGGAGACCTTTTACAGGAGCAGTTAAAAAAACAGAGGACTTTGTGCCATCTGAAAAGGAACCAATCAAAGTGGAAGATTCGGGAAACCGGAGAATGAAGTTTCAGAAACCAGTTACTGCAGGTCCTGAACAGATTAAGAAGATGCAGGGAAGGAGAGATGAAAGCAGTTCTGTTTTTGTAAACAACAAACCAGGTTATCTAGGTAAAAAGGTTGTGGAGAGTAAAGAGAGTTTTTGTACAATCCCAGGACCACCGCCTGAGCAAGTTCCTAGGTCCAGACAGTTGAAGGGAAATCAGGAGCTCAATACTGAACTGAAAATGAAGGCAAATGAACTGGAAAAGCTTTTTGTGGAGCACAAGCTTCGGGTTCCTGGGGATCAATCCAGTTCCATGCGGATAAGCAAGCCTGCTGAACCACATATGGAACAGTCAGAGTCCAAATAACATGACAAAATTCAGTACTCCACCTTTGAAGATGGTTGAAAACCAGGACTATACTTATACCCTGAGGCAAAGTATCTCTCAAACTTGGTCTTTCCGATAAATACAGAGGAAAATTTTACAAGAGATACATGCAGAAAATAGATGCAAAACTGAGAGAAGAGTGGAGTTCCAAAGGGACAGAAAAGGAAGCCAAGCTGAAAGCCATGCAGGATAGCTTTGAGCGAAGTAGAGCTGAGATGAAGGCCAAATTTTCTGGGTTTTCAGATGGGCATGATTCAGTCTCTAGTGCTCGTAGACATGCAGAGAAACTCAGATCTTTCAATTTTCGATCAAGTACGAAGCTGGAGCAGAACTACCCTATGACTTGCATTAAAGGATATTTCAAGACAGTTGGCACCAAGGCCGCTTCGATAGTCGGCTCGGGGCTGGATCTTGTTCCGCCGAGGCCACTTGACTATTCGGCTCGGGGTCGGGTTACGTCCCACCGAGTCATGCCCATTGGTCTGGGGACGGGACATTCCCCCAGAACCAAGTATCTCTCTTGGCTCGGGGTCCTCAGGGACATACTCGATGCATAGGATCCGTGAGAAGCATAGCACAGGGAGGGATGATACCCCCGTGGCGATTGCTTACTCCAGTGTTACCGAACATAAGGAGGAACATGCCCTTAATGTGTCGAGCACTCTTTTGATCCTCACTTACCCGATGTAATGGATCCGTGGGAAAGCATAGCATGGGGGATGATGATGCCCCCGTGACGATTGCTAGCTCCAGTGATGCCGGACCTAAGGAGGAATATACCCTTAGTATCCCGGACACTCTTTGATCCATTCATCATTTGGATCCAAGAGAGGCGCAGCACGGGGATGCGTTGTGCCCCTGTAGCGTGTGCCTACTCCAGCGTGGTAAGGAGGAGCCCTCGTACAATACACAGGCTCCACAGTGACCCGACGTATAGAGGATGTGCCCTTACCATTCAAACGCTCTACTGATCCAAATCCTGGTTCGCCGGGACACTGAATTGAAAGATTCAGAATTGTGTTTTGGAAACCTCGGACAGGACGTTGTTTTAAGGAATCTGTGCTGTTGTTTATGCTTGTGAAAAAGTTTTGCTTTGGGACAAGTGCTAAGTCACCCCCACATTTTGATTTTATCTTCGAAAGTTTTGTTTTTATTTTTTCGTCGGTCTGACAAAGGGACACCCAAGTCAGATTCGACAGGGTTTCAAAGATGGATATACTTCCCATCTGAATAAATCCCAAGGATTAACCAGTGCTCGGGGCTGGATTCGTTCCGCCGAGGCCACTTGATTAATCGGCTCGGGGCTGGATTCGTTCCGCCGAAGTCAGATTTTTCTTTCCGACTCGGGTCTGCTCTTGTACCGCCGAGATCGATGTTTGTTTCAGCTTGGGGTCGGGTTACGTCCCACCCGAGTCGGCTTCTTTGGACTGGGGATGTAATATTCCCCCAGAGCCAAGTCTTTCTTCAGCTCAGGGTCGGGATACATTCCACCGAGAGACTTATCATCGGCATGGGATCAGAGCATCTCCCCCATGGTCGGCCCTCTATTGGTCTGGGGAGGTAACATTCCCCCAGAGCCAAATGTTCTTCTCAGCTCGGGGTCGGGTTACGTCACATCGAGTCGATCGTCATCAGCATAAGGGCAAAGCATTTTTTTCCCCAGGTAGATATCGGGATCCTTGTTGACTGAGCACATGAAGGTGGCAGGAAGGACCAGATTTGCAGCCAAGGCGTTTTTCTCTGCGGTTCCTGAAGTGACCACCGACGGATTCATCGCCACACCATCTTTTTTTATAGTTCCCGGCATCAACTCGCAAACTCGTTGTTACCGAGAACTAGGGGACAGATGTTGATGGTGTTTTCAGGACCTATGTTATTTAAGGAGAACGGCAGAGGTAAAAAGGGTAATTCCCTTCTCGGTCGAAATCATTAATGCTGACCCGACCACATGAGTGTTATAAATCTAGCAGGTAGAGACCGAGCACTTGATGATAGGTGACCGACCACTTGAGATCGGATGACCGGGCATTATCAGATCGACTACAGCATTCTCAGTTCAAATGACTATCATGACCGACCTCATGAAGACCGACCAGATAGCGAGATATGCTCCAGAAGATGACACTCTATTCTTGTGGATAAGATGACAAGTTATCCTATTTCCATGAAGAATACTGATGAAACCAGTGTCCTAGAAGGATAAAAGGAATAGAGGTAGATTTGATTAGGAATGTGGGAAAATGAGGTTGCTTCAAATAGGAATCCTCATACTAGAAGGAGTCTGATTTCTTCACTATTATAAAAAGAATGGTAGATTATGTGTAAGGGGCATCAGAATCAAAACTTGTAAAAAGCACAAGAGATACAAGTTTCAGTAATAAAAAGTATAGTCTGTTTGTGTCCGTGGACGTAGGTCGGGTAAAAACCCGCCGAACCACGTTAAATCTCCTTGTTTGATTGGCGCATTATCTACCTTCTGTTAAGTTTGCTTTTGGTTTCCCCCATAACCAAACAAATTCACTATTGAGGGGGGATTACCTCGGGAGTGATATTCCCATATTGCCCTGAGACCAAAATCAACCGTCAACAATCCTGATTAGACTGGAGCCATCAAGACAAGAATACAGTCATAGAAATCTGAATTTACAAGACTATGTTTGCCAATTTGTAAGAAAATTGGATGGGAAGCATCTCCTCAACCCTACTTGCATCTCTCCGACATAAAACAAGAGGAATGTGTGAGTCATAATCATAACTACCAGTACATATTATTTCAATTTATTATTTTGATTTCTTTTATTTTAAATTATTATTTAATTTACTGTTTTGATTTCATTTACTTTAATTTTGCCGACAGTATCTAACCTTTTTGACTTTCACGATCTATTCATCTCACAATTATCATTTTGCAAATACTAGTGCCTTTATTACTCACCATTTTTTAGGATCTATAAATACAGCTCGTCATTTCTCTCTTCGAAACATCCAAATAAGAGAGAGCGTAAAAATGGAGAAAACAAAAAGACGATGAATCACTAATATTTATGTATTTTGTGGATCTAGCTCTAGAACTAAACTAGAATTTGTTGATGTTGTAAAAGAATTGGGTAGAGTTATGGCGGAAAGAAACATGCACTTAGTATATGGCGGTGGCGATCTTGGATTGATGAGATGTGTTTCAAAAGCAGTGCAAAGAATAAGACGGTCAAGTTTTAGGAATCATCCAAAAAAATTTGGCAGACGGAAATCTTATCGAAAAATCTAATGGAGAATAATACATTATCTCAGGTATGTTTGAAAGACTTATTGAAATGATTAATCATGTTGACGCTTTTATTACTTTACCAGGTGGGTTGGACATGCTGGAAGAAATATTAAAAGATGCGTCATTGGCAAATTTGATTATTCACCGAAAACCCATTGGACTACTTAATGTAGATCATTTTTTCGATTTTCTTTTAATATTTCTTGAGGATGCTAAAGACTCAGGTTCATTTCGAAGCCAACAAAATATATTGTTCTTACTACAAGAAAATATGATAAACTAAAGTTCTCTTTTCAGAAAAAAAAAATGGCGCCGAAAGGATTAAATTTTTGAGAGATTGAAAATTTTAAAATTAGCTACAGAATTTTAATTCCGTTTCTAATTAGAGATAGAATAGAGATTCCGTTTCTAATCAGCGACGAAAAAATTACGTTTTTAATTACCAATAGTTTTGGAAATTAGAAATTAAAATTTAAAATTAATGATGGAATAAATATTATGTTTCTATTTAGCGACGAAATATTAATTCCATTTCTAATTAGTGACGGATTAGCAACTGAAAAATTCCGTTTCTAAATGAAATTAGTGACGGAATAATAATTCATTTTTAATTAGCGATGAAATTTTAATTCCGTTTCTAATTAGCGATGAAATTTTAATTCCATTTCTAATTAGCAACAGAAAAATTTCGTTTCTAATTACCAATAGTTTTGGAAATTAGAAATTAAAATTAAAATGAAAATGAAAATTTAAAATTAGCGACGAAATAAAGATCCCGTTTCTATTTAGCGACGAAAAAATTCCGTTTCTAGATGAAATTAACGACGGAATAATAATCCGTTTCTAATTAGCGTTGGAATTTTGTTTGTCTCTAATTTAGAGATGAAAATTTTTTTATCGCTAAATTATGTCCTTAATTTCATTATCCATTTCAATTACATCTCAATTCCGTCGTTAAATTTTGAAACGGAATATTCTGTCGCTAAATTCCATCGCTAAAACTGTAATTTCTTGTAGTGATATGAACAAAGAATCAACCCAATTCTTTCCAAGTTCGACTGGCCAGATAACGATCGTTACAAGAAGCGTAGAGTGGACTTGAATCTTAATCTGAAATTTTTTTATTATTAAATAATAGTTTTGTTAATTCAATTATCTTTTCCACACTAACCATGTGGTGTCATTTAAACTATACTTCTTTTTATTCAGACATTGAGGACAATGTCTCAATTTGATTGAGGGAAGATAATAGTTGACTAGATAGTTTTCGTTTGTGTTTTTTTTTTAAGTTTTTATATTTGTTGTTTCTTTTTTCATATATATATATAAACATATTTTTATTTTTATTATTTTTTTATAAAAATAAAATTATGTTGTTTTGTGTATAAAAAAATTATTTTGTGTTGATTTTATTTTGTGTTTTTGTTCAAAAAAAACTACACACAAACCACAATAAATCTTTGACTAACCATGTGGAATTGTTGTTGGGAGATGACAGTGTAATGAGTTTTCACTCATGAGACGCCTCTCAATATGTTTCATAATAAGTTATTTTTATTTCTTTCTTTTGAACCGTTCAAATTTATGAATTCTCCATAATATTGAGTAAGTTTGATTTCCATATGCTTATCTGAAAGGTATTATCAACATACACGGTAACATATGATCGTGGGTTGTAAGTGAAAATTCTATAAATTCAGTTATCTAGTTTGTTGGAGGTAACACCTAAAGGCAGTGAATTTTTACTTAATAACTGAACATCTTCTCTTAGTTCGTGCAAAACGAAAGAGCTTGAGTTAGTTTGAAAAAAAATGATAATAATAAAAAAATAAGTTTTTACTTAATAATTAGATATTTTGTCTCAGCATGCGGTGATTATTCACGTAAAATAGTTAGAAGTTTTTTTTTTTAAAAAAAAGAGGTGAATAATTTCGATTAGTAGCTTTTCTAACTCAAAACAGCGTTGAAGAAGAAGAAACAATGATGACCAAAAAAATTTGAATTTTTAGGTTTGTTGTGGAGGGTTTTGGTTGATGAAGAAAAGCTTTTGAGAGTGAATCGATTTTAAGGGTTGCTTTTATACTTGGGTCTAATTTTTGGAAATCGGTAGGTTATGACTTAATACATATATTATTTTTTCCCCTTAAATCTCATCCATTGGATCTTGTTAAAATAGATCTAATGGTGAATGTTCATATATGATGATATGTACTCTAGTCAATCCCTATTTTGAAAAATTTCTACTGTTTCGGTCGAGCTCACATAAAAAATAATTATTTTCTAGTCTAAGTTAGCAAATTCTTCTTGGCGAAGTTAAGTGGGGTCCACTTAAAGACCTTTTCAAAATCGTCAACGGTAGCCGTCCAATAAAACTCGCGGGAATAAAAGCAAAAATGAAATTATAAAGCAACTACTTTCCTGAAGAGAATAAGCATTTTATTTTTACAATACATTTTCCAGCCAAAAAAAAAAAAAAATTCTCGAGATCCAAACAGAGCCGATGATAGGCTTAGCAACTATTTCTCTGTGGGTTGTCTGCGGTTCTGTCATTTACAAAATGTTCAAATGGATTGCCGATGACGACGCCGTTTCGGTCGCGGAAACCTCTGATTACAGTGTTATTGTCTCAGTTGCCAAAAGGTTCTTTTGTAAATAACATTTTAAGCCATTTGTTTATTAATTTTGCAAAGATCATGGTAGTTGTAAAGCTTACTGTATTTAAGTTTACTGTTACAAATTTTGACTTGTTTGGTTGGTGAGAAAATGTGAGCATTTAAATGAAACCCCAACTGTCTTAATTTATCTTAATTGGAAGTGTGTATTTTTTTTTTTTTTTTTTTTTTTTTTTTACCTGTTATCGGATTTATAGACTTGAGAAGCTTTATGGAGGAACAGCATATGTGGGGCTTCGAATTCCTGATCCTGAAACGCTTTCACGGCAGAATATTGATATAGTTCTTGTCAAAAATGGGTAAATGTTTTATTTTTATGTTCATTAAAATTGTGCAATTTATGTTTTTCTCCTCTGGATTCAAGATCTAGTGCCACTTTCTTTTTTTTTTTTCCTGCTTGTTTGAGTGGTTTTATATGGTTAGAGCTTAACTACCGTCAATTGGCCTACGCCTACCAAGTTAAGCTTTTGATGGTAGCTTAACATGATGTCAGAGTCAGTTTGATGATTGATCAGGAGCTCATGGGTTCTAATCCTTCTCACATTGTGTTTGTGTTTACATTCATACTTTTGTTTGATCAACACTATAAATATGTGATAGGATGTTGTAGTGTTTAGATACTATTTTTGACCTCAGACTTCAACTAGAGCTTTTGGGTTTAGATTGTTTTGCTTTATAGCTATCTTAACAAAATTATCTAAACCACATAGGACAGGTCATGATTTTAGTTTCCTTCTCTTTTCTTTCTGACATTTTAGTCGATTGTGAAATACTGTAATAACGGTGAAGTACCTTATTACAGGGAGGCAGTGGTGATATCTGTCAAGAATATTTCAGGAGTTGTATCAATCGATAATGATGGCAGATGGCTTTGCATGGGTGAAGCAGTTCATCCTGATCCGGTTAGTTACAGTTGAAACTTGAAAGTGTCTGTTTCTTTAATAACTTACTAAGCATTGCTTCTAGGATGTTATTGTATCAATCGATAATGATGGCAGAGGGGATTTCACGAAGTCGGACAGTGCTTTGACTGATATGTTGACGGACAAAGTGACAATTGAAATTACCTACAAACACTCAAACAATAGCAACTATACCCAAGAGGGGAGGTGAATTGGATATAGTGACAAAATATTGTGGAATTAAAATCTTTTCAATTTTAAGCTGCTTAGTAGTTTTACCAATTAAGCTTAGAAATTAAGTTCCCCAATTAACATATTCAATAATGACAAGATTAATATATGATATGAAAAGGTAATATAAAACTTGCAATAAGTAAATGGGATAGGGATAGAGAAATTGACAACAGATTTATAGTGATCCGATGTCAACTTCTTGCCTACGTCCACTACTCCAAGCCACACTTGAAGCTTTCCACTATGTAAAATGAATCCGCACTTTACACCGAGAGTTTTCCGGGCTCACTCTCAAACCTTTACAATAAAGGTCTTTGATCCAAGGTTCCTCTTAACCTTTTACACAAATCCACCCTTGAGAGTATACCCGCTCACAGAAGGGATTTCCACACAAGTGTTTAATATATAATAAAAGTTTACAACCACAATTTGGGTACTCTCAAAAGATTACAAAGAAGATTTAAATGTGAGTATCTCACCTAAATGTATCAAAGCTCACTAATATAAATATGAAGATGAAGTATGAGCTTTTCAAATGTAGAGAGTGTAAGATGTAGAAGATTTGAAAAACTCTCTTTGAAAGTGTTTGAAGTTTTTTTGTATAATAAAAAGAGGATGAAAAAACCAAAGTAAGAGCAAAGCAAGATGAAGATAAAAAATGATGATTAAGAGTTAAAATTGATTGTAAGTGAGTTTATTCAAATATTTTAAAGCTATTAGGAATCATACATTTTGCATTACTTGCATTTAAAATGGCTTAGAATGCTTAAAGAATCATTTGCACTTTATTTTCACCAAAATGAATTTCAATGCACAAGTGCATCAAAAGATGATTTTGAAAAATTAGCAAACAGTTGAATTAAATTTCAAATGATATACCGTTAGATAGATATGTCTCTAGTTTGCTACGATTTAAACGGAACATAATTCCGATAAATAGAACTTTTGCTAGAGCCATATTACTACAACATGTTCATATGTGCATTTTTTGCAGAGTTGCCACTTTAGAAAAATCCCATAAAATTCATCTTAAGGTTTTTTAGGCTGAATTTTTTTATAGATGATATATTTATGTGTCTAGTTTATGTAGAATTTTACGGATCTTTATTTGGAATTTTCTAGAGCAAGTTATAGCCAAAATATCGAGTTCTGTTAGGATTGACTGGTCACAGAAACTTACTGAGACAAACATACCGGTCTCTGAGACAAGCATATCGGTTATCATTTAGTGAGTTTGGGATACTTGGGTTGGAAACTCACAATCTTAATCTTCTTATCTTTTGTGAGTACCCAAAGTGATTATTGTAAAAACTCTCTTTGAAAGTGCTTGAAACTTGTTTGTGTTATAAAAAGATCTACGAAAATGATTTTTCTTTTGAATATATTTTTCCCAAAATGTTCTCCTTTGCAAAAATGAAACCAAGCTTCAATTTATAGGCTTAAACCTGAATATGATTGTTTTTTGTTCTGAGGCTGGTATGCCGGTCTACAGTATCGGTATGCCGGTCTGACATCAAGAAACGGCTTCTAAACATTTGACCATTGTGTTTTTGGGTGTTGAAAAGAGACTGGTATGGCGACCAGTATGGAAACCAGTATGATTTGGCCCGGTTTTAGAATGTATGAAACTTCAGGTCCGGCCGGTACGGGGACCGATATGCCTGTCTCAGAGACTGGTATGTCTGTCTCAGTAAGTTTTCGATGACCAGTCAATCCTGACAGAACTTAGTATTTGGCCATAACTTGCTCTAGAAAATTTCAAATCAAGATCCGTAAATTTCTACATAAACTACACACATAGATCTATCATCTCTAAAAACTTCAGTCTCAAAAAACTTAACTTAAGATGAATTTTATGAAATTTTTCTAAAATGACTGCTCTGCAAAAAAATACACATCTAAACATGTTGTAGTAATATGACTCTAGCAAAAATTCTATATATCGGAATTGTGTTTCGTTTGAACCGTAGCAAACTAGAGATACATATCTATCTAAAGGTATATCATTTGAATTTTAATTCAAATGTTTGCTAATTTTTCAAAATCATTTTCTGATGCTCTTGTGTATTGAAATTCATTTTGGTGCAAATAAAATGCAAATGATTCTTTAAGCATTTTAAATGCAAGTGATGCAAAATATATGATTCCTAAGAGCTTTAAAACATTTGAATAAACTTATTTACAATCAATTTTAGCTTTTAATCATCATCTTGATTGGCTTTTACTTTGGTTTTTCAATTCTCTTTTTGGCTCTTTATCATCTTTGTTCTCTTAATCATCTTGTAGGTCATTTTGGCTCTTCATCAATATTTTGGCTTCATCATCATCTTTTTGCTTATTTGGTCTCATCAAACTTAATTCTCTAATATTTAGACGTTTTGACACCATCGAAATCAAGTTGTTAACCAAAGTCTTCATGTCTCTTTGAACTTCTTGTCCTTGAGCCTTTTTGCTTCATTGACATCATCAAAATCATGGTACTAACAACAATCAGTTTCAATGTGTTTCGTGCGCTCATGATAGACATCATTATGTGCAATGTAAATAGCACTTTTGTTGTCACAGTAGAGAGGGGTAGCACGAGAATGAGGAATGCTCATTTCACCGAGAAGCCAACGAAGCCAAATGATTTCTTGGGTAGCATCAGCAACTGCACGATATTCAGATTCAGTACTTGAGCAAGAAACCACAGATTGTTTCTTGCTACGCCAAAATATAAGGGAGTCTCCCAAGAAGATGCAAAGACCAGTAGTAGAACGCCGATCAATGGGACTAAGCCCAAGAGAGGAATGAGCTGAAAAGTGGAGACCATGAAATAAAATGTCCTTGATGTAGCGAAGTAAATGAAGAATATCTTCTTAGTGAGCAGAGCGAAGCGCTGATATAAACTGATTAACAACATGAACCACATAGGCAATATCAGGTCGGGTAACTGTTAAATAGACCAAGCTGCCAACCAACTGGCGGTAGAGAGTAATATCTGGAAGAAGAGTACCATCGATCACTATAAGGCTATAAGCTTAATATAAGGATCAAGAGTAGAGATTATCTCGCTATCAGTTAGCCCTGTCCGAGCGAGTAAATCAGAAGTGTACTTAGCCTGAGATAAATAATAGCCAGTCTGATCAAATAGCACCTCAAAGCCAAAAAAGGAATTGAGATGACCAAGATCCTTCATTTCAAAGTGGTGTTGAAGAGATGTCTTAAGTTCAGAAATGCCATTCATATCATCCCCAGTGATAATCATATCATCCACATAAAGGAGAAGGACAAAACCATGATCTGTCTGCGGAATAAAGAGTGTTGAGTCATAAGAATTGAATGTGAACCCAAGTTGATGAACAATGGTGCTGAACTGGAGGTGCCCGAAACTTTTGGAATTGACAAAAGTGCCCCAAAGCTTTTTGGAAAATGAAAAAATTGCCTAAAACTTTTGGTAATTGCAAAAGTGCCCTAAAAGTTATGGAAATTACAAAAGCACCCCAAAGGTTTGCGAAAATTGCGAAATTGATAGAATTGGGGGATGTTTATGAAAGACAACCCTAACCATATCGGGATCGGCGATTTGGGTGTAGGAATGGTGTTTGGAGGGTAGTTGGAGATAGGCAAGCAACGAGAAGTGATTTGGAGGCAATGGTGGCAGCTCACTCGCCGGAGAAACGGAGATCCCAAAAACGAGGGTTTGAGTTTCGGTGTTGATGGTGTTTTCCGACGAAGGAGAGGGCAATCGGCGAGATGGTGATAAAGGGACTGAGCGACGGGTTCTGAGTCGGATGGCACCAGAATCATCCCCAAAAAAGTTCTAATTTGGCGACAGAGTGTGGAGCAGGCGGCACGTGAAGTGCACACGCGGAGGTGCTACAATGCTCAACGGCCGGAATTTCAACTGGACCCAGGAAACGAACCGTCTGATAGCATATTAGAGATTGAATTGAATAATCTGTGTATTCCAATCTGAATTACAATTACAGTATAATGATTTTTATATAGGCAATAAAGGAAAACAAAATAGGAAAAAAATAACCTAAATATGTATAGTAATAATGAAAATCGAAATCTTCCTATAATAGGAAAATATAATTTCCTTAGGGGAAAAGGGATTATTCAGTTTTTATGTAGTTTCCTTAACATGTCGGTAGTTGTTTTGAAGGTTATGACTAAATATTTTATATCCAAGTTAATGCATATATCCGAAGTCCAAATTTTCTGTGAAATGTGTTGTAATAACCATGAGACCAAACAGTCATATTTAGTTGATATTTATGATCTAAAGGATTTATTTTTGCTTTTTAAAGATAATGCCTATATAGTTTTTCTTGATCAGTCTCCATTTTTAATCTTTGTATTTTCTACGAAAGTGAGAAATTTTTAAGAATAAGAAAATAAATATATTCTGATTGCTTTTAATTGAGTTATTCAAGCTTTAGAGGTTTCTTTACATTTCTATGTTTTAGGTGGAGGAAGTTATAAAACAAGCTTCAATTCTTAAATCTTATCTTGAACAAAGGGGAATTCCTGCAGGAGAAAGGCGTTTATCTTACAAAGTGATACTTCCTAATCCAAAATTACGGTGTGTGATAACATCTTTATATTGTTTTTAGCCATGTGCAATGTTGTTTATTTATCCGAAATTGTATTATTTTTAGTTCTTATCTATTTATCATTTAATTAGCGCTTTTATGATTTGGGTACAATACGCCATGTTTGGCAGCAATATTCGAGGATTGATTTTTGGGGCTAGAAGTTTTCTTAATGATACACTTGACCTAGAGGATTACTACACTGCATTCAGCACAATGTTCCAGTGCTAGGCATCGTGTTTTCATTATGCAGCCTTGGGCCGCCGAGCCTAGTCCCAAATCATTGAGGTTAGGCGGTGCATCTCCTGGCCGGCATTTTCTGTCCATTTGTGGCATTTCCGGTGCCAAAATTCGCCATTCGTCAGCCTCTTCTGCCGTCGATTTTGAATCCCTAACCCTAACGGCACCGTTTTTTACAACCTTAACTATAATCCTAGTTTTACAAAATTAACTCTTCTATCTCATAAATTTCAAAAAGCCTAAATTTTCAAAACTTAAACCCTAATTTTTTGGGGGAAAATCTTATTTCTTTAATTCTTGTTGTTTTCTCATCAAATTGATCATATAGAAACATTCCCTATCACTCAAATAACATTTTCCTAAGATCAATTTGTCCAAATTCTACCAAAAAAAAAAATCTCCAAATTGACTTGAATCTTTAATTTCAAATTCTCTGTCGGCTGGGGAGTTTTCTAGGTCCCGTCTAGGAGCCCTAGGCGCTAGTCACTAAGTTGCCACTTGACTAGTGCCTAGCCCGTTTTTTAACACTGTTTCAACAGATATATTTTGAGAACAGGAGGTCTTTCATTCCTAGCTTCTCATTTTTAAATATTGTAGTTGCAGTTAGAGACATATGAGCAATATAGAATATGACAGTTGAAATATCTTTTGAGAAATTCAGGCATTAATTTGGAATGTAATTCACAAGATGTGCTGTAAATTTGTTATACTGTATTGAAGTAGTTGGTTTGCAGCCCCATTTCCTTAAACCTGCCAGAGGTCATAACCTATGATCAATGGATGCAACTGAAGCCAGAACGTCCTAAACTCAATTTTATTCTTGGTACAGCTCCAATGTGGGACAGGTTTGTTTCTATTTGTGCCTCAGAACTCCGAAACTCATTTTGTCTGCATTTTTTTTTGGCGTTTGGTGAAACTGTTTTGTCAGTTGGTGTGAATACCATACGAGACTTCTAAACTGACTGGACAAATGAACTGTTCCATTGAATCTCCTGCATCAGATGTATTATTGTGATAACTTCATCTTTAAATGAGAGAATTGGGATGCCAATGGGCATGTAGCCCATTGGTAACCCATGCATGTTTCTTTGAGTCCCCACAAAAACAGTGGGGACTCAAATCTTCCTCTATAAACTAAGAGGGGTTTGAAGAAAGATTTTCTCATGTATGAGAATAGATTTTCGAGCTATGTTTCAGTAGATAAAGAATAAAGAATTCCGAGCTGAGTCTCGGTAGGTTTCTGGGTAGTGCTATAATATGTATGTATTTAGAGTCCCAGTAGACAGGATATTGTAATATTATGTAGATTGTAATAATTCAAAAAAATGAGAATTGGGACTAATACATATTGAAGGCTATAATGAAGAAAGTAATGAAAAAATATTTTAGCTGATGCTTGTTGAAGATACCAAGAAGACAATTTTAAATAAAATTGTTATTTTTAAATTTTTTGTACTTGTTGGAGACTGCTATTAAATAATGTAAGCTTCCTTTTTTTCTTTTTCTTTTTTAATTATTTGAATAAGCAGAATATAGGTGTTGGAGAAACATGCTATTTGATATATCTGAGATCTTTTTTTTTTTTTTTTGTTTTTGTTTTTTGTATGAATTTGTTTTGGCATTTTTCATTCTGTCTTCATATTTTAAAGAGGCCCTAAACTGAAGCAGAATTTGCGTAATTTATTGTTGCACTTCTGAGATTGCATCGCGTGTTGATGTGACTCACGTATAATAGGTTGTGAAAAAAAATGATAGATCTTTGTTCTTTTCTTATTTTAATTCCATTTAGAATTTAATGACTAAACTTATTTATAAATGCTATTTTTTTTTTTTTTTGCTGGAAGCTTTTTGCTCTTTTAATTGATTATTTCCAGCATTCATTTTAAATTTGTTTTAAAGGTTTGTCATTTGAGAACAAAACATGAAAGTGTTTTATTTCTTTACAGGTTAGAGCTTGAAGGTAATAGATTTGTCTTGGGTGAATTTCTGGAATTTAAAGGGGAGCAGGAAGATACTTCGGTTTTGAGATGTATTAAAAGATCAGATGTTAGTTGTCTGAGGATCCAAAAGCAGGGTATGTTCCGATAACCTAATCTGTCTGGCATTTATGGCATTTTGCTTTCCTGATTGCTTTGCTTGACTGCTGAGCAGTAAACTTTTACACTATAATTAATGGTGCTCGTAATTAAAATGATATGAAATCAAAATGGGCTAAAATAAGAATGGTAAATCGAAATCAGAATAAATTGTTTACTTAATCAGAATCGGAATGAAATACTATTACTATTTATGTGTTTATTTTATCTAGTTTTTAGAATGAATTGTTAACAAGTTACAAAAATATCATTAGTTATAATTATATATTAATTTATTACTTATTACTTATTATTTATTAATTATTATTAATTTTTTATGTATTAAATTATTAAATATTAAATTATTATTTATTATTAATTATGGATTAATTTTATTTATTCTTTATTATTTATAATTTAAGTATTAATTAATTATTACTTTATTAAATAATTATTAATGTATTAAATTACTAAATATTAAATTATTCTTTTATTAAAATAAAAATATAAAATATCATTTTATTATTAATTATTGATTAATTTTATCTATTATTTTAATTTAATTATTAATGTATTAAATTACTGAATATTAATTTATTCTTTTATTAAAATATAAAATATTATTTTATTATTAAATATTGATTAATTATTAATATATTTTATTTATTATTTATAAATTAATATTAATTAATTACGTTAGGGATAATATTGTAATTTCTCATCAATAATGAGAATGAGAATTCCATTTTCATGAGGTGGTGGAAATAAGATTCATATTCTCCACTCCCAAATATATGTGTCTCACTCTCATTCTCATTCTCATTTTTATTCAATTTTAAAAAAGTAAAATGATTCTCATTCCTCAATTCTCAATGCTGCAAGTAAACACACCATAATTATTGGGAGTTTAAAGCTGTAAAAAGTATAATTTTTTTTTTAATGCTATTATACTTTTGTAAAGCAAAAGTTCTTAACCACGAAGTAGAGACAAATGAAAGAAAATGTATTAATAGTGTACTTGTCAAGATTATGTTATATCGCTGTGGGATTCTCTTTCATTGGAAAGTCATCTACATTCGTAATGTTGTTGTTATTGCTTTGTCTTTCGGTTTTCTGATAACCCATTATTCTACTGTTTATGGCAGTTACAGCCTTTTCCACTTTGACGTCACTCGATGTCCTTTACTCTCATAGAGATTTCAGAGGAGAAGGCGAATCAGCTTCTGAGTGGAAGCAGTTAACTGTAACATCAAATACTAAAGTTCTGTTTCGGCCTGAAAATTCCAACAAACTCCACAAATTCAAGCTATCTACCATTCTCTCTCTGGCACTGAGTGCTTGAAGATGCCTATGTTGAATGTTAGCTGACTAGACAGCTGAAAAATATGTATTATTGCGATTGCTTTACATGTGAATGGTAACCAAAGTCATATGTTAGGGTATAAATAAAGCTAGTGTTAGAAACTGTTGGTAATGGGTTTGGGTCGGGTCATCCATGATGGATCAATCAAGGAATAGATCATTAAGTTGATTAAACGTCAATCTCTGCGAATCAAGGTTAGTAATTGAGTAGGGAAAATATAGATTTATTTCAATAAGTTTATAAATACTTCTTAAACTAATAATGCATATTTGGTTAGATCTTAAATAAGTAAATTTATAATTTTATTCTATATTAATTTGGACGTGTTCTTATAGAAATATTTTCCAAAACTTAGGTTAGAGAAAATATCTCAGAGAGAAAAGTGAATAGACTTAAAATAGTTTAGACCCATGAATGCAACATGGGTTTATGAATGAAAACTTTATTTGAAAGATACATGTTACAGAAAATAAATTATGAAACTCGATGTTTAAGTAAAATCAAGATTTTGGATATGTAATTAGAGCCGTTGGCAATTTTGGCGCGGTTTTGAGATGTGGATGGGAAGCCGTTATATAGTGGCGCAAAAAATGCTGTTCACTTCAATGTTCCAACGGTCAATTAACCACCATTTTTTTATATATTGCGTTAAGTCAGCGGCTTTTGACCACACGATTTGGGCGCCAAGTCGTTTAAAGCTAACTGACACTGTCATTCTAAATTTTGATGGCCTGCCAAATTTACCCTTTGGTAATTTTCTTTATGTTAAAATGTTTAACATCATTAACTTTCAAAAATTTAAAAAAAATTCTAAATTTATTATTGTCTTCGATTTATTTTTTCAATTTAATTCCTCTTTCACTAAACCCTAATTAAGCGGAGCCCACTTTCTCATATTGAATCGCAAAGATGACTTCTCATCGGCGATGGTGATGACGCCGAAGCAAAGAATCTGATTAAAGAAGGGGTTGTGATTTTTTAGATAATTTATATGTCGACATATTTGCATTGATGCTTTCTATTATAATGAGGTAATTAATGAAGCAAGAATAGCAAGAATTAGTGCTTGTTTGCACTTGCTATATTTGAGAATCAATTACTGTTTATAGTAAAATCTATTGTGATTCACCGATCACTTTAGAGTGTATCTGAGGAAAAATCGAATTGTATTTCTATTATTACAAGAATAGATTACACAAGTTTACAACTAGAAACTTAACAAAAAAAAAAAATCTCACACACTCTCAAGCTCTCTACTTGGAGCTTACACACACTTTGGGATGAATTACAATGGTCCTGGGAGCTCTTTTTTATAGTGCCAAACCGCGTGAACAGTGCCACGCGGTTTGGCACTTGCTGTCACACACACACACATCACAGCTTGCCACAAGCTGTTCTTCATGCTTGTTGCCAGCTTCCCCTGCCAATTTGTCAACAAAACTTTCGGTGGTGTGCTGGTGCTGAGTTGGTTTCAACAAATCTCCCCCTCGGAAGCCGACCATTAATCATCCAAATCGGATCCTCCAAAGGATCCTCCCCTGGCTGCATCTATATGACTGCCTAGGTACCCTGAGTTGGGATCAAGTCAATCGTAGTTCTCTGTATTTGAAAACAATCGTCATCTGACAGCTATCCCGGTTATGTTTCTGCACAACTCTAGCTTGTCCCGATCATCGTTCCTTTGTTGACATATCGGCTGTGTCTCTGCACAGCACACTTCACTGCATCTATGTACTGTATTCTCCTGCTATGTCTCTGCATAGTACAATCCACTTTGTCTATGCACAATAATCTTCTGTTGTGTCTCTGCACAGTTTTGCTGCCATGTTTCTTCACCCGTTTGTTCCTCAGTGCCTTTTTGCCTTTGGGAAACTCTCTGGCTCCCCCACATCAGTAAGCAGAATATATTCGGATCCCAGATATCTGGTTGATGAAATCCTGCCTCGTTCAGATCTTCTTGTCTGAGGTCTACTGATTTCTGGAGGCCTGTCATCATCCATCTCTGTGAATGATCTTGCAGCTTCTAGTGGAGTGGGTTGCGGCTCCCCCATGCTCAACACTTTCTTCTGTAATCTCCGATGGAACAGGCTGTGTCTCTCCCTGCTCAACATCTCTATCTGCCTCATCTGGTTCTGCTTCTGGAATTTCCTCGTGCACCATATCTGTGGCCAATTGTGCTGGTGCTGGGTCTGGATTTCTGTTGGCACTGGTATTGGAAGACATTCTGGGCATTTCAATGTCTTCAATTGTTCGGTCTTCAAGAAACTCTACTTCCTGGCTTCTGATGACCATCTTTTCCTTCGGATCCCATAATCTGTATCCAAATTCTTCATCTCCATGGCCTAGGAATATACATGGAGTTGTCCTTGCATCGAGCTTCTCCCTGAGCTCATTGGATACATATACAACGGCTAAACAACCAAATACTCTATGGTGAGTGTATGAGGGATTCTTACCAGACCACAATTTCTCCGGAATCTCCAAGTTCAACGGTTCAAATGGTGATCTATTTATCAGGTAACAGGCAGCACGGATAGCTTCTCCCCAGAATGGCTTTGGCAGCTTAGCCATACTGATCATTCCTCTGACTTTCTCCATAATGGTGTGGTTCATTCTCGCAGCGACACCATTATATTGTGGTGTGTGTGTAACATTTCTCTCATGTCGAATCTCATGTCTCCTGCAGTAGGCTTCGAACTCTCTGGAACTGTACTTGCCTCCATCGTATGTGCGAAGGCACTTCAGCTTCTTCCCTGTTTCATGCTCTACCATGGCGTGGAACAACTTGAACTGATCTAGGACCCGATCCTTCGTCTTGAGGAAATACACCCAGATTTTCTGAGAAGCATCATCAATGACAGTCAGAAAATATTTGTTACCGCCCAATGAATCAACCTCCAAGGGACCACAAACATCAGAGTGCACCAGACTGAATCTGATCTTTTCTCTGAAGAGAAATCAAATGAGACTCTGCGTTGCTTACCAATTGAGTAGTGGTTGCAAGGACCTCGTGCAGCATCCTTGGTAAGCTCCTTCTTGTTCAGGGTAGACAACCCTCCCCCACTCATGTGTCCGAGTCTCCGGTTCCACAGATTTTGAGAAGCCTCTTTTTCAGCTACATTGAGGCTGTCTGCACAAATTTTCACATGAGTCTTGTATAGTGTGCCACAAGCATGTCCTCAAGCGACAACCATGACACCTTTTGTCATTCTCCATGTGCCATTTCTGAAGTGATTGTCATAACCCTGTTTGTCAAGAGCTATCCCCGAGAGTACATTCAGCCGAAGTTCTAGAACATGCAGGACATCCTTCAAGGTCAATGTACACCCGATATTTGTCCGCAACTGAATATCACCCATTCCTACTATCCCAGAGGAACTGATATTTCCCATCTTCACTGCTCCAAAGTCTCATGCTTTGTATGTTGTGAAGAAATCCCTGTGAGGAGTGACGTGGTAGGATGCTGCAGTATCTACCACCCACTCAACATCTTGGGTTGCGTTGTGAAAGCATGTATCTTTCTGTATGGAGCATATTGCTACATATGCTTGGACAACGACCAGTGTCTCTCCTTCGTCATTCTTCAGCTAGTGATTGCCTTCTCTCTGCTCTCGTTGCAGTTTTCGGCAATTCTTCTTTAGGTGGCCTGCAATGCCACAATGGTAGCACTTATAGGTAGGCTTCATTCCATCTGAGGATCTACCCCTGGTTGTGCTTCTGCCTCTCTCTCCGTCTCTTCCTTGATGTCTTCCTCGAGTCTTTGTGACGAAGGCTTCTGTCTATTCTGAGCCAACATCTTTTCTCCTGGACTCCTCATTCGACAGGGCATCTTTTACCATAGGCATGGTAACTTTACCTCCTGGAGCGGAATTGCTGAGAGTAACCACCAATGTCTCCCAGCTATCAGGAAGGGAACTGAGTAGTAAGAGGGCTTGTACTTCATCTCCCAGCTATATGTCTACTGCAGACAACTGGTTCACCAGGCTCTGGAACTCATTGATGTGTTCTGCAACGGAAGTTCTACTCCGTAACTTCAGGTTCACCAAACACCTCATTAACAGAGCTTTATTCCGAGTTGTCTTGGCCTGGAATATGTCTTCCAGCTTTATCCACATCCCGTAAGCATCTGAATCCTGTGCTACGTGGTGGAAGACACTGTGACCGATCCACTGCCTAATCTGACCCAAAGTTCTGTTGTTGAGTTTATTCCAATCATACTCCTTAACAGACTCTGGTTTCACTCCCTTCAACTCGATGACATCAAACAGATCTTTGCAATGTAAAAAATCTATCATCCGAGGTCTCCAGAGGGAGTAATTAGTTGGATCCAGTTTAATCATTGCACCAGAAGACGAATCTCCAATTTCCATTTTAAGTTTTAAAGTTTAAAATGTAAATACAATAAAATTGGGGCTGAATTTCAAAAATCCGAGGTCACCGTTGCGTCTGGAACGGTCGAAAATGGTGGAATAGACATTTCGTTGGTCTAAATCCGACACAGAGGCTGATTTGTAAATTCCTAAAAGTTTTGGGGCAAAACTGTAAATTTCAAAACTTCAGGGGGCTAAATGAAATTTACCAGGATGCTGACGTGGCTGCTGACGCGGCAGTGCTGACGTGGCAAGTGAGGCCGGATTTTCTGACGTGGCGGCTGACGTGGCGGCCGACGTGGCAAGCTGACGTGGTTGGTTTGCTGACGTGGCGCTGACTGTGCGCTGATTGGATCTGACGTGGCGCTGACGTGGCTGCCATGAGTATCGTCTTCTTCCTTCAGCGGGCGTACGGCACGTGTCTGCGACTGGCGGTGCGTGGAGATCTCTCTGCCTGGCGCGTGCGGGCTCCCTGGACCTCCATTTGATCGTCGGAAAATACCATCGTGCTCGTCTCGACGTAAACTAGCTGATGGTATGCTCAAAGTTGATTTTTGACAACTTTTCCGGAACCCGAATTTTCTGAACCGAGCTCCGTTCTTCGATTTTTCGACCCCAATGAAGAACCAAAGCTCTGATACCACTTGTTGTGATTCACCGATCACTTTAGAATGTATTTGAGGAAAAACCGAATTGTATTTATATTACTACAAGAATAGATTACACAAGTTTACAACTAGAAACTTAACAAAAAAAAAAAAAAAACCTCACACACTCTCAAGCTCTCTACTTGGAGCTTACACACACTTTGGGATGAATTACAATGGTCCTGGGAGTTCTTTTTTATAGTGCCAAACCGCGTGAACAGTGCCACGCGGTTTGGCACTTGCTATCACACACACACACATCAGAGCTTGCCACAAGCTGTTCTTCATGCTTGTTGCCAGCTTCCCCTGCCAATTTGTCAACAAAACTTTCGGTGGTGTGCTGGTGCTGAGTTGGTTTCAACAAAATCTTGTTAATTTATTTGTGCTTTAAGTTAAGTGAGAAGCACATAATTTAAATTTTTAGTTTTGAGCTCCAAATATTTCTTACTTGACTTATTTTGATTTTCAGTTACTCCACTAACATGATTTTCTGTAGAATTTCTTGTCTGTGGATAAGTTGGCTGTTGCTATACCACTTGTTTCCCTTGCTGAATTTAACACTCCTTTGCATAGCTTATTTGTTAAGATAATAAACTATTGGTAGTCTCATTATATTCTTTTATTTTCTTATGAGGTTTGGATTTGAAATAAGAAATGAAGCACCCACTTAATGGCTCGCTTCTGTCAGAAAATGATGTTCCTCTCATGTTGGTGACAGTTCCTGCTCCAGAATTCGGCATATGCGGGCATCATCTCCTGATCGCCTTAAGTTTCCTCCAAACCCATTTCATCATTCAAACTTCTTGAATCACTGCGGCTCAGAACCTGGCTGTGAAATCTTCACAAACGAGAAGTTATATACAAGCTAAGGAAACAATTTGAAGAGAGAGAAAGATGATATGATGCTTGAGATGCAATATCAAATTGTCGAGTTGCAGAATTCCCTCATTACTCAGCTTGATGCTGCTAACGAAGACTTGTTTGTTTCTGAAAAAGCAATCGCAGATAACTGTGTAGGAGAGGTGGCCACCAACGACATGCCCCCGACCCACACAAGTTGGCCAATGGGGCAAGAAATGGCCATACAAATGGGTAAATCGATGGGAGAACAATCTCAAT